>JARQZJ010000124.1:2412500-3012500 GCA_030704895.1 Henosepilachna vigintioctopunctata | reverse complement strand
TCTTTATCTAACCAGTTATTGCTTGTTGAGTGCGTATATTTGGAGGAAATATTGTTTGTAGAGCCTATTTTGTCTTGAGATCGAAGAACGCTATTGTGACTCCCTTGAAACCTCTGCAAAACACTTTTTACTAAACTACTTACGTTTGGCTTCGTTCGAACTTTTGGCTTAACCGATTCTACTCTATGGAAAATCCTTAGGTTATCTACAAAGAGCGTATATTTTAAACAAGCAAAGCATTTGTTACTGTCATAAATGTATATTAAGAAAAACAGAGCATTCAGGTGGGACCTCAAGCTCGATAAACCTCCACGATTATAGTCCACGATTACCTTTTGCACTCTACCATGCAAGTAGAAGCAAATCAACTAAAGAGACTGCTCTGAACTGCAAAGATTGAAAGCTTTTTCATCATAATATGATGAAATAATTAAGATATATACTCAATTTCAAAATGAAATAATCGATAAACAATCTCCTTTTCCTTTGATAATTCTGATCAGGAATATGTGAACTTCATAATGATTGATAATTGATGAGGCCGATACTTGGAGAAAATTAATATCCATAATGAAACATTATTTAGAATGTTTTCATACTTCAATACAAATGCGCATGACGACATTTCGAAGTACTACTTCTTTATCAAATGCTAAATACTCATAGTGCTCATTATTCATAATGATTCAAATCCAAAAACTTCTTTCTCATGATAGTTGAGGAATAGTTTATTCCTGAGCTATTTTCCCAGGAATTCTAACCCTTCTATTAATTGGAATATCCAATTTTAGAATTTCGACTTGAATTACTCACTATAAAGAATATCGATTTCTAAAAGAAAATGAACGTGCTACTTATATATTCTCCAATACATCATGTAGGATATATTTCTAATTCAGAAAGCATCGAATGATGTCGAATTTCTTATTTGGGGCAATGAGATTCTCCAACTTCCATTCGATGGAGAAAATGTTTGGAAAGATTAATGGGTCGAGGTCACATATTTCTTGTGGATCATCGGAATAAAAAGTTTGACGGTAGTTTTCAAGGTATCCATCAAGTATCGGAAACCCGACTAAGCTTGATTGAAAGGTTATTGCGATTTCAGAGAATGTTCGAAGAAAAATAATAATCACACACACACACACGTGTTATATATATATATATATATATATATATATATATACGTATATATATATATATATATATATATATATATATATATATATATATTCAAATTGATTTATTGCCTGTTTGAGATATTTTATTTTGAATATTTTTAGCAATAATAGGCTTCTTTTAATATGAAAAACTCTATTTTTGTTGACGTTTCGTTGTATATCACAACTTTGTCAAAACTAATGAATAATTGAATTACAATAGATATCAAAATGTCAAACTTATTTTTCAGAAAAATAAAAAAAATATGTAATTCTATATATGTATATATAAATCAGACTTATTAGAATCACCTGGCTTACCATGAGTTTTTCACAGGTTTCCTCATGGTGAAGAAGACTTCCGAAGCGAATGCTAAGCCAGAAATATTCCTCTGATACTAAAAATCAATAAGTGAAAATACAAAAAAACTAATTTGATTTTTCTAAAACTTTTTAGTTTTTTTTTTTAATTTTAAAGTTTGACATTTTGATATCTCTAGTAATTCATAAATTCAATTATTTATTAGTTTTGACAAAGTTGTGATATACAATTAAACGACATCAAAAATAAAGTTTTTCATATTAAAAGAAGCCTGTTATTGCTAAAAACATTCAAAATAAACTATTTTAAACAGGCAATAAATCAATTTTAAAACAATATGTGTATATATATATATATATATATATATATATATATATATATATATATATATATATATATATATATGTATGTATATACATATTATTTAATCTGCAATTTGATATCTATCTAAATGTTTATATCTTATGCAGATGATCTCCAAAAGAATTTTGTTAAGGTGCAATCGTCCTTAATGTTCTATTTCGATAAAGTTTTCCTGAAAATTTGTTTTCTGGTGTTTACAACTGATCTTCCACTGAATTTCGTTTTTTGTTTAGTTTAAATTCTCTTCACGTAACTTTTAGTGTGGTTATTCAAATGTCGAATTCTCAGTCTCCCTTCCTTTTTCACTCTTTGTCTTGTTGAAAAGACTAATTCGAGTTTAGTAATAACTGAATAATTCGAAACACTTGACTCGATTCAATAATATTTGAAAAAATTCTGTGGAAGTTGTATCAGTTGTAATAAGATACAAAAATACAACTGAAAGTCGTATTAATGTTTTAATAACGAAAATAAAAAATTCGGAAGATATTTCGAAAAGAATTCAAAACTTTTGTGGTATTTAGTAAGATATTTATTAAAATACGATAAAATGCTTAATATAAGTGTTCATATTACAATGTTTTGCATTCCTTTTAGGTTCTCAATTACTTTTTCCATAAATTATATTTTACTAGAGATTTATTGAAAAATTTAATAATATAACAAATATCGACGTTTTTTGTGTCAATGAAATCGATAACTTCATGATTCATTGAATTTCGACCTAAAAATATGCAATTTTACAGATTTTATGAAAAATTTCTGAAACAATTTACAATTTCCTTGAAAATATTATAAATCACAAGAAAGTTGCTCTTAACTATGAATGTTATGTACGTATATAAACAGTGATAAAAATTATTTCAAATACATTTTTCAATGAAAATCTGTAATATTTTGCAAATTGACGAAAAATTCTAATGTCTGTTCAATTAAGGGTAATTGATGTAAGAAAATTATTTCTATAAATTAATGCTGCAATAAGATTTGTGCCATGCAATTTCAATTGAATAGACAAATCGATGTCATCCAAAATGAAAAATTGAATCGACAAAAATCACAATCAATAGAACAATACAAATTTCCTTTCCCCAATATAATGACTTTCTGTACCAACAGATCAACATACTATAAGAGGATCATTAATTTATTATGAGAAAATAATCACAAGCTTCCATAAAGAGTTAATCACCATTATTGTTTCACGATTTTAAAATCATTCAGTTGAGGACGGCCACATGCAACGCTTAAAGTAAAAGGATTATTCAACAGTATCAACAGATCTAATCAAGATTATATAGAATGTGTAACGAATTCGACGTGTACATGTAGCATGGAGTTATGAATTGTTTCATTATTAAGTACTCCATTGGTCGTGACTGTCCAACGTGATGTCTCTAAAATTTATCTGTTGTTCCAATAATTTGTACTGTAGAATGTATTTAATAATAATAATGACTTCACCTTTGGTGCCTGCAAAGCAATAGATTTATTTTCGAAGCTCCAGTGCTGATCGACTCATTCTATCTATTGAACAATCTCTAAGGTCATAGCGCAGCGTGGGTTCCAAAAAAACTCCTTTTCAGCCCTGAATTTCTCTAATTGAAAACGTTTATTGTTTAGGAGAAATTTTATTGATAAAGTTTGTAGATTGTGTGCCGTCATTTTTCTTCGATCATTTTAGCTCACGTCAATTATAGAGTGAAAGAACAAAATGTATTTTACGAAGTAAAGAGGAATGGAGCAACTTAAAATTGGAAAACAATGTTTCAAAATATAAAAACTTTGGAAAAAGTTCTAAAAAATTCCTGAGATAGAAAATCTTGCACACGGGTCACACTAAAAACAACGTAAAATTGTAGTCAGAGAAGAGGTCATTTGACATAACCTAAATCGTATGCAGATATGTTATATTTTTGCGTATATTATACGCACAAGAGAAGAATTTTGTGCTCTTGTGGCATCATTTTCATCATTTCTCTTCAAAATTCCAACAATTGAGATAAATCCTTTCTATGTTCGCGGTCATATTCATTATTATCGAATGGCATTAACTCGGAACTTCCATGAAGAGTTTCAGAAGCGTTCTTGTGATACAGAAAAATATATAGGACAGTGTTTTTCAATCTTTTTCATGACATGAACGCCTTGGTATGAAAAAATATTTCTCGATCCCCTTTACATACTTTTCAATGGCTCAAATAAAAAGCAAGTGAAGAAATGGATTGAATTTGAAGAACGATTCAATTCTCAATGTAGCAAAAACGATAAACGGTTGACGAAATTGATTGATCAAAAACAAACACTACCGTCGCATTAACATTACTTTTAGAATATTATTTTCTGTTAATATGTTTGTGTAAACATACCGATGCTTTAGAGTGTCCTTCTGTTGAAAGATTTTCATTTATTCATCCTTTTTAATACTGTTGTTTTTTACTGAAGTAGCCTCTTGGATCTCTTGCGACCCCCCTGAATAACCTTGGCGACCCCCAGAGGAAAAACACTGATATATGACGTAGAGTAGGTGGTTTAAGATCACAGAACGATGAGTTCCAAATACAACGAACACAAAGAAGGAAATTAAGATATAGGATATATGGATACAAATATTTACTCGATTTGCTGGTACATGATTAAGATTATGGATTTACACGGATTTCAAATAACTATATTTTGGGAAGCTTCGGTAACAACGATTGTACACAATATCGCAACTTAATTTTTGTCATTTCGGTTTTTAGCATTTACATATATTCCATTAGCGCCATAGAAATAATACTTCCATTAGATGAAATGGTTTTCATGTTCTCTGTATTCTGTATGTACTCTATGTCCCAGAAGGATGACAACCACTTCCATATTCTTCACAATTTAGCGATTGTGAGCTGATGATGCTAATTAAATATCTTGAACATGATTTTCCGTGAGACAATAAATATGAAAACATACAACCAAAAAAGTTTTATTCATTAAATAGTTTCATTTATACCCACTCTCTTTTTCCTTGGTGGTTGATGCGGTCTTCACTTCTTTTATTGTTTGTGATTTGAATTAAAAAAAAAACTGTTCACCTGATAAGTAAATCATGTAGAGTCGATTAGCATTCGTTCTATATTTTAAGGAACTTAACTATCTCAAGCAAGATGAAAACTACACTTAAGCACTAACATTGTACCTAGAAACTGTTTTATGAATGTGTGCTACAGTCTTGTATATAGTCATATAAATTATAATATTCTGCTGCGGGGCTGCTCTACAGAAATAAATAGGGTGTTTATTACACAGAAGCGAATACTTCGATTAATATTCAATTTTCATCAACGAACATCTTGTGAACCTTTCTTCATTAATACTTACAAACTCACTCTACCGTGTTTATTATATTTATAGATGTTTACTATATGTTAAAGAAAATGAAGATAAGTTTATTGAATTGAATAGTAATAATGAGTATTCAACAAGGAACAGTGATGAGAAACTTATTCTTAAGCATAAAACAGCTAAATCTGAGCACTCACTTTATTATCAGAGTATTTGAAATTACTGAGAACTCATTTGTTTAAGAAGAAAGTTAAGTCATTGATGTTAACAAAGGCTTACTATAGTATGGCAGAGAACTTCGATGGTTCGAATATAGGCAATAATGTATGAATCAAATTTTTTGTATCATGTTTATTTTTTTACCACGAATGTCCCTCATCATGTGTTATTGTCTCAAATGTTCATTATTTCTGAGGTAATTTTTTTCTTTTTTTTTCAATTCTAGTTTTATATTGTTGTGAATTCAACTGAACCAATAATTTTGTTTGAACCAATATTTTTGTTCGAGGGCTGAATGGAAGATCAGACTCAAAACTGAATTGAGTAATTTTTTCAGCATTCTTCTTAATGAAACAATATTTAGAATTTTCTCATAATTTATAAAAATTACGGTTGACGCGTTTCGAAGTATTACTTCTTTATCAAATGCTTAATTAACAATTTCCTCTAGGTTGTTATTAACTAACAATTCTTCTTGGTTGTAATTATTGTATCAATTAATGAATGTGATTTCACAATGTAGATTCTCAATCAATTTTATTATTATTATATTATTATTAAGCGTTTGTTTAGACATAAACTAACAAAAAATGCAGTCCGTATTTGTATAGAAGCAAGACTTATTGCCAAGTTTTGACAAATATAATGCCAAATCTCCTAAGATGAATTTGATGAGCAGCTTATTTCTAGAAATGGCCCTGTGAATTGGCCGCCAAGATCATGCGATTTGACGCCTCTGGATTATTTCTTGAGGGGTTATGTAAAGTCGTTAGTGTATGTGGACAAGCCGAACACGATTGAAGCCTTACAGGATAACATAACACGCGTAATTCGTGGGATACAGGCCGAAATGCTCGAAAAAGTGACGCAAAATTAGACCTTTCGAATGGACCACTCGATACGGAGCCGCGGACAACATTTACATGAAGTTATCTTTGAAATGTAAATGGCAAAGGCCAAGTTATCAATTTCAGTGAAAATTTTGAATATATGGTGCAAATTGAGTGTTTTATTCGATTTAAAAAAAACTACGTTTAAAAAATCACCCATTACTTGTAGTGTGTTTATTTTCATCAAATTACTCCATATTAATTTATAAGATAAATTTGTATTTCGTTTCAAGTTCAATTCCGAAGAAAGTTTCTATCAGGGCAAATGAAATCTCAACATCCTCAAAACATTGTCGTTTTAATTACATGAAAGCAATTTCGAGTACGTAGCAGAAGAGTGATTAATAAAATCGACAATGAGTCGCTGCAATAATTACCAGCAATATCCAGGCCTTATCGAAATGTTTAAAATGCTATCCAACCGCAATGTCGTGCATGATTTTAATAGTAGGCTATAAAATATATTAATTGGAGAAAAATTTTAATAGCGGTTCTTAACCTTACCGGTCATTTTATTATTACCGTTTTATGACAGTACTCTTGTGACATCAACCACGAGAAACCAGATTATAGAACTTCTTGAACTTCTCGTTGCTTACAAGAATTTCTCACCTCTAATTGGGGCTACTAGAGATTTCGACTCTCACTGCATCTTTTTCTCATGCACATAGTGATTATCATGAATGGCTTATGCACCTTGCATATGCTTTTAAAAAACTGTTTCTGGAATTTAGACAAACGTGTAAGAGAAGTTTTGCGATACCTCAGTTTTCTCTTTTTTAGTTGACATTAATGTAGAAGGTTTTTGCTAAAGCTCACAAAGGATTGTGCTTCTGATATAAGTATATTATGATATTTACCTCAATAACAATTTTATATAAGGTTATGAAGCAAATCATCGACTTGGTACTCTAATTGTATCAATATTCCAATTTATGCATGGTTGCATATATACGGGTATCAATATTTCCAGATATACATAACATCTCGTCATTTCCGATCCCGTTTTGTTATTTTTAGCAACATAATAACGCGATCCACTCGTTATTTAGCTCATAAATCAGATTTCCCGGGATTCGTTACTTTAGGGGTGAAATAATCTGTTTGTGAGGGACATGGTCGGGAAAGAGGACATAAGCGGGCATTTTTTCGCTAATGATTGTGCCAATCTTCGTGAATGAATGTTCGCCAGGGTGGAAAACAGTGCTTTCACTGTTACTCCATTAGAGGTCTTTTTTCACTATTCGGAAAATACCAATGAACCAAATAACAAAGTAACGAAGTTTTCGTCAAATTTCCATCGGAGCATATTTTCTAGAATCTATGTCTTTCTATGGAAAATTGAATGATTTTCACAGACTCGAGTGCCCTAAAGTAATTTCAGTTTAAAGGTTTTTAGTAACTTTCTGGTTAGGATTGGAACTTGATATATATATATACATACATATATATATATATATATATATATATATATATATATATATATATATATATATATATATATATATATATATATATATATACGAAAGAAAGATGGACAGTTTTTACTTTATTGAACATAGCGTGAATACCAGATAGAGCAGGAACTCTTTATCAATTCTGCAATACAGTAAATCCATATATCAATCGTAGCTACTCCTATTTGGCACCAAGAATTTATAATGAATTGCCATTTGAATTAAAAACTATGGTTAAAATTAAAAAATTCAAGTCTGCCATAAAGAACTGGATGAAAACAAAGGACAGATATATGATTCATCAACTGGTGAACATTTAGAAGCTAAAATAGTTGTAAAACAATACATTAATTCAATATTACAAAAGTGTTACACATTTTTGTAATATTGATATTAGCTTCTCCCCAATATTGTTATAAAATTGTTATATTGATAAGTTTTTTCTCAAATTATTGAAATAGATACCTCGATATGTATGTATGTAGGTATTAGATATTGCAGAATGTAGATAGACATTCTTCGTACTCACCAGAGGCTACGGTCTTTGTGAGAAAATGTACTATCTTTGTATGTGCAACAAAATTGACAAGATAGATTTTGAAATTAGAATACTATTGCTTCACCTATACAATTGTGTTATACGAGAACCTCAAATAAAGATTTTTATTATTTATATGAGTGTGTATGCATGTTTGTGTTTCTGTATTGATAATTAATGAGTATACAGATTATTGAGTAGATAAATTTATCTCTGCAAAATATCAGTCTAATTAATCTTGGGTTATTCGAAATGATCGTTAAACTGCTGCATGTGAAATTATCAATAAAGTTCTATCGTTAGAGATGCATGCTGAGGATAATGTTCTCGAAATGGAGAAAGTACTGCAGTGTATATAGGTACCACTGGAATCATCATTATGCTATAAATACTTTATAGTTTCCTGGTGTTTCTCTGAAACAGATGACGTTTTCTCACTGGGTAGATATTTTGTATGAATATGCTTTAATGTTCGTAGGAACAGATATTTTGGAAATTGAAATGATATCACAGCAGACTCAAAGCTAGTCGAGTTCATGAAATAAATTATTATCTGAAAGCGAGATATGCTTATTTAACTGTAGAAAACAATTTTTTTATTACGATTCGATACTTACATAATTTTTTTTCAGTATCTTCAAAATTCATTTTCATCATCTTCTATATATAATTTTTCATCAAAGTTGATCAAAAAGGCATACATTTTTTGCATTAAATTTTTTAATTTCATTTGTTTACTCTTTTTTCTTTCTATATTATTCGTAAGAATAATTCTCGAATGTCACTTTATGGAAAAAATTACACTCCATTTCTACAAGCATTCAATAAAATTTTTATTAATTTTTTGTCGGAAACGAAATTGTGGGAATACTTTATTTCTAATGCTGACATGCAGCTGTTTAATATAAAATCACGCGGTCTTTTTAATAGGAATCGAATTTGCATACAGAGCTATGGTCATCGATGGATTTCAAATATTCAACCAATTGCCCATAGAAATAAAGAAACAATCAAATATATGTAAGACTAAGAAGTGGTACGTTGGAAAGCCGAGATAAAAATATTAAAGAAGATTTATAATTTTGAGACTGATATAATTTTTTTATGAAAGGTGTGCTTTTCTTGCTTTTTTGTGAATAATAATCATTTTGACTATTTATCTGGACGACCATATCTGGAATATTGATTTATGTCCTTTTCATAGAATAGCGGTTGAAGATGGGACCTAACAAATCGAAGACCTGTGTTCGAATCCTGGATGGGGCGTAGAGATTTTTATATGACACTGAGAATTTAGCCATAAAAGATTGATAATGACTCATTAACTAGATTACAAGCTCAGTAAGCGTTCGGAAGCACCGCTAAACTGTAGACCCTACTGCAATAACTATCTGATATAAATGTCATGGTTGTGACAAATTAAAATTATCTTTGAGTTCGGTCAATTTATGGTGTTCCAGAATTTGCTGAAATTAAATGTCAGTAAATGTAAAGTGCTTTCATTTTCTCGTAAATTAAATCCTGTTCACTAGGGTAATGTAATGGATGGTTTTATCTATAAACTGTACTTTACATGACACAAGTCAAGTAACGGCATCTGTCTTTACAATACTGATTTTTTGGTCAGAAACTGGCACCACTTTGAAATCTTCGTACGGTTAAACGCCTCAATTAAATGTCCTTATGTATGCAAGTACTTCAGATAGGTATTGAAACGTATCGAACAATACGTTTTCACCAGAAGTTTTGAAATTTAGACATGAAAGTTTTGACCTTAGGTTGATATATGATATTTTGCACAAGAAAATTGACTCGGAATTCTTCTGAGTAAAATAAATATAGCCATGTATTCCAAGGGCTGTTCTGAGTAGAAAAGTCTAGCTATAAGTCTTCGATCAGAAACTCTCCTTCATTCCACACATCACCCAACTTATTTCATCTGCCTCGAAAATATTTGAATTCGTTATACGCAATGGCAAGTATTTCAATTATTTCTAGACATTTATAAGACTATTCAATGCCCTAATCTGTAGCAAGTTGGAGTATGGCAGCTTGATCTGGCATCCTATTTTACTTGCCATCAACGCCATCTTGGGACCATTCCGAGAAGGTTTTCGAAATTCTTAGTTTTGTGGGAGGATAAAGTCACAGCCTAACTCTACTTACAAGCCATGAACTAGGATTTGGCAACGCCGCATCTGCTCAATCCGGTAGACCGATCGATCTTCGAACATCGGTCGAAATTGTAGATCATTCAATTATCTATAGAAATCAATGATACACTTTTTTTCTGAGAAGAACTATGTCTGAGTTATAGCGATTCAAATGTTGTTTTTTTAGTATGTACACTAACAAGTTCACTTTATCAATTAGAATTGACAATATGCTATAAATTTCATTATTTTTCATTCTCAGGTGAGAGTAAGTTTAATGCGTCAATTCCTTTAAACCTTTATTGAGATGTGTACAGTAATTTGGACGATAGAATGATTCTGATATCATATTTGTAACGAGCAAGCAAATTTTCCAGTTGAGACTATCTAGTTAATTTCAGTTGTGAAATCCATTTTAAATCATTAAGAGACAATTTATTTTTATTGATAAAAAAATTTATATGCATATATGAATCTACTAAAATCTGATTAATAATTTGTATAGTGTTTATTTGTGAACATTCAGTTACGCTGGATGGAAAATCTAGAGTGTAAAAAAATGCTGTTAGTTTCAAAAGTTTTTATATTCCACGATTTACATATCAAAATCTTTTTTTATAATTGGATGTTAAATCAACAAAATTACAAATTGAATCTGAGTTTTCAAAGGCTTCTTTCAATTCCTCACAACGTTCCTTCAATGCTGGTTCTTTCGGCTGGATATTCTCTTTGAGAGTGTACTGTTTTTGATAAGTAGGGGTAAATAAAGAAAAATACTTGGCACTGCATTTAAATTGAGCTTAACTTTATCAATCTAGCCTTCTTGCCTTCTGTTGATCAATCTAGCAAACAATGAATACCTTCTCTAGTAAGTGCTCCCTCTGGAAAATGTTTGGCACAAACTACAGAATATTTTGTTGGGGTCCATGATGCCCTAGGAATATTTTTTAGCCATTTATTCGTTAAGATTACCATCCTATGGAAAACAAAATACAGAAACTGGTGGTTCGCCGGACTCGAGGTAAGTTTTGTAGTTCGACTTGCATCCAGGCACACAGCAATGACTTGGCATGTTAATTGTTTTGCTAATATCAAGAACAAAACCTATAAGAGATCAGTTCTAAATAACTACTGAATCTAACAAAGGGTAAGTAACTCTACTAATCACAAAAAAGGAACAATTTTAGCAAATAATGCTTTTGTTAATGTCTGAACTACTCAGTCAAAACATCAGTAATCGGTAGTTATTTACATACAAATCTCAAAGGTATTCCTTAGTCTTTTGCTGAAAAAAACACAGTAGCACTTTCTACGCACTATACATCACATAATAGCACAACAACTAAAACGCGGATTTTCGTTTTTACACAATTATGAGATGTAAAAGTTAGGTATTATTTCTACCTCTCCAGGTATAACCAAAAAAAGCACAACTTAAAACACAACAAATATTCCTGTTTATATAAGATATTTGCGGGAAATTTCTTTTGCTTGTTCTTCACAACTTCAAACAATAGCACTTTTCACAACTTGTTTTTGGATTTGAATGTTATTTCTCTCGTTAAATAGAGATGTATTCCGCAGCAATGACCAGAAACCATTACAACGCCATTACAGCATCATCATTTGTGGGTCTTGCTTGGATGTTGCCAGATTTCCTAGTTCATGGCTTGTAAGTAGAGTTAGGCTGTGATAAAGTTTATTCATAGAGAGGAGTCAATCATGAGGAATTATTAAGTCAATTTAGTTCAATCTCATTGCAGGATAGGAAAGGAGCTTTATCACTAAAATTTTTGTCCAAACGACTGCACAACATTCTTTATCTATTGTCCGCTCTGAAATTTCGTGTTTCTAGACAAAATTGTCGTACTACAGAATTATTCCACCTAAAGACTCCATGGACCAACTATCACAATAAATCCCCATTCAGTTTATCGAGTCTACATTCAATACAGTTGCTCATGAATGTGACATTCACTTTGACTCCACAGAAGTTATTATTAGGAGTTATGTGAACGACTAAGATTGACTAAAATGAATTGAATTAGATTGAGTTCTTTGTAATATGTTATTTTATCTTATTACTTAGTTTTTATTTACTTTTTGAGTTTTATTAGATTAGAATGAGCTCTTCGTGAGTTTTTCGCTATAAATAACTATTTATTTAGTTATAATACAACAATTCTGTGATTGGCTATTATACCTGTTGATAATAAAGAACCAATTATTATTATTGAAAAAAATAACACATTTTTCTGTTGGTTACAGAACGTTGACAGTCATATCGAGTCGTCATATCAAACTTATGTGTAATGTATAAGATGGACGTTTTGGTCGATGTGAGATGTATATTTTGATATAATCTGATTTCAACATGTCATTTGTAGCATTGCATTGCGGACTCTTGATATTTTCTCAATTATATTGTGTTTCTAGAAAGTGTAGTAGTTGATTCCTTTTATTATTATTCATTTATGGCACATATTGTATAGATGGATTCTTAATAATTTTGTAATTCGTTGAGATTGAAAATTTTGTTTAAATTTTCTTTGTGATTGGATGTTCACCTGTTTAATTATTATTCCATTATTATTATGAAAAAAATCCTAAATTAAAATTAAAATACTTGGCTAAAAGTTTCACTGAATATATTTCCAACTCTACATATGTTTCGGGTAGTTAGCCCATTATCAAGAGTAGTCAACAATATTACTTTCATCTCTGTAATTCAGTAATATTGTTGTATAGGTATAGGTACTTTGATATTGGACTGACCCCCATTATGTGAGTTGTAAATATATTGAATGAAACTTCAACCAAATATTCTAATTTCAATTTAATATTATTTAATATAATTTTTCACCAAGTGATAAACTAAACCTCCGAGTAATTTATAAAAAATGCAAGCTTGACTATTATTTTCGAAAATTATTGTTTTAGTTCAAAATGTGTAATACTCATCTTTGGTTAAACAAAGAATGCATCAAAAACGGTTACCCCGAAATATATGAAGATCAAGTTCAGAAACCGATCTACACAAGCCCAGTCAGCCCAGAGAAATGGGACACAATTTGAGTCTACATTTGAAAATAATGCAGTCTGAACTTACTTTTCGTCTTGAACCGTTGAAATTTGACATCTAGGACCGCCAAGTTAGAGAATATATGGAATTATTCGCCACAGCAATATGAGAGACAACGGAATGAGATATACAACTTAATCCGAAATGAAGAAGGTAAGTCCTGTATTTCATCTAATAGTGAATCTACATCTCTGAATTCAAATTTCATCCCAGAATCAAAAATTTCACAGATATCTGTTTCGAGGAAGACGAAAAGTTTTACAAATACTGTTTGAGTAATATTGTTGTAGGTATAACCTTAATAATAGGCTAAATATCCGAAACTTATGTGGAGTTGTTAATATATTCACTGAAAGTTAAGCAAGTGTTTTAATTTCAATTTGATATAATTAAACGTAACATTTTACCAAGTTATAAGCGAAACCTGCGTGTCATTCATTAAAAAAATTCTATTCACGTCTCAATGGTGATCAGTTCACCGAAGTCTTCCTATTTCTCTATCTGGTAGGTATCGAAATTGTAGAAATTTCAAATTAGAATTTCAGATTGTTATGTAATATATTTGAACACGTAGGTTATGAAAATATATCAACTTGTAATGTTCGGAATACAAGAGTAATCATCAGTGTAATAGATTAGTACCCGGAGAATGTTGAAATTCGGTTGATAGTATGTGAGGCAAGGCATGATCGAAGGAAGAATGAAAAACACAGAGACAATGCCTGCAATGCGTGAGATGCTTTAGGCGTATTTCACTTTCGCAAGTCTCTAATGATGTCAAGTTCCACCATTGAATACTGGACTCCTGACTTCACCCACATGCAATGAGGCGATGCAAGAAATATAACATCTTGGCCTGTCCATCGGAATTTATTTATACAATAATGGCTTTCTAGATTTAGTCGAACGATAGAGGCATTTTCTGTTTGTGTGGTATTCTGAAAACCATCACTATGACATTGTAATCAACAATGAGAGTGTTGCAAGAATTAATTCTCTCGTGTTTCTATTATTCAAATACAATGCCAGAGTTTACATCGCAGATGGGCGAGGTGCGTTCGATTCCAGCTACAAAATCTCAATCGTTAATCATTTTCATGCGGAATGCTTATTTATTATGGTTGAATTATGGCGAGCTCGATGGTTCAATGGATCGCTTTCATTAGATTGTGTTGAGTATCTTCACTTTCATACATGTAATATCGCATTTATGTTATAACTTGACCTATACTAGTCTGCTACTGCTCAACGCACTGATTTCATTTTTATGCGTTCTTCTCACACTCAACAACAGATGGCTAGTATGACCCGGTTTATAGCGAACTTCTTTATAGATGAATCTATATCAGTCAGTCACATTAAAGATGATTTTTTTGTTGAAACGGCGATGTGGTTGCACTGTTGTTTTGAAAACTGGCTTCATATCTATTTTTATCACCTTCTCCATTCATTAAATGAATACCAACATGTCTATAGTTCATATCTGTTAAACCAATGTTATAGTATTAAAATAAATTAAACTTAATGTTTCACGATTTATTCAACAATATGTATAGTCAACATGTTTCGAGCGTTAGCTCATTTTCAAGACTAAACTACTATGAATAGTAGTAAACTATGAAATAGTAGTAAAAGTAGTAATAGTAGTAAAATAGTAGTAAAAATAGTAGTAAAATATAGTAGTTAACTACTATATATAGTAGTTTAGTCTTGAAAATGAGCTAACGCTCGAAACATATTGACTATACATATTGTTAAATAAATCGTGAAACATTAAGCCAAGAGTTTAATTTATTTTAATATTCAATTATGTTTCACCAAGAGTTAAGCGAGAATTCAATCTCATCAATGTTATAGTATTTTGGCAGTATAACCATGAGCCAATCGCTTTGAGTTATTTTTGAGTTTCAAACTTCATGTCCAAAACTTGAGTTTTAAAAATGATTTAAAACTATATTGATATTTTCGAAATCCAGGAAACATCGAATTTCAAAATTATGTGAATCGTGTTTTCAGCGATAAATGATTTCAATAGGACCAAACAAAACTAATTATTCAATCAAATATAATCGAATTGAAATAACTCTCAAACGACCTGCGAAATAGGGCAGTGATTTTTTTCGAGCCCATTACGAAACTTCAGCGATTGATTCTGATTATTTCGATGTATCAGAAGGTATGAATATGCACTCATTCAAATTATTTTATTTGAGTTTCTTCAGATTGTCTAAAAGAGGTACATTTGGATATCTTGATGGCCATTCGAAAGCTATAATTCTTTTATGAACTCATCTACTATATTATTATCTTACTATAATTGTATCACACTTATTTTTAATATATTATAATAGATGTTGAATTTTTGTACATGTATTTGGAACTCGGAAAAGTAGATCAGTAATCCGTAACTTCGCCAAAGATTTTGAAAGTAAAGCTTTTTATTATTATTATTATTATTATATTATCTTTGGTAATGTTTTATGAACATCTGCAATTTGTATCGATGTGATCTGTAAGATGTTGTATCTTCAATGAGATGTCAACCTGATTGTTGAAAATATATCTGCTAGTAAACTTGGCAGTTGAGCATAAACCTTTGTTCATATGAAAAAGTACGTTCTACACTAATTGATTTCTGCCAGTTTAATTACTTCATTTCAATGATATTTGTTTTTCTATATTTTTTGTTTTTACTTTGAACACTTTCCTAATCATTTCATATTGAAATGTAGTAATTATTCATTGAGTGTATTTATTCTTGAAGAAGCTCTCACTAAATTACTCTTTGCATCATTAAACCCAATATTTGTTCAAAGTTAAAATAAATAAGTAGTAATTATGAAGCCAAAATGGTAAGGCTTTCAAAATAATCCTATAGAAAAACATGAGAATAATTACATCGTCGCAAAGGGGATTAGAATCCTATTCAAAATAGAAGTGTCCAGTAATCGGATTTCATTCGGAAAATCTTTCATTGTCTTATTACTATCAGAATAATGACAAAAGTTATTTTTTTTTGCTTGAAAACTATATATATATAGTTTATCGTTATATCCACTCAAATCCATAATTTATGCCCGATAAGAATCCTCAGTGCTCGTCTTCCCCGTTATTCGAACCCTGATGCCCCTGATGAGGGACATTCTCTCTCACCACTAGGCTATGGACACGACCAAACGCAATGTAAAAGTACTATCACATATCTAGCATGTTCTGGGCCTTCAAAAATTGAAACTAATGATCCAACATTCCTTGAAATCAAATGCGAGCCAAAAAATTAACATGATTCGTGTTGTAAGTTGATAAGATAAGCCTTCTCTATCTGTTGTTAATTTTTCACCATTCAAATAATTACAAGATGTAATTTCTCACCAGACTATATAGTTTTTTTGTAGTAACAAAGTTACATCTGACAATTTCAGAACTTTCAAAATTATTCTTAAAACAAATAAAACAGAACATTGCTCTACTTGAACCACTTTTTTCCGAGCACCTCTTATATACCTCAACTATACCTCAATTATGTTGTGGAACCACATAATGGTCGGAAATACTTTTTCGGCAAGTTTGCGTCCATTTAGAACCGTTCAATCCCAAATCGGTTAATAAATGTAACCTAACGAAGCATGACAGTTGCATTTCTTATTATCCCATTCTAAATAGTATCATCCCATTGCCAATTGTGCGCAATGACAAGTGAAAGCCTGCACGCCTTCTGTGACAGTGCGACAAACCGCGATTGACCCTACTATTCAGTATGTATTCAGTCTGTAGGACAACTAACATCAGAGATTGTCACTGGTTGTCGCCTTGTCTCCGCGCACACGCACATTGCGTGTGTTTCAATAAACCACGTGTTTGATGTAAACAGAAATCGTGTTCCTGGAGCGGTTTTCGATTGTGCTGTCACTTTTTAAAACTGACGTATCAGTGGGTGACATCTCTTCACGTCAATGTCGGTTGTTGTGAAATACGTGACCGTAGCCTTCATAGTAATTTATTCACAGATAGGAGATAAATGACAAGGTAAGCTGTATCAAATTAAGGTGTCTGGTATGTACTCAGACAATAAGTATATTGAGATTTATTTTGCGTTTCTTATTCAATTTATGTTGATGTTAAATTGAATAGATAGTATTTGGCTCAGCAGCTGGTACATTGGTTTAATTATGAGTGACAAACTTTGATATATTTGCACTATAGACCTAATGAAAACTTACATTTTGTATGTATGAATGTTATAGGCATTTCTGTACTTTTCAGAAATGAAATATTATTGCTATTGCAAGTTTCCTTGGCTTTATTTACTTACTGAATGACGAGGAAAGCGTTGCTCAGCAATTCGAACTGCAACTTGCAGTTTCAAATAAAGATTTGTCTACTTTTTTGAGTGTTTCTTCAACAGAAGCTCTCATGTAGATATTGGTTTGAATCGTTGTTACAATTTTCCTTAATTCCTTATATGTATTGATTTCGGTTTGATTTAGTAACTGTACAGAGCATAAAATCAAATATTCACTGAATACAATATATAACTAAACCTTTTCTAAACCTACTTTTCACCATATAACAAATTGTTACTAGTGGAGTATTTTATTTAATTCATAAGACAATACATTGTTAAAGACCGTGTTTAGGAAGGAACTTTGCGAATCATTTAGATAATACCTATTCAAGTATTGTAGGCATGCGAGAAAAAACTCGAATCTTGGTTTGCCTTTCACTAAATACTCCAAATCGATCTAGGGTTTAAAAACTTTTATATAATGATCTTCGGTACGTTGCCAAATCAGTCTGTGGTTTCGCAGGCAATCGTATCCACCTACTAAAGAAAAACGTATTTCTCGCAAATGCTCTAAACGTACTCAATCCCCTTAAACAAAGTATACCTCCACAGAACGAATTATTTGGTTGGAAATTTATGATTTTGAGATGTGGAGAAGAAAATATCAATTTCGTGAAAATTCTTTTTTTGCACGCATTAACTGTTTCTGAGACGATATCTGCAGATTTAATTTTGCCAGTGAAATAAAAACGTGTGTTGTCGTAACTGGAAGATTCATTTATTATTGAAGTCCTCTTATTTTTGTACGGAACCCTGGAGAGCCAACACGATTGTATATTGGATTTTAATTATTTATAAACCTCGCGAATCTATGCTGATTTACAAAAGATAATTGAAGGATAAGTTAGGCTTGTACCTATTCAAATATAAATTCAGGGAGAATGGATTATTCATCATCCATACAGCTGACATCTTCGATTACGTTAAGTATTGTAAAATTCAGGCTTTTACGGATGGCACGCAAATGTTTCTTTCTTTCAATCCTGAGTCAATTATTGCGGCAACATCTTTCATCAATGAGGATCTGAAGAGCATCGTGTGTTATTCAAGGAGACATAACTTTAGGATAAATCCATCAAAGTGTAAACTTCTGTTATATGCATCAGAGTCAAGAAGGGCAGATATCACGGGTAACCTCGATATTGTGTTGGGTGGTGATAGAATACCTATAGAATGACAGCGCAGGAAACTTGGGACTGACTTTTGATAAGGATTTGCGCTTTCGTAACTATGTGATGCAGTTGATCAACTTTTTGCAGTCCTTGAAAGAAACTGGTTGAAACGTTAGTGTTGTCAATTTTGAACTATGGGTTACCAATAATCTATCCTTCTTGGACCATTCTGCTCGAATGTGGCTCAGAGGATTCAAAACGCGTGTTGCAGGTTTGTATTCCGTTTGAGGAAGTATGATAGACTCTCGAATAGAATTCAACAGCTTCGATGGCTAAATAATCTCTACAAACTACGTATCTGTTCATTGGTAGTACATACTATTTTGCTGGTTGGACGGCCTGCTTATCTCCTCGAAAAGTTCATATCCACATGTAATGTGTGGCTATAAGGCATGTAAAAGTTCTGAATTGTCCAAGGTTTCGTTTGGAATTATTCAAGCGTTCGCTTACTTACAATACGGTAAGATATTATAATGAGATAAAATCAGAATGAAAGGGTTTTCAAATCATCAAATTCAAGAGGAATGTAGGGAGCACCTTGCTTCGGAGCCAGGGAATGAGTATCAATCTGGTTGGTTGTTTTTCTGATGTATAGTTGAATATCTTTTTTCTTTCCTGTTTTTATAGTGTTACTCTCATATTATTATATATAGATATATTCATATGGTTAAGTAGGAGTAGCTTAAGCTTAGTTGTTTTTCTTTTCTTATCGTTTTTTTTCTTTCCTGTTTTATAGTGTAATTCCCATATTATTCATATATTGAATATCTTGCATTTTGTTAAATTCTGTAGTTCATTACCTCATTACGGATATATTCATAGGGTTAAGTAGGAGTAGCGTAAGCTAGACTTCGCCAAGGAAGATTTTTGTACTAATTGTACGTTCAATAATGTCATTTATTATTATTATTATTATTATTATTATGACATTTTCGGAATTTTATGAATGAAGCATGTGGTGGGGGCTTTGCTCTACTTATTTCTGATGACATCTTACCATGATTCCTAAGCCTCTTCTATTATTTCTATAATTATAACTGCTGATCATGGATTAACTAATAAACAGAATACGTTAGAAGAAAAAATCATATATCAATGTTAACGTAAGCGTGACAGGTAAGGTTCGAACTGAACAATTCGTTTTGATGTCCACATGATGCGATTATTGAAATCATTGAAAGAATTGATCTTCGTGTTCATGGTTATCGAACGTAAAAATTGTTTTGGGCCCCAATGCGTACTAGCTGTATTTTGGTACACCTCTTACTACTAGATTTTCGCAACTCACTACGTACTTACAACCTGAATTTTGGTACCTTCTATGTGATACCTCATTCCTGATTATCGCTTTTCCTGCTATTTAACCTCCCAACATTGGTAAAAGAGAACTGGAAAGAACATCTAGCTCCTTCACATGCTCACCCACCTCCAGGACAACCGGTAGGTACCGTTGCAGTGGAGTCCGTAGAGAAAAAATTTGAAAGCTGAGATATAAGATTAAAGTCGATAAAATTTTCACTCCAGTTTCCAGTTTAGTCTCATGGTGTCCAAATAAGAACTTATAATTTCACATTATACAAATCTCAATTCTAAAATATGTCAAGAAAGAACCCTTTGAAGAGCTAGCCAAAATTTCAGTTAAATTTTACTAACTTTTCAGAGTACTCTGATCGTTACAATATAGGTATATATATATATATATATATATATATATATATATATATATATATATATATATATATATATATATATATATATATATATATATATATTTTTTGAAAGTTTTTAGCATTAACAGGCTTTTTAATATGAAAAAGTTTATTTCTGTTGACGTTTCGTTGTTATATTACAACTTTGTCAAAACTAATAAATGGATTAGTTTTGACAAAGTTGTAATATAACAACGAAACGTCAACAGAAATAAACTTTTTCATATTAAAAAAAGCCTGTTAATGCTAAAAACTTTCAAAATAAATACCTCAAACAGGCAATAAATCAATTTCAAGATATATATATATATATATATATATATATATATATATATATATATATATATATATATATATATATATATATATATATATATATATTATATATATATATATATATATATATATATATATATATATATATATATATATATATATATATATAGTTTAAGAGTTTACGGTATTTACCTGAGATTTACGTTGTTTGTTTATTTGTAACAGCCGTTTAAACAAACAACGTAAATCTCAGGTAAATACCGTAAACTCTTAAACTTCATTTTCAGCCTGACAAACCTTGTTTTTAATATATATATATATATATATATATATATATATATATATATATATATATATATATATATATATATATATATATATATAGAGACCCTTAATCGAAATATTCCAAATAAAACTCTCAAGGAGCTGTCTACACAAATGATGTCAACGAGAACGAACCTATCACTTTCGAGAGCGAATATTAAGTGCGCTTCGAAAAATATTAGAACTTGTTGAGTGATGATATACTGCAATTGTTTCATCCTTATTACAAATCATCAATCATAATCAACCAATCAATCAAGAATGGGAGACTGTCAAAACGCCACCAGGTGCTATATCCAAATAAGGAGAATATTCGTTCGTGAATTAATCACGTGAGCTTCCTCTAACAAAGAAAAGACGTATCTAGACTTCTATTTCTTTCTCTCGACAACATAAGTACTTAGAGGCTCTGTAGATATTTCCTTCAAACAGCAAAAGCAAAAATATAGTTAATTTCGGGATTCACGAATCTTTCATACTCAGTCGATACTGAGACTCTTAATGGAACCATTCTTACACATTACAAACCAAGCTCCGGGGTGTTTGAATGAAATATCTAAAAAAGCCTTTACGTACTCCCTCTGTTGATGTCAAGAGAAGTAATATAGAATGCTAGAGGGAGTTTATACGTCTTTTCTTCAATAGAGGGAGCTTACGTGAGTAGTTCACGAACTAATGTTCTCCTCATTCGGATAGAAGACCTCGGGGCGTTTTGAAAGTCATAGATTCTTGATTGATTGATTGATTGAATATAACTGATTGTTCCTAATAAGGATGAAACAATTGTATTATATTATCATTCAACAAGTTCGATGATTTTTCGAAGAATTATAATATTCACTCTCGAAAGTGATAGGTTCGTTCTCGGTGACAATATTTGTGTAGACAGCTCCCTGAGAGTTTTATTTGAAATATTTCGTTTAAGAGTCTCAGTATTGACTAAGGATGAAAGATTCGCGATTCTCGAAACTAGTTATATATATATATATATATATATATATATATATATATATATATATATATATATACATATATATATATATATATGAAGTTTATGGTTGTATGATTAAAAACATTCGGAATGTAATCAACATAGACGATAAAACAATTTAAAACTCTTGGAAACTCGATTGGAAACACTTAGCGTACTAATCTCAAGGTTGCGATACGAGAAACAAAAATTCTGACTATTTTGAAAATATCGCAATGTATTAATGTTTATCACTTTGACATTGCTACGAATGACACTGCTAGTGCATGCAATTGCAGAAGTGACATTCTATAATCTCGCGAGAAAGACATATAACAGCGATTAAACTATTATGAATTCAAAGCATCGTAAAACTTCACAATGTTATCCTGGAAGTTAATTTGAAATACTAGCGGATTAACACTTCAAAATTTGCGATTATGAGGTTGTATCTACGCTTTGATGACGATATCGTGTAACGTACCAAATAAATTAAGAATTCCCATTATTACAATAATTCATTTAACTTGTAAATATTCAGTTAAATCAGGAAAAAATGTATTGATTTGGACCAATCAACTTAGAGTCCTACGTATCAAAAAAATGTAGAGGTCTTCCACAACAGCATTTATCGAGTGTTATATACAGAGTGTTCATTGCACGGTTGACAAAAATTCAAAAACTTATCACATGAACTTTTTTGAAAATTATCGATTTTTAATAAATCAATTGAATATTCGCTGATCTCTAGATGGAACATCGTTCAATATATTGTTTGTTTCTGACAATTGTTTTAAGATGTTACATACCCCATTTTCAAGAGTTTAACAGTACATTTTGATGAACAGTAGTAAGTAACACTCAAAAACAATTGTCAAGAAATAAAACATGGTAGAATACACATAATATTTACCTGTTACTATTGGAAGATGCACAACTACCAACCCGACATATTTTTTGAAATTTTATGCACAGTGGTGCAATATTACGATTTTTGTACCTGCTTCTGATATGTTTTATATATCAGAAGCTGGGCTCGATCCCCGAATTTAAATTCCTCACATTACTATCTTACTATCTCTATCTTCATACCTTTACATACAAGTACCTACCTGTAGTCCTATATAATATACAAATATTCAAATGTGCCGGAAATATATGAATAATGAAGACAACTTCGAACATTACTATTTGTGAAATTAAGTTCTCTCAATTAAAATAGCACCGTCATCATCGATGAAATATCTGGGAGTACTGTTCGACAATAAATTAAATTTCAACCTTCATGCACTTTCAATGAAGAAGAAAACATTTCAGATGGTTTATACGTATGGAAACAGAGGAAAAAGTATTGAGGGTGCAGTTGAAATATACAGAATCATATGTAGACCTATACTAGAATATGCATACAAAATCTATGCAAACTGCAAAATGTCGTCGCTCAAGAATATAGATGTAGCCGAGAGATCAGCTATGCGTACCATTAAAAGAATAAAACAAACTACACAACCCCTCTAATGAGCTGTTTATTCAAGAACAAATATAGAACCAATAAAAAATCGGCTTCAAAACTTAACTGAAAGTCCCATACAAGATTGAACAAACTGAAAGATATTTTACCGATTATCCATAATACCTACAACAGAAACTATGCACGAACAAAATTCTCTACTGAAACGCTTCTTGAAGTACTAAGCATGTTATAAACTAATTAATTAAAATTAAAATAACACTATATATTAAATAGGGTGAAGGACCTATGGTCAATAGCCTCTTGTATTAATTCTTCTTATAGTAAAGAATTGATGATTGATGAGGCCGATTCTTGGAGAAAATTAATATCCATAATGCAACAATATTTAGAATTTTCTCATAATTTTAATACAAATACGCATCACGACGTTTCGAAGTACTACTTCTTTATCAAATGCTGGATTAATACTCAAACTCAAACTCAAAAATCAAAAACTCAAACTCAAAAAAAATGAGTATTAATCCAGCATTCGATAAAGAAGTAGTAGGTACCTACTTCGAAACGTCGTCATGCGTATTTGTACTTATTGAAATTATGAGAAAATTTTAAATATTGTTTAATTATAATAAAGAATTATTATTATTATTAAGTTCTCAACAATGAACACTTCAAAATAACACAATAGAATCTAAAATTTCATACCATTTTTAATTCACTTCAATATTTTAAATTATGGTGCACATCATATTTTCATTTTTTTTCTCAAAATGTGATTAATGTTATCGAGATCCATCATTAATTTAAAAAGCAAGTAAAGACCTTAGTAATTATATTTCATTTGAAATTAAATAATCCTTAAAATTATTAAAGTCCCTATTCGATCAATTACTCATATTAGAATATCGATATTTCGTTTCGTAATGAGCGTTTGAGCAAAAAGTAGAACTTCTGATTAGGTTGTTCAAAATTGTTAAAATTAATGAAAATAATCGAAAAATATATAAACCATACCCAGTAATGCTGGGTACTAAATCATTGTTTATCTACTACCTTATATGTAGACAATCTTACTAGTAGGTCAAAAGTCGGAGTACAAAGTAGTTGACATTTTCATAATAACTATTAGGTCGAAAATAGCAGTAGGTACAAAGTAGTTGACATTTTTATAATAGTTGTGTTCACAAGTACGTTCCATTTGTCTACTCTACTGAGAATTTTGAAGTATATTTATACCTACCTACCACACATCCAGGCGCCGTTCATGTAAAACACCATAATATTTTTAAAGGTTGTAAATCATCCGGATGTCGTCCATGATGTAAAATCAAATAAGTAGTTAACTTCAAAATAGCAACCAGTCCGTATCGTAAGATCTTTTACTCATGATGTCGAGTATACAAACTGTTGGTAATGTTACGATCCGAAAATATAGGGTTGGACTACTTGTTTCTCTCTTTGAAATTTACACATCATTGTTCGCCCTTCTCCGTTTATATAGGTCAATGTTCCCCCATGTGTGGTTCTTTAACCTACAATTCAGGCGCTTGTTATATTGCGTACTTGTCGATATTACCTACATTTTCTGCAGCTGAATATAGGCAAACTTGAGTAAGTTAAACATGATTTAATTGCTCGTTGATTGATTATAATCACGTTTTCAAAGAATGATTTCGGCGCTATCTTTTTTATCGAATGAAAGTTGTCTTCTTATCGATAATTAATTTACTTGATATTGATCACGGCATATTTGGGCTTTTATAATGACGTACTCAAAATTGAAAATTGATTCGAATTTTTCATTCGAATATGTTCTTAGTCTTCCGCCTTTTTTCAATGTCTTCTTAGCTTATTCGAATTTTGAATTCGAATTTGTATTCGAATATTTTCTTAGTCTTCTGTCTTCTTTTCAATGTCTTCTTAGCTGACAATAGACATTTGAATGAAAAAAATCATTTCTAGCTCACGTTCCGCTACTAACTGTTAGGTTTATCGAAATATTTATTCAAAATAAATAGTTTCCATTGATTTATTGATGAATAAGGTGAAAATATAGAACTTTTAGACTAGGAAGTTGCTCATTGATTTTTTTAGAATGTATTGTAGTATTCAATAATAAAAATATATTTAGGTCATTCAATGAGAACAATTTTTTCAATGTTCAAAGCTCCATCTCGTAGTTAAATCTTAACTAGTAATAAATTTTTCCATTTTGATGTCTGTTATTGGTTGAGAATGATACTTTTTGGTTGAATTTTTCAATGATTCTGAAATTATTTCATTTTAATCGTTTTTTCTCATAAGAAAGTAAAACAGTTGACTTTCTTATAAGAAAGTTACAAGTTTGTTCTGTAATTTTACAATAAAATATATAAAATTAAAATACAAACAATGTTTGTAAATTTTAAAAGCTTGGAGAAGAAAATTGGCAATCTGTTTCGTAATATTATACATGACGTCAGAGAAATAATGTTGATTAGTAAACTTAGTAGACATTATTTCATTTTACAATTGAAATTGTAAAAATAAAAAAAGATTTCTAGAATTCCAATGTTTGTCTAGTAAATCAAATTACAAATTTTTTTGTAATTTTACAATAAAATATATAAAATCAAATTACATACAACAATAATTTGAATTATAAAAGCTTGGAGAAGAAAATTGGCACTCTGTTAAAATTATACATGATTTCAGATAAATAATATTGTTTAGAAAACTTACTAGACATTGTGCAATTTTATAATTGAAATTGTGAAAATAAAAAAAAGATTTCTAGAATTCTAATGTTTGTCTAGTAAATCTAATTAAAAAATTTCACAAGAGGATATAGTAGACTGACAATTTTTGTAATATTCTATGAATGTTTGAAATGAAAAATTACAACTAGTTCCGTATAATTACTATTCAAGTAAGATTTACACTCAAAGATTGTAAAATTACTCCTCATCTTAGTGAATTTTTCCAACTGTCTGAGAAAATTACTCAAATTGTATGATAATTTTAATTCGTCAACACTAATTTTAGCCATCATATTCAGTAAAAATTCAGTAAAATAATGGTAATTTAAAAAAAAAAATTTACAGTGTAGTAGGTATCTGTAGGTCTCTAAGTATATTAATTTAAAATTCATCTTCTAGACAAACTAATATAACTTTATCATTGGCATATGAAATAACCTGCATGCTTTTTTCAGAACCTTTTCACATTTTTCATTGCTTTGCTTTGGCAGTTTCAATGCTTTCTGAGGTGACGTGTAATATCAAATCATTTTTTTCGTTTATCAGTTTATGAAATAATAATTTGGCTAGTATTTTTCTTCGAATCAATATTCATAATCATGTTCTACTGCAAACCAGGTATCAAGCAGCTGTGATTTGCACTGGGACTCACTTGTTTCTATCATAAATGTGTATTCAAATCTTAACATTCTTCAAATCAACTATCTTGATTTTTTCCGATTTGAGTTTTGAGCGATTTGTTTTCTTGATTATTTTTATGATTGAACATTTAGATATTGACATTATACATTTAGATTATTTTATTTGATAATGTTTTTATTATAATTATTTCTTAATATTGTTATGTCGTTATTGATATTTTAGTAACCATATTTATTCATTATTTATTTTCCTGTAATTGGGTAGTTAGTTACCTGTTGGAAATATATGCTTATTATTATTATTATTATTATTATCATTATTATTATTATTATTATAATCATTATTATTATTATTATTATTATTATTATTATTATTATTATTATTATTATTATTATTATTATTATTATTATTATTATTATTATTATTATTATTATTATTATTATTATTATTATTATTTTCATTATTATTGTTATTATTATTATTATTATCCTGGGACATTTGTACCTAATGAGTTGAGACGGAATTTCGGCTTGTTATTTAGAACATTACTTGTTATTTCTATTTCGTCATATCTACTCAACTTGAAGACACATACAAATATCCATCTGTCATTTGGGACTCGAACCAGATCTCCAATTTGGCAGGCTTTGCCAAATTGAAGATCTGAGTTCGATCCCACACTCTACCTCATCGTGGTTACTCGTAAGTAATTATAATTATTATCATTGTTTTAAAAGTGAGGGTCAGTTATCTATATAGCTCCATTGGACCTACAGTTTAACGCCGATTCCGAACTGCCCAAGATTACGGCGGGAATCGAACCCACCAGCTCCAGTAAGCCGGGAGAGAATCGATTAAGTCAACAAAGTTTTATTTACAAAGTATCCAGATGGGATTTCTACTGACATAATGTAGTATCTCAAATTATCTTAATCTAATACATATTTAATTTGAAATATTATTCATTTATTCTAGTTCCTACCTGACGATTTTATTGAAAAATATAATTTCTTTTAACTTTACTACTTACTATATCCTAGTGAAATAGGCGAATAAAGTTTATGTTTTGTGATAATTAAATATTTACATTTCTTTATTGCTTATTCTATATATTATTGCTTTCATTATTTTATATAGTGAAAACTATTCGAGAAAAAACTGCTTTTGTTTTTTTTTCAGGAAGGGGAAAGTGTATCTCTTAGTTCAATTATTATTCTTATTATTATTTGAGCGTACATTTCAGTGCATGAAATAAATGATTTTAATTATCGCATAAAATCGATGTAGTCTTGATCTGTCATTAAATTCCCGATGTTGATTCGATATTTTGTTACTGTTTCAACATTCGTAAATGTACGTTCCATACTCAAACACGTCGAATAAATTCAAAGCCATTCAGATTGTTTGGAATTCACCACCTATTTTGCTGTTCGTAAATTACGATTGTGAAATTTTAATCTGCTTGTTATTTTACATGCGGAGCGTTTTATTAATTTTATGGATTCCGTTCCGACACATTCTGTAATATCGGGCGTATTTTTATAAATATTACAAACAGCGATAGGTCAAGGCGGATAAGCGTGGAATTCAATCTAATGCGCCCATCTAATATAATAGATTATTGCAAAATGGATACTAAGTGCGAGAAAAAGAATTACATTCGGCATTTACGTCGATATAAGGGATTCATTTCGTCCAATAATTTTTTATTATTGTAAATTGTTCCAATCGTTATTTGGACTCGAAGATAACGGCTAAATTATCACCAATGGGATTTTTTCCGTTATCGACTTAGTGACCTTTGTTACATGAAGCGACATTGTGAACTTGACTATTTTGTTGAACGTTCTGACCACACTTTGTTTTTATTGCGTTTCGTTGGCACTTTATGGAATCGAATTCGTAAAAGGTCAGGTTCTGCAGTTTAAATAACAAACTCAAGGTCGTACAGAATTATAGACTTTGAGACATTTCTATTTCATGAATGCCTAATATGGAGCATAATCGTCTGATAATATGATGTGAATTGAAATTGTAATAAGTATGTCACAAGAGAGCATAATTGTTCCATTTTCTATATCTACGTAGTGATTTTTTTGTATAACAATATTTGCAGTTGATTCCGAATATTATATGGACACTTGGAGTTCCAACACAAAATCATATGACTAATTATCTTTCGGTTTTATATCGTCCATTCTCAGCAAAATAACTTCGATTTGATAGTTTTGAATCTGTTATTTTGTGATAATACCTGATAATAATGAGAAAATATAAACTTCGTTTTTCACTCTATTTAAGTAGGTAGATACCTTTTATTAGCTCTGGACTCGTTTCGTAATTTAAATTTCCGTTGCTTGAAGCTTATAGGTTTGTACCTACCTACCTAATATTAAGAAACTGCAGTCGGAACTGTGATAAATACAGTGATAGCTTTATGACTTATCATTGCATATTTTTTATATTTTGATTTTCAATAGCTTACCTAATATATATTTCTTGTATAGGTAGGTAATTATGCATCATTAATTATCTCGTGGTGACTCTTGATAAGCCCAGTCGCTCTATCACTATAACGAATCGATACCGAACCGCTATTTTTAAGCTACCTACAGTTTTTTGAAATTTTTTCATGTTTGGAAAAGTAGGTACGTAGCTACCTACCGCAATACCTATCTATTACGAAGGTACCTAATCCTTTTTTGGAGAACACGCGATGGATGAGGCTATACACATTTTCAACATTAGGTACTAATATCTATATTACCTAACTAATTTTCGCTCTGGATATTGCAACAAAGCAGAGTTCTAAAAATTATAGAATCTCAGTAGGTTTTGTGGGTAGAGATTCAGGTGAAAAACCATTGAATTTTTCGCGCATTTTTCATTAATTCTCTTTGTATTCCCTAATGAAAACTTGGTAGGTACCTACGAATGCAGAGCTCTTTCAGTTGGAGAAAAAATATTTATGATAAAATTTTCATGTGGGCCATCAGAAATTTGAATAAGAAAGCGAAATTACAAATGAATATTTATTGTTTGTTATGGGTGTCGAATTAGTTTCGTATATGTCAAAATAGGTGGATACCTACTTTCACAACTTATTTAACTTTTTCTATTTTGTGTCCAGTTTCAATTTCAAACTAGTTCACTGGTAGAGGTTTATGTGACGAGTATACCTACCTACCAACACTTCGCAATATTGAATAATACGGCCCTGTTCAACAATGAACATTTTCATCTTATCTAATCTTTTCCAAAAATTTAATTTCAGTAAAATACATTGCTAGCATTTTCCCGAATGTCTTACAGTTACAGAGATAGACATCTGAATAATAGGGAAACTGGTTGCTGTGTTTATTCCATCAACGTTTCGATATCAATGTATATATTCATCAGGATGCTGAAGTTGAAAACATAACTGTGTTCAACCATTGGGTAGGTACCTAGGTATAATATCTTTTCCCAGAATATTATCAATGTAGTAGATCAATAGTCGTTTTTTAATAATTCGAAAATTACGAAACGTTTTTCGAGAAGTTTTTGAGTTCAAAATAGTTAATATTAGTGAAATCTACTTCAAAGAAATGAGAACTGTTCAATAACCACGAATACTGGTATTTATGCTTAGAGACCGAGTTTAAATTTTTTGTCACATTTGATTGAAATCCCACTGTTCATATTCTGATGAAGATACTTACAATGAAATTGAAACGTTGATGGAACGAACAAAGAAACCAATCAGTGCTCCTTTAATTTAGCTATCAAGATAAATTTTTTTAAGTATATCTACCTTACATCATTATTTTGTACGAGTATACTTTGAAATGACTCCTCAATGCCATCCGGTCAGCGTCAATAGATCGTAAACTTGTTTTAATCAACGTTGTTCTATCTCGACTTTATTTGACGGAATAAAGGACATTGAAAATGCTGTAGTGAATTCGTTTAGGTATATAAGTATTTATATGACTGTAAGGTATTGGGTGTGTTGGAACCAATAGGACAGGTGGGTCGGATGTCGAGTTGTCGCAGCTGGAGGGGATGTCACCAAGAGTGATAACGCTTGCGCGAGGCGGTCGCAAGTGTCACCTGCTGGCAGAATACGCCTAGAGTTGTCGGCATCCGTAGCTGAATGCCCTCTGCTGGAGCGGTCTTTATATTAAAATTCGAGTCCGTTCTCGTATCCTGAACGGATCGAAGACGGCAGAAGGCATTTAGGATTTCAGTTTTCGCTAGAACGTTGGCGCTCTGAGATGCTGTATGCCGAGTTTTCAGTTCGTTGGGGTTTTCGTTTTCGTATAGGATTAGAAATAACGTATAACCTTCTGCTAGGTGATAGTCGTGAAAATATGAAATAGTTCACTAGCTTTTTGAGGATATCAACATACGGTCACACACAAACACTATATATATATATATATATATATATATATATATATATATATACCTACACTTTTTAACTTAACAGGCTTCAATATTATGTTAAAGGTATCTATTATTTTGTTCACTTTTCGACAAGACATTCGTAGCTTATCTATTCAAAAAAATTATTCAGTTTTTTCTGGAGTCGTTCAAGCATTACGTAAGAAATATCAAGGTCAATGAAATATGAACATCTTTGCTATGCTTAGTTTTTAAGACTCCATGACTTCTATTCTCTCATTTCTAGAATTATAACTTTTGCTCTTGAATCAATAAAAATATAAAACAGAAAATATTGAAAAAAATTATTAGGTACCTACCTATAACAATTTTGCGTAAGTATGGGGGGAGCGTGGTAGCTTTACTTACTTTTATCGATAACAGGGACGAGGGTCCCCCTTAAATTGAAATTAATTAAACTTAAGTACAATTTATAATTGATCGTGGGGGGTCTTGTAAAACGTTACTGTGCGTTACAAGGGTGGGAGGGGGTTTTATTCAAAGAAGGCGTTACGTAACATTTTTTTATTCTAATGAAAAACATGAATATACCTAATTGTGACTTCAATGGACACCTGATTGTTACATATCATTTAAAGTTGGAGGGGGGTGTATAGAAAAACTTTACGGTGCGTTACATGGGGAGGAGGGAGGCTCTAAAATCTTCAAAACTTGAGTTACTTAATACTTGAAAGCTCCCTATATCTTGAACTGCGCCTTTACTTTTCAGTTATTTTTAGTTAAATATGACATTATTTGGGAGTTGCAAACTTTTATAGATTGACTTCAATTTGTTCATCCAAGATTTCAAATGTTTCACCTACTGTTTGTCAAATAATGGTAATAAGTAAGGTACAATACCTACATAAATCTCACATTTACTGTAGGTAATAATTACCTTAATGTAATTTTGAGCCATTTTTTCTCTCTGAATAGGTCATAAAAGCTACATGGCAAAACCTTCTATCATTTATCATTTTGTTTAAGATGATTGAATGACGGCATTAAGCAATATACATTTTGATTCGATTCTAAATGAGTGAGGGACATTCTTATTCAAAAGGTTGCTAAGAAATAATATATGTACCTAAATAACAAAATAACAATAGCAATGACTACAAATACTCCAATCGCACCAAACGAAGAAACAGCCACATACTATTTCTATATCTATTTCTAAAGCAGATCAATAGAACACCTTATTAATAATTGCAATATAAAATTGTTTCCTTTTTACTATTTCAATTTTTGAAAGTTTGTGTTTCCATCCGCTAGAAAATCCCCACCGCAAGGATCACTTGTTGTCTTAGGAATTAGTCAGGGTAGAATTTTCCCATTGTCCTGAGCTATGTAGTCTGTTCTATCGATCTCAAGACGTGCACCGTCTGTGTCAGAGATTGGCATAAGAATTTGTTTTTTTTTGTCTCGGCCCATTCTCCCTTTGGGACGTATGAAAACAGTCTGTTTATATTCAGTTAATTTATGATAGTTGAGAGTTTATGTATCGATTATTAATTTTTTCGATTATTAATTTTTTAAGCCATAGAAATGAGAAAATGTCTTTGAAATATTTGGGGTAAGGTTGTCACTCCATTGAATTCATCTGACAAGACCAAACAAAAATAAAATCGGAATTTAGTTCTTTCATTGTTTCATTTATCAATTAAAAAGAGTCCCCAGGAAATGCGTATATTATGTTCTTCACAAAGAGAAAACTTCTGAAAAACCAGAATATGACGTTCATTCTTGTACTCTCAAAATGAGTTTGTCAGAGGTTTCCTCATGGCAAAAAAGTTAGTTGGCTACCTACTACCAAAGCTAACTCTGGGGAAGGCTGATAGTATGTCCACTGACATATATAAAATGCTGGAAAGCAAGATTCTTATGGTTATTTCATTTAAGTCACCTATGTAGTAGGTATCCACCCAAAATCAGTGAAAATTTTTTCGCAGTTTCAACATTTAATTTTACTGCTAAACGTGAATAAGAAATTGATTTTTTTTGTTTTCATAGTCTAGTATTTCGTAGTCTAGCTGATAAGAACAATTTTTATTCAAAATATTGACACACAAGAAAACTCATCAAATTCCATCAGCTCTCTTTAATGGGTTAGTTTCACATTTTATTTCTAGGGTACAATGAACGAAATGATATCTACAAATATTTGACAAAAAAAGGAAAGGAGTAGCAAGAACAATACCTAAGAATATCTTGTCATAAATATTAATATATCAAATAATGCAGGAGTTGAGTTAAATGAATTCATTGTATTGACCTAGGTTTTTCAGAATACGTTGATCTGAAGCTAAGACAAAATATTTTAACTATTAGTGAAGACTTGGGGGACATTCTCGATCTGTTTCGACAGTTCATTATCTGAATCATAATATCATAACTTTTCAGAGTTATCATTATCATAACTGTGAAAATTTTTTTCAGCGTATATATTTTTGTTATTCCTATTTGGGGAGACAAAGTGCTCAGGTATTGTATTTCTTCCCTTATAACTCGTTCTCATCAGATAGATGAATGCCATATTTGTCTGGCAGTTCTTGATCTAGAGATTTTCTTCTACAGCCAAGTGATTGATTACGCCATCATCATCGAAATACCTTATGTATTCGAAAAAAACTACCCCTTCGAAGGAAAGGGGTACCTATTGAAAGGAAATCCTTCAAGCTACTCCCTTAACCGAACGCAACTCCCGCGTAGGGCGAATAGGGGCGGAGCTATTAAAATTGTCACTGCACGAACGATTGTCACTTGTCGCAAGAGTTGCGCACGCGCGCTGCAGAGGGGACCATAGGTCGTCGCGACGCTTGCGACACGCCCGACGTCCAGGCGACCCTTGACCCCTTGGTGCCCTGTGCCAGTGTCGAACGGTCACCCGAAGTCTCGCGAAGCGCCGTCCAACGCACCCTTCCGCAGAAAGTATGCTGCACGTCGGCAACACGGTGCTGCTATGCCGAGCTTCGATCAGCTAATGGTGAGTTTATTTCTTTCCTTGTCGATTCTTGAAAGTTCGTTGGGAGGGTGATTCTACACTACTGAACATACAGGCTGATTCACTCTCTAGATGTAGGTACATGTAGAATTTATTCACACGCATCCCTGATAATTTGAAACTTTTGCAAACAATTCTTAATATATATATATATTATATATATATATATATATATATATATATATATATATATATATATATATATATATATATATATATATATATATATATATATATATATATATATATATATATATATATATATATATATATATATATATAAATCATGTGACAGTTTTCAATTCGGCAATACAAAGATTACCTTTTCTGCGCATGACATACTTTAAAAATGTTTATTGGAATGGAATAAATTCATCACGTATCAGTGTATTAAATAAATAGAACTGCAAACGCTTTATGATGTGTTAAAACTGAGATTTTTTTTTACATACAAGGACCCACTCAACAAACCGTTTAAAACTGTCCTATAAAAGAGGAGAACATATTACAAGTGTTAATTGTAATATGTTGTGATTATAATAATTACAATAATTGTAATTATTGTAATAATTCAATTAACCTATACCTAAACTGAAGTTTTCGATATGTACATCTTATAGAGATTTTTTATACATCTTATTGAAATAAAGTTTTCGATACATTGACTATTTGAATCATTTGATCTACAACACAATTCTACTGAAAACGATTAATGAAATACACCAAGAATAATGGCAACTCTTCATAAACTCATAATTACGAGTATAATATTATCTTCCTTTGAATAATCTATTTTGCAAATGTCTCTTAAAAGTTTCTTCTGATCAAGTTTAGCCTATGAAAAGATCTATATATTATTTGGATCTATAGGAGATTTGCGGAACTATGGAAGCCATATATGTCCGTTTCTGCGCATGTCATACTTATGCTAAATAAAATGGAGGGATGAACAATCACTCAAAACTGAGAAAATGAAATTAGCAAGAAAAAAATGAAAAAATGAAATTAGGCCAATTTTACAAATTGACCTAATTTCTGTGTATGTAAATTTCATCAGAGGTGAAGAAAGTTGAAAAATCTTATAGTCTCCCTCATATTGCTAAATTCAAAAATAATGCATGATGCCAAAATAAATCAATAAACGTTTCTACTCCCTACCAACCTAGGAAAATACATATGTACAGTTCTTCAACTATTTTCAATTGAATGTTTTTTCAATCGAAAGTATTTGAATTGATTGGAAAAAATGGGAGAAAATATATAGAAGGTGTGAAGGCAATTCCATAGAATTGGTAATTTTATTTCAGTTTACCAAGAATTAGCCTGGTCATGTTCTATTGCGCAGAGTGGGAGGGAGTATCGCTCTAAACGACACGACTAAGCGTGATTCTTAATAAGGCAAAATATTGTCGTAAAATTCCTAGTTTTTGTTAGTATTTTGTAGAGCTCCCACAGAGAGTTATTGTTAAGTTCTCTCAATAATACTTAAATTCAATATACTCAAATAATTTAAAGAATATACAGGCCAATTATTTAACTCAACATCTTGGTTCATCAAGAGTAAGATAAATACTTAACAGAAGGTATTTGTGTAATATCTTCTCAATAATAGATTTATGATTTCTATATCAACATTGGACTTCTTAAAACTGTGTTACTACAAATTGTATTGTAATTATGTCATGTTGAGGAATGTTTTGATTTCGAACATTGGGCTTGTATTCTAGTACATTGCCCATTATGAATTATATTTCACATTCACAGAAATCAAATTAGAAACACAAATAAACGTCCATGTCTCAATATCTTTCCATTTCAAGGCACTGTATGAACTCTTGTTAATCTTTCATAAGCATTCTGCATATGTGTGAAAGTTGGACCTACAATTTAACGATGATTACAAACGGCCAAGAACACGGTGGAGATCGAACCCACCAGCACCAGTAATCCGCACGCGTACCTATAGAGTCACAATACCGCTCGGCTACTGAGCCCTCACTAGGGATTCGAATCAGGATTTTCCATCTGGCAGGTCTTCACTCCAACCAGTAAGCCATCAAGACGGCATGTGCAATTATGATTCAATAACTGGTTCAAAATATACCTACTCAAATATTTTGTCATCATTCATTTATCGATTTCCATGTCTTCTGATCAAGGAATAACAGATGACTTATTACTTGCTAGCATGCTTCGCGGAAAAATTAATTTATGTAGATAAAACCTGTTTATCAGCTCCGTTGCTGGGCACTCTCTGAATTTTAATCTCATTTATTCTATGATTATTTTGATATATCGATATGCACATAAATAAAAGGTGTCCCATTGGACGAAAAAAATTGATTAACGCTAAACTGCTGTTGCAAACATTTGACTCTTGGAAATATAGAGGTTTCTGCAGTGGAGGAAATTGACTATTTGAATATTGTTCTGCTTCATGACTTAACATGAAAACTAGAGAACGTTTCTCTCAAAGGTAGAATTTGAATGAATGAATAATTCGAAACAATTGAGTAAATTTGACAAAAATTGTCATTGCTTCGGGACACTAACCCATTGTCAAGAGTTAATCCAACCAGTTTGAAAAGTCACTATCTGCATACCATTCTTAAAAATACATTTGATCTTATAACACCGAGTATTTTTATTGTTTTACGAGTATATCCTTTCTGTCAGTTTTTTGGTATTAAAATTATCTTTCACAAGAGTATGCCACACTGAAATTCCCCGAGCAGGTACCTACTTCTGACCTTCTAATATTGAAGCTTACTGTACCTACTCATAATAGGAAGCTTTAGAAATTGTTGTTTCGGGATATTGAAAATTTTTAACAGCAATCTAAGAAGGGTCAATCTAACAAGAGTTGATAAAGGTCACATCTAAATGCTTTGAATTAATACTTTTCAAGTTCCGTGAATTATGAGTAGGCAAGTCTAATATTTTCACGAGGTTTACCTACTCAGAAAGACGAAAAAATACAGTTTAATGGTTCTAACCGTATTTTCGATTCGTATTTGTCAGTGATTGCTTCCGATCGAGAAGAGGTCCATCCCTTCGAAAAAAAGTAGTAATTCCAAGAGGTACAATTCAATTGGAATAATATTTATTCACAATATAGGTACCTACCTAAAGGGTGTTTTTTTTAGAGGTATAGAACTTTAAGTTGGCATTACTGCTGAAGATGGCGACCGATTTAACAGCTGAGAAGTGATTTATTCTCAGTTTGGTTTGGCAATTCATCATGAATAGACTCACGCCTGAACAACGCTTGCAAATAGTGCAATTTCATTTCGAAAATAATGGTTCTGTGCGGAATACGTGTCGCGCACTACGTCCATTTTACCGTCGACAAAATCGTTCATCAGAGCAGTTAATTCGATTAACCATGAAACGTTTTCGCACCACGTTTACTCTTATTGATAACTCGCATCCCCAGAGACGCCGTACGGTGCGTACAGAAGAAGCTATTGCTACTGTAGAGCGTAGCATTGAGGAAGACCCGAATGCGTCCATCCGCCATCGAACACAGGAATTGGATCTGTGTCCATCCACTTTATGGAAGATTTTGCAGAAGAATCTTGGTTTGCGTGCCTACAAAATCCAACTCGTGCAAGAATTGAAGCCAAACGATCATCAAGCAAGGCGTAGATTCGTCGAATGGACCCAAAACGAGATTGCCGTTGTTCCCGATTTTCATAAGCGAATTTTGTTTAGCGATGAAGCGCACTTCTGGTTGAATGGCTACGTCAACAAACAAAACTGCCGCATTCGGAGTGAAGATAATCCTCAAGAGTATGTCAAAACACCGTTACATCCAGAAAAACTGACTGTTTGGTGCGCTTTATAGGCTGGTGGAATCATTGGTCCGTACTTCTTCAAAAACGATGATGGCCAGAACAGTCAATGGTGATTGGTATAAAGCCATGATTACTAACTTTTTCATTCCTGAATTGAACAACCAAGATGTCCAGGAGCTGTGATTTCAACAAGACGGCGCAACATGTCACACAGCGCGTGCCACAATCGATTTATTGAAAGACACGTTTGGTGACCGCCTAATTTGACGTTTTGTACCTATGAATTGGCCTCCAAGGTCTTGTGGTTTAACACCGCTAGACTACTTTCTGTGGGCTATGTAAAGTCATTGGTCTATGCGGATAAGCCACAAACACTTGACCATTTGAAAGACAATATTCGCCGTGTTATTGCCGATATACGGCCACAAATGTTGGAAAAAGTAATCGAAAATTGGACTACATCCGAGCCAGCCGTGGCAGTCATATGCCAGAAAGCATATTTAACATGCAATGCCACAAAATTATCTTTCGAATAAAAAAAATTCTTGTCAATCGAATGATCCATCGTTGTTTTATTGCAATTTAAAGTTCTATACCTCTAAAAAAACAACCTTTACTTGTATTCACAATATAACTTGTGATTTAAGTAAGCATCAGGTTAGGGTGCATGTCTTCTGCATACTCACTCTATGTCTAAATAGGCTAAGAAATCTGAAAAGATAGCTTTGGCTATCAACATCCATATCGGTTAAAAAAATGACGAAATAATTATTGAAAATAATTTTCAATTTATTATTTCAATATTATATTAGTGTGATATCATATAAATGACAGTAGATGATAAATGAATCACTCGTCCTGAAATTTCCATTCGCGTTTATCTATTTTTGCTTATCAAAATTATACAAACTTGCGAGAACTAACTCTATTTCTGTAAACTTCTCATTATCATGTTATTATGTCAGCTGGAACGTTATATTTTTTAAATTGTCGTTCAAATGAGCAATTGTTTACCTAAGGAATATAATGATACTTGCCGCTACTCCGGGATTATCACACTTCTAATCATTTATGCATAAAGCATGTAGAGTGATCAATAAGCTCATTAAATTTCAAATTTGCGACAAACAAATTAATTTGTATCCGGAATCTTAGTCACAACAACAGATTTTTATGCAGAATATTCATGTAAATGCGACGTTTGAATAATTAAATAAGTATATTGTTAGAGGTATATATCAATAAACTTTGTTATAGTACCTGAAAAAAAGACTTAAGTTCCGATCCGGACGAGTTCAGAATTCAAATCTCGTTTCTGGCCGAACCGGAAATTTGGCCAAGTACTTACTTCAGTGTAGAACATGCATGTCTATTTATGTAGTACTGCATATTTTTATGAACTATAGGAATTATAGGACGAAAAATTGCCATTCATATTATATCCATTGTAACCTCAAAATGACACGGATTTATGGAATCTGTTTTATTTCTTTTTCTGTTTTGTCTTATAAAAGTCAATTCTCTAGAGTCTAGAGTCTAGACCCTAGAATATTCAATCGTACCTTTACTCCAATTCCAAATCGATTAGGTGCCTGAAATAGTTAGTTTTACAAACTTATAAAACCATAATGTTTAAATAAGACGATACCATAAAACAGAAAGAAATGATTGAAATAGAGTTAGGCTAAATTATATTGCGATTATTGGTTGAATTTTTTAGCAGACCAGGTTGTCTAACCTGAATACACTAGATTGCACTATATTCAATAAACGAATAATCTCATAACAGAGCTATGAGACAACGGTTTTTCCTGAATATCCCAGAATACTGTAGATCTGGTTTTCGAAAAATATTTTCATATGTCGGAGTTAATCTTGATTATAATTATAAGGAAATGACAATTTCTCGTTTTAAGATTAATGTTGAGGATACATAATTACTGTATGAATAATTAGCTTTTTTGTTTTTTATATTTTTTGTTTTTTTTGTTATCGTTATTGTTCAGTTATGAAAAAAACCATCATTTCTAACGAGAAATTCTTTAAAGGTTAAGTGGAAGAATAGCCATGGCTAAATTTCACCTTCAAAGCCATTCCATGCTTACTCACAAGTTTGTGATTTTCTACTTATCATGTATGTGAGTGAATATTGTCCAGTTATTATTATTATTATTATTATTTGTTGATTCGGTTTATTCAAAATAAATATTATGTGTTTTGCATTAAAGAAATTCGGAACATTCGAAGGCACTATCGCTATTGGAAGTTCGAGACATTAATATTTCAAAAAACGTACAATTTCAAAAATTCCATATCGCCATAAATATTTTAAGAGTTCAACTAGTAATTTATATTGCTGGCTTGTCGATATTAGAGGTATTTCTAGATCTGTTGCTTTTGGTGAATATTTTAATGTAATAGGGGGTTTAAACATACGATCATCTAATTTGAGGTGTACAGGTCCCTTCGCCAATTAGGGAAGTAGTAAAAGTAATGATAGGTACTCTTCATGAAAATAATTATAAATAAGACAGTTGTGATATCATAATTATTTGTTATTATTAATAGTTAGAATGACAGAAGCGACCTCTGCTTAAGCAGATCTCTAAATTTCGAATTTGGTTTTAAAATATGAACGATGCGAAAATATACAGTTCTCAGATTGGAATGTATTATACCCCACTTTAATCTGTAATGCAAATCGAAATCCTTTAATAATTATTTAATTGATAGATCGAGTGATGTGTGTGACAATATCCGATGAACTACTAATCGCGATGCTCTCCTACCTCATTCAACTTGAGACCCTCCCAGCTTGTTGTACATTATCCCCTCTAGAAATGAGCACTGACCATCTCAATTGATTCACATGCTACGTAAGTTTTTATGTTTTTGCAAAAATTTCATTCTCATTTTTTTACACGTTACATTTGACATTGAAAATTTATGAACCCGTGAAACTTTAAACTGAACTGACTTTTTCCAGATGAGACATGGTTTTGTTTCATGATGTGTTCCATTCACAGAAAGCATTATGTTGAGTATGTACCTAAAGGTATTCCTATCTAGCGCAGAATATTATAAGTAGGTATAAAGCGATGCAGGTAGAAGTGTTCAAAAGACAAATTTAATTGCCTGGATAGTGTAGCTCTTAGTCTTGTAGGTATATTCAAGCATTTTAGGGTGCAATTGGTTTTCTTCTTCAGTTCAATATACCAAGACAACTTATCTCCTCATAACTAAGCTGTTAAGGTCTAGCAAGGAAGGCGGGAAGGTGCACTTGACGAGATTATTCTTGCCAAGAAGTCCAGCCATTTGACATGCTCAGATCGTTGATGCATTGATTTTATTTATGGCACAACCATGTCCTCGTAGAACTCCACACAATGGTTTCTGATCAGTTTTAATTACAAGTATAATAGTTACAAGTTTCAATTGCAAGTAGTATAATTGCCCCATTGCTCTTGAATGTAGGTAGATACCATTAAAACAAACTGCTTCCGTTCTTCATGTATCCTGTATATATCAAGGTACCAATGCATGGTATTGTGTCCTGTCTGGTCATTCGGCTGGATACGATTTTCCACCAAGAAGTTAAGTTCTTACCGATTTAAACGAGTGCCAAAATTGAAATACTTCAGAAAAATGCTATTGGCTGAAATGACTTTGTTGCCATTGGGCTTTGTTGCATGAAACTCTTTTTTATGAATCAGGTCAAAAATACTGCAGGTATTTAATATTTAGATTTGAATGAGATTGAAAGGGATATTGCAAAATGAATCCATTATATATCAATATGTGACTGATGAATGAGCAATTTGATAAAGGTTTCAGATCGCCGTGATGGTATCGTTTGATTCAAAACACTTTGTTAAATTTCAGAAAATTCTTCGAGACTTTCGACAAATGCTTTGGGCATCTAACTCATTATCAAGAGTTTATTACAGTTGTACTCAACAACTATTGTGTCAATTTTTGATGACTGATTGTGAACTCGAAAAAAATCGTATCGTATTTAATTAATTGTTTCGAATTATACGATACATTTCGAACTTTCCAACTGAGTGTTTTGAGAAGAATCAAATGAAATTATAGTTGCTATTTTATTATTTTATATGCAATTAATATTGTAGTATATACTTCATGAAATATCACCTTGAACAGATCGAGATAACGAGGATCAACTGTATAATTTTGCACCAAGAGCTTATAAAGTTGGAGCAAGGCAAATTGACGAAGATATACGAAGTATCAAGAGGAAACAAAACAAATTCAAGTGAAAATATGAAGATCTGTTTCATCATTATGCTATTTGGGAGATGATGTATTCACTAGACAAGCATTTCAAATAGATGCTTTGCATAGTCAGTTTTCCTTGTTTTGCTGAGGACAGCATTCAGGTTCGTGACAGATATTGCAAAAATACCAAGGTATTCAAGGGTTCAGGAAGAACAAACTGAAGTACTCAGATAAAGAGATTGTCGAAATTTGCTGTCTCGGCGTAGCTCTGTGATAACGAAATAAATCCCAAAAAGATTGCCTTTCACTGTTATATTCATTACAATTTGCCGCGTATTAACTTGGTAGATTGATAGGTGATAACACCATAATGAATGAATTTTTAGTGCCAACATTCACAACCAAAAGGAACTACGGTTTACACGATGAGGAAAGTAAGGTTTGAAAATGAATGATTTTATCATTAATTGCAATAATAGAAATTCTACATGGCACGAAAGAGATTTATATACATATATATATATATATATATATATATATATATATATATATATATATATATATATATATATATATATATATCAAAAAATTCGTGAGCTCCATAACAAACAGGGGTTAAAATAAGGCCCAAATGAATTAACTTCATTTTACGTACTTATAATAGATATGTTTTTTCTGTTATATATTTCTTCTGGTTTTAACTGCTGAATTTTATTCAATGATAAGATAAGTCCATTTCATATTTATGCATAAAAATATTTTTTATTTGTTGTGTTTTTCATGAAATAGGTACGGTATATTTTCATTCAACCGGGCCTCATTTCTCGCTTAAGGTACTTTGTATATGTGGCTATGTATAAAACACGTTCTTATTCGAAAATATCGATATTTTCGTCCAGAAAAATTGAACGTTGGGTTTTCTCTAATGAAAGAAAAAGATGCAGCGTGTCATTTTATCAAAATTCCCAAGAATATTTCAGTGGCATGAAAGTTATTGAATCAACGTGAGCAATTATAATTAATTTAAAAGTAGGTAGTGTTTTTACTGAGCGCCAATATGTAGAAATTAGTATGCGGATAATCATACAAAATAATTTCGTTTTTTGCCGCAGCAGTTCGGTTGATATCGAACAGCGAAGAGGGGAGATATACACGCTGCTTTAGTTCTTACTACCTCAACATCGTCGGCAGCTGGAACGAACGTATAACAACACAATATTCTCTGTTCACGAATTCACCATGCCTCTCTAACCTATTAACATGTGCTCTTAATAATTGTGTGCAAATACAACCGAAGCAGGAGTATGTTTCTGTCATTTTTTTGTCGTCACGTGTCGCGGTGCTTGACATTTGACAGTTTGAATCACACCTTCTATGTGGAATTTGATTGGAGGGTGCGCGATTCAGGTGTTCAGTGAAATTGACATTTGTTTCATTTCGATATCTGACTCGGGGTTTTAGCATGAACAGTTCTCAACCTTTAAAGGGGTTCATGAACGTAAGTTTTGAGAGTAAATACCAACTCAACTAATTGATGTGAATGATGATTAATTGACTTATAATATCTGTTCATGCGGATAAATTATCTTAAACTAATAACAAAATTTTACATGTTTGCTCGAGGAGTTGATTAATTCGTGACTTAAATCATTTATTTCGGTTTACAAATTTAAAAGCTTCTGTTTGTTTTTCGTTATGACTTCCCATTGAATTTGAAGAAGTATTTTCACAATTTTCCAATCAATCGAATACTGAATTTTATCTGTTAGGTACTGAATCTTCTCTAATATTTAGGCACAAGAAAACATTCCTTTTTCAAGGTCTATGGAAGAACAGAAAATGGAACATTGCTTCAGAAGTAAAAATCGAATGACGACAGTAAGGTACTCTGCCTACAAACTGGTTTCCTTTATAAATAACCATATGAAATACTTTATAAAGCGACGGTTCGATTAATTTCCTTCAAAAAGTCAGAAAGGACGAAAACTTCTTATTCAATATATCATATTGGTCTGAAATTAAAGGGTTTGTTACGTACAAGGAGTATCAATGACAAAATGTTCAATCTAGCTTAATGTATACACAATATTCAATATTCAGAGTCAGAAGTTATAACAAATTTTCTGGAATAAATTCATGACCTAATTGATTCGAGTATCAAAAAATATGACAAGTTTATGATTAACTTATGTATTTTTGTGAGTTTGCAATGATTCATTCTCACTTAATTTTAAAGCTGGCATAAAAATGAAAAGACCATTCAATGTCTGTAGACGGTATGTGACACAGAAGTTGACAATCTACAGCCCAGTCTTCATTTCATGAAAAACTACCGACAAAGTTATTGGATTAATCTAATGAATGAAATTAAACGCAATTTGATTTTGTGTAATGGTCGTATGGGCTCTATAATAATCTGTAAATATCCAATCGGAGAAAATTTTTTCTTTTAGAACTTTTTATTGGAATATACATTTGAGTCACCTATAATAAACAACGTTGAATTATCTATATAAATTATATAGTCTGTTAACGATTTAGTTGTCATTTAATAGAGAGTTGCGTGTAAAATAAGAGACGAGCACTAGCAATTACTGGATCCGTGCTTTTGCTGGCTGAAATCAGGGACGGCATCCTGCACTCAAGTATAGATTCGGTACGCTGTATTTAAATCCTTCCTCGCCATCATTACGGAGGTGAACATATCATGAGAATCCTGATCAGCTTTCAACGACCACAGCAGGGAAATGGAAGTTTTTTCAATTTCCCAAGACTCAGTTCAACATGCATTGATCTGATATGTTCAAAATTGATTTTGACAGAAACTATGCATAATATGTTGATTATAAATGCTTTTCGAAAGCTGGAATGAAACCTGTAAATCTATAGTTACCATTCTTCTACTACCACTGACCACAAAAGGCACTCACAATACTCTTCTCCTCATGTATCTATCTATCTATATATATATATATATATATATATATATATATATATATATATATATATATATATATATATATATATATATATATATATATATATATATATATATATCGTATTATCCCATTTGTAATTATTCAATATCGAAAGTATACTATAACTTTCTTTTAATAATTTTTCACGAAATTTTTCAAAAGAATATTATAGCAGAGCTGGCTATGTGAAATATGAACAATGTGGAGTCTCCATTTTTCTTCGAGGGATAAATGTTAGAGGTTATTGAAATCGGTCCCTACATTTATTGGAAACTCAAGACAGTAACTGTTTCGAGCTACCAAGCTCTCCTCAGTTGCGCCATGTCCAACAAACGAAAGCCATCGAATTCTTTTCTTGAATATCTTCTTAAGGCTTCGAAGACAGAAATGCACAACAAAGTCGTACGTCTAATGCATAGGTTAGTATACATCTCCAATCTTAGAAAAAACATGAATACTTCTAACATTTAAAGATTCACACCTCCTTATCAATTTTGATACTACATTTTACAACTCTAGTTTATGAATAATTTCATCTAATTTGATGAATCAATGCCATCTAGGTTGCAGTTGTAAATTACAAACTACAAAAATGATTGAAACAATTGTGAAACGGTTACTCTCTATTCCAAAAAAATACGCTACTGAGATAATCAACTTATAGAATGTTGTTTAAGATGGTATTAAATGGCATTGTGAAAATTTTTTATTCTAGAGAATAATTCCAGAATTCTCTAGAATTTTTTATTCTAGAGAATTATAGAGAATAAAATTTTATTCACTTTGAAATTGATATTCCCAATATATACATATACTTCTATGATTTTTATTGTATAATAAGGAAACTTCGAATTTTAAATGAAATGGGGTCTTTGTACATAAGGTCTGTTTTGTTTTTATCTGAGTGCAAAAGTCACCCATTAGTTTGATGTGACGCTACTCAATGAGAATCTTCATGTTGACTATAGTTGTAGTTGAAATTTCTTAATCTTGTCCTTTATTGGTGAAACTGAAACTGTTAGGCATAGCTACTACTATGCCGTACAATATAGATTTATAGTGAATACCGTTATTGTTTCTATTATTGTGACATATTTTCAGAAACTAACCTGTTTTATAGTATTGTATTATTGTGTGGTAAATAATTTATAATTGTGTGGTGTATAATTTCTACCTACATCAGAAAAAACTAAGAGTGACCCATACTTTTCTGATGTTTCAATCCTACTCATACAATTTCATTAAGCGGTGGTCACCTTTTTCTTTATGTGTGATACGCGGTTTCAGCAATTGATTGTTATACTTTTCTGATGTTTCAATCCTGCGCATACATTTCTTATTAAGCGGTGGTCATTTTTTTGTTTATATGTGATACGCTGTTTCAGCTCTTGATTCTAGGTCGCTTTTACTTACCTCCTCGTTGTGAGCATGCTGTTTTAAAAACGAGATTGTTTTCAAGCGAAACTACTGATGTCACTTTCAACTTAGAACATAATTCTGATAGGTATTTGTCCGCACAGTGCCGCTACTTCTTGCGTGAGTTATTTTATCGTCCGTCGATTTATATTTTCTTTGTATGTATTCACTTCCAATTTTGATATTGAAGTGATCAGACTCAATAATAATGAGATCATTTTGAATTGACATTGAAAAATAAAAGTCTCAGGGAGTTTTGACAGTCTCAGGAAGTTTTATGAATTTAAATTGCGATGGTCAAACAGATATCCTCCCGCTATAATCTTGTGTTCAATATATATGGTCACTTGGAAGAATGTCCACGTATTTCAGCTCCTGCCGGTCCTGGCTCCGCAGAAACTGTCCATAAACACGACTTGAGACTTGTTTTATCCCTTTTGCCAATAAACATTAAAATAAAATCACATAGCCTTCTTGGACTCAATAAACTATAAAACCTTCATCAATAGCAGTGTTTCGAGATACTCAGAGGGTTTTATGGGTCATTCCAAGAAGAGTAAGTCATTAAAATATCATTCCAAATTTCGTAATTAGGAAACCTAGTCATGCTTGTCAATATGGAAATACGAACGTGCATTGGGGGGATTATCTGACAAAGCTTTATATATCAAATTCTATGATTCTCGATCAATTAGGTCATTTCTGTGTGTACACCTCGCACACTCCAAGTCATAGAGAAATGATGATCTGGAAAATATCGTTCGTTTCGTTTATAAGTTCTTCAGTAGTTCAGTAGAAATTCCCAATTTCAGTTTTACCATCTTCATTGTAGAAGAAATTCGGTAGCTTGTCATGCAAATTACTAATAAATACCAAATGGCCTTAGCAAAATATCAATTCAACTGAATAAGTAATTTATCACAATCATTTTAGAATAGTAATTTGATTTTTCATCGAAAAATGATAATTGATATCTACATGTCACATGTTTCGCCATAAATACTGTAGATATTGATGTTTCCCGAACGGGTTTCGAGCTTGTTGGCTCTCCTGAGGTATACATAGAAAGTTTCGGGTTGTAGAATCTCATGAAAGGAAAATATGAATAAATTTTAAGTTTAACAATGATTTACGTGCACTCCTTTGAACCTGCCAACGGGAGGCAATGAAATTATGGTATTAAATTAGATTCTCAAACAGAAATCGACACAATTAAAGTTGTGTCGATGTATGTCTGTGAATTTTCTGTGAAGGCCATTAGGATATCTTCTTCCTGTATGAAATGCGAAATTGTACCTACCTAATATTATTGAATATTTGTTTGGTATGTAGATGAATAATCCTTCGTTGAGTACGATAAAGATCACCAAAGTTTATTTCCTACTTATACTATTCAAAGCGTGAAGTATCGAACGGTTATTCCGTATTTTATATCCACTGCACAGAAATGTCTAAATTAGCTCTTTCCATCTAGCGTCTCAAGGACGTTGAGTATTTATTACGATAAGAGTAATTTCTTTGAGATCCTATCTTTCTGATTGTGAACAGAGAGAATATAGGAGTTTCTTATTTCTGAATTTATTAAATTGGACACGTATTAAATTCACCTTCAACGAACCGAGGGATCTATCACCTTCAATATGCAATTCATTATTATCCTATAGACGATATCAATATTATAACTATAACTGCTTATTAACGACTTCCACTAGGGGTCCACAATTTCAATGAGTTTTATCGGTTTATCAGCCTTCAATTGGTGTGTAGCAAGATGTTATTTGGAAGAATGGAGCCCCAGTGAACTCAAGTTATCGACTGTATATAATGTGTGTTCATACCTATATATATATATATATATATATATATATATATATATATATATATATATATATATATATATATATATATTTATACTTATATATAAAGAAATGAAAATATGCATAAAATACAAATATACACAAATATATATGAATACATACATGTGCACACACGCATACATTTAGTTCTTGTGCTAATGGCACTATTCGAATGGCACAAAATTCAAATTGATCAAAATATTGTTATAGTAGAGGTAGCTATGTGAAGTGTACAATGTGATGCTTTTATTATCCTCCAGTGTTAGAGACTTATTGAAATAGATGCCACACCTGATGGAAGTGCCAAACAGCTGTTTCGTTCTACACGAAACTCAGTGGTACCACGCCGATCTTCAAACATCTTCTTATGACTCCCAATGAAGAAGCGACTAGTAATGAATTGTCCACAATTACATCTATAGGAATCAAAAGAAAACATCTCTCAGATCATAGACACAGCAAGCATCAAACGCTATTCTATAATATTGTTTTGATTAATTTAGTATTCAGTATTCTTTTTCTTATATATATATATATATATATATATATATATATATATATATATATATATATATATTCTGTACAGTTGAACACTATAGCTCTTTTGAATCCAGAGATAAATCGGGCATACCACAGGGTTCTCATTTAGGTCCTCTTCTAATTCTTTTGAACTTCATGAACGATGTCAATTTGGAATTGAAAGGAAAAATTGACTGCATAAGCTTTCTATGGTCACCATGATGATTCAGATTAGTGTATTGTCAATTTATATTGAAAAAATATATAGCGAAATGTAACGCTTTTCATTTTATTTCGATTGTTAATTATTTTGTCAAGGAAACTGAATTTCAGGAATTTGTACTAACATTTGATCATATATTCAAATCATAGGTACGCAATTTTTCGAATACAATGACACTGCAAGAGCACTCAATTATTAGTAAAAAAATTAATTATGTAAAGAGCCGAATCCAAAACGAATATTTGCGTTGATCGCAATTTTAGACAAAAGTCAAAACTAATTTCAATTTAATCCTTTTATATATTATGTGTTTTTCGTCGCATACACAACTTAAATTGTTTTTTTTTTCAATAAATGACACGGAAGTTTCGCTTATCTCTTGGTGAAACATTATGTTAAAAATAATAAATTAAACCACTTGACTAAGTTTCACTGAATATATTGATACAAACTCGACTTATGTTTCGGGTGGTTAACCCATTATCAAGAGTATACAATATTACTGAGAACCCCCGTATGTAATATATTATGTAATTGTATTGTATTGCGATATGGTATGTAATATAGTATACTCTTGATAATGGGTTAACCACCCAAAACATATGTAGAGTTTGTAATGATATATTCAGTGAAACTTAAATCAAGTGATTTAATTTTTAATTTATTGTTTTTAAATTGTTCTGTTTCAATATATTTTTGCTTGAAATAAATTTCTACTGAAGTAGGTATAAAACTTCATTGAAGTTGAGTTCTCATTTTGTTTTTAGCTGATTCTGTTTGAAAGTTGAATTAAGCAAAAATTGATTTTTAAAATTGTCATTGAATGCTGTAGTTTTCAATTTGGTGAATATTATTTATCAGTATGTTGTCAAATTAACGGTTTATATTTTTTGTTCGAAGATTTTATTGTTTTGAACTTTCAACTATTTATGGCATCATTCACGGCATTATTCTCTTCAATATTTCAGTTAACTGTACATGACTGGTCCGATAGATCACCCGCGATAGTGAATGATCGAGAGTTCAATCATCAAATCTCTGTCAAGTCTAATGTACAGATTACTGAAAATTACAAATACACTTTCGAATACGAAATTGTGGGAACCTGTCGCTTCAGCTAACCGATCGTCGAGCACCAAGCTGTGAGGATGAATTCGAAGCTTTTCTAATGAATTTGTTCCGGAGAATAGAAAAAGTTCAAAAGAAGTACGATAAATAACAAGGCTGAGAAAAGCGACGTGCGATAATCGCCAATTTCAACGCTAATAAATTTAAGTGAATTAGCATTAAACGTGCCTAAATAGAGGTTGATTAAACATTGTCCGTATATAAATCATCAGTGTAAGTTATATTAAAATGCTGCTTTAATATATGCAGATGGTGATGCTCAACTTGCCCGAAATAACGTCGGTAGAATAACCGGGAATGCCTGTAAGCGTTCTTCAAAAATCAACAAGTGAATTCACTACACTGATTATTCTATAATATTGATGCTTTAATGGATCTGTGTTTTTCTTCCCGTGTGTAGTTATTCATGTTCTGAACGACATGTGGAATACTTCATTTTTGCTTGTATAGTTACAGAGTTCTCGTTATTTGAACAATTTTTTTGAAGAATTCATCCTCATACATCGTATAGAAAATTCAGTTATTCTGGATAAGCATACAACCGATTCTTACTACAAATCAAGTAACATTCTGATGCAATATTAATTCGAATTCACCGTTAAAAGCCAATTTAAAGCTTATTATTTATTGAAGTTACTAAGTAATTTTCTAGTTTAGAATATCGTAAGCTAAAGTTTGTTTTGAGACCTGATACTATTCGATGTTTTAATTCTTCAAATTCATTGGTTTGTACATACGGGGGTTCTAAGGAAACAATTGCAACTATACTCAAACGTAATATAGTGCTTTAATATGATGATACAATATAATTGCAGTTTTCAAATTTAAAGACGTTTCAGGATATTATTTGGTCGTTTCAGCCATTGGGTAATATTAGCAGCAACATTTATCGACTTCGTCAAGGTATTTTTTTATCAATTGCTTGTTATGATTTAAGGCTGCATCTAGGGTTCAATGAATATTGATCTTTTTCTATAAATGAACGTTCTTCGGTACAATAATAGTTGGGGTTTCTTTACATTGTACAGTGCGACCTATTCAGGCTTCTTCTCAGACAACAAAGCTCAGTGAAAAGACATTTGCACAGTATCAATTTGGTTCAACTCATATTGAATGGTTCGTTAATTAAATAATTTTTTTCGTGTTTATTGCTTCCAATATTCAACGAATTAGAAGCTCTGTTACACTTGCATTCTGGCTTATATATTTGTTCCTTTCTGCGCAAATTCTGGACTACTTTAAGCTGTTACATGCCTTTGTTTATTCATGTGTAGAACTTCGAGTGTTGTGAGCTATCATTACATATCTTTTTATTAGCTTGTGAGCATTTTCGGTTGGTTTGAACCCTAAGTTCATTGTGTTATGTTTTATTCTTGCTTTAACACTAAGAATTTTTGAACTATTAACGGAAGCATATTAAAATGTCATATATTGTTCACGTTGCCTTTGGTACATTTAATGTTATGACATCGTTAAAGACAGGAACCCTATGAACAATTGGAACTGTTTAAGGTGAGACCCCACGATAATTATGCCCCTTGGAAATAAGACTTCCGAAAATATAAAATTGTTATAGTCCAAGGGTAACTTTCATGCCATGAGCTTTTAATTAGGTATATGGTGCGTGCTGAGTAGTCATATCGAGGAGGACACATATTGTACTGTTGAGAAAACAAACATTCGTTAGATTAGTAATAGATTCAAGTTATATAATGTAATCTTTCACGCTAGTCGTGTTCAGGACAAAGCAGTTGTCTATCAGCACTCAGACACGCTAACTTTTCACCACAGAACCGTATCGAGGGATGTGAAATAAACTCAATTATATCTCGATATTGGGTTCAATTTGACAAGAATATTTTTGCATATGTTTCTATATTTTCATTGCTCGAAAGCTATGCTTTGTGAATCAGGAAACTACCATGTTGATTATTGATATCTTCAATTCGTAAATTCTTTATATTATACATTCCCTTTTATTACAAAAAAAATTTCCTTGGGTATGAAGCTTAGTCAGGGTTTCTGTCGAAGTTCAAAGATAATTGAGTTGAACTAGGTAGGTAGGTATCACTATTAGGAAAATATGAAGAATTTTTGTTACTGAAATGTGATCGTTATTCCAAATTGTTGAAACATAATTCACAAAATGATAAAACAAATTGTTTCATTTAAAAATATATGATTTCAGTTTTCATTTGAGAAGAGTAATTCAGTTTGGCTTATTCTATTATTATTGAGTTTGAACCACATTTAAAATGAATCACTGTTCATTTTGAGACCTACAATTTAGGAATATCCTCACGTTTCTCAAAAATTCATTATATTTTTCTATTTCTAGTACCTACAGTTAAATTCGTTGATTGTGAAGCCTTAAACTATCGTGAAAGTTTGACAGACTCTGCTATAATATTATCACCAGGAACGAAAGTTTTGTATTTTCTGAACAATTTCTAAAATGTGTTGAAATGCAATGTTTTAACATTGCATAAAAAATGCAAGATCCTTCAATATCGGAATTTATCATTTAGAAGAGTAAAAGCATCCCTTTTGTCAAATGTTTCATGTCAATAACGTTTGTCCCTAAACTCGCTAATTGTAGAAGTTTGATCTGAAGAGTTTGATCTAAGATCTACTTACAATCTATTACATTCATTTTCAATACTGATTCAGTAGATTAAATGTTACAGTAGTCATTATTTAAATGTTTTCATTTATTAAATAAATCAACACATGGTAGTTAAGAAGAAGATTTTCTGAATTAACAAATCGATTTAGCAGAAGAAGATTTATCGAGAAAATAATTCGTGAAATATTGTTTCACCATAATTATTAATTTTCTCAAGTAACTTATCAAGTACCTACCTCATTAATGATTGAGATTGCATTTTATCTTGTACTGAATGTTTTACGAGTGTCATTGTTGAAGCTATAAAGCTGAAATATCATAGTGTATCCCTCTTTTATGGATGTTACTATCACAAATAAACGAAATTTCATGGTACACGATAGAAATAGAACCCTGTTTAGAGTTGTCACGAAACATAGACTTACTAATTGCTTATTGGACATGTGTTGACGTTTTAGTCGAGTTGGGACAATGGAATTATGCCTTTCCCGATGGCTGCGGTTTAACAGCTCTGTGCTTCGATTGTCATATGTTTCAAGTCCCTATTATTTCTGCCCTATTATCGGCATAATACAAACAGTCTGAGCGCCCAGGGCACAAAAAAATCGAGAAATGGGCCATATTATCGACTCGCGAAGCAAACGGCAGATGCTCCTTCATTTGAAGTTAGTATGTAAAGTGTCCAAACACCTTGATTAGGGTTAATGAACAGTTTGTTGCTTTGTAGAAATTGTCGTTGTAGAACTGTAGATAGTTGCTCTAGGATTTTCTTGTTTGAAAAATTAAATAACTGGGATTTTATTATTATGGCATATCTCGCATTTCATTATCAAAAAATTCCTGATGATGAGTTCATAACTCGGAACATTTATTTCAGTAAGAACATTTTATTAATTTTGTGAAAAATTACATTTTGTACATATCTATAGTAATTCATAAAATTTAATTTTTCATTAGTTTTGACAAAGTTGTGATATACAACGAAACGTCAACGAGAATAAAGTTTTTCATATTAAAAGAAGCCTGTTATTGCTGAAAACATTCAAAATAAACTATCTTTAACAGGCAATAAATCAATTTTAATATATATACATATATATATACATACATATATATATATATATATATATATATATATATATATATATATATATATATATATACTCATTTCTTTGTTTGAAGAACAAACTTATCATGTAAAGTTTTCCAAACAATTGACAAAAAATAATTGAATTCAATTGTTATGTCATTTGCGTCTATGACTGCGTGACACCTTTCTGTCATGCCTTTATGCATAACGTCCTCACGGAACATTCGCTTGATATTTCTCGCCGAGTTTTTTTCTTAGAAAATCAGCTCTCTCCATGATTATCTACACAATCGATTCTTCTTAAAAGTATTAGACCTGGAAAAATTGAGAACTCTACACTTGAATTAGTAGTAGAATTTGTACATATATGTAATCATAGGAAACTTTAAATACTTGAATTCGATTCACACTTTTATTGTCATAACGTGACGAGTTTCATCAGGATAACTGACTTCAGATGTTAACACAATGTGATTTTAATATTCTGTTATCGTCTGAAGAAGTCGGTTATCCCGAAGAAACTCGTCACGTTATGATAAAAAAGCAAATTCGAGTGTTTGAATTTCCTATAGTTATAGTGGATTTGCAACATATAAATGCCAACACTATTCAACATGTAGGTACAAATAATTGTGATTGACTTTTCATGTACTAAACCAAATATGGTAATTTATAATTATTTATGTTTCTTTTCATATTGGTTTATTCTCATCCACATTCATTCCATAATTTCTCTGATCTCCGGTCTTGATATACAAATAAAGTGGTCGTAAATGCCAATACTATTCAACATGTAGGTACATATAATTGTGATTGACTTTTCATGTACTAAACAAATATGGTAATTTATAATTATTGATGTTTCTTTTCATATTGGTTCATTTACATCCCCATTCATTCCATAATTTCTCAAATCTCCGGTCTTGATATACAAATAAAGTGGTCGTCATCATAATATGATCAGATATCATTTATCATTTTGAGATCGAATTTTCCTCGTTTTTACGAAAAATTCATTCAAAACGGAAATTCATTCGGGTCGTACCTGTCCAGTTAGTTTCAATTCCAGAATGACCATCTCCTTCGAGTGGCTTCCTCGCATGGAACAGAAAAAGAGAAATATATTAATGCTTGTTTACTCCAGAAATATTATATGTCAGTGGAGCTAATGAGTTGTACAGGTGGTCATGATATAGTCATTTATAGAGCTCGAAAAACTATCTTTAATGATGCAGTTGAAATATAAATGGTTTATTATAAATCTGTATCGATAGTTATTCTTATATTGGTCAAAATATAAAAGGGACTACATATTTCGAATCGAATAACCATATCTTATGTGGCCAGGTATAAAAGAAAAGACGTACCGACGAACTTGTTTGAGTTTAGCTAATAATTTATCCTTCGTCTCTACTTATTATACAATATGGCTCGCACCTGGTGATTCTTCGATTGGAGTCTCCGAGCACAGGCCGGGACTGTTACAACTTCTTGCGCTCCTTATGGATGAATGTGTTTCAATATTATCGGTCTATATTTCAGAATGGTTCAATTAGAAACACTCGACTCACTTATATATAAAATTTTTGGGGGGGCCAAGACCTAGGCTATGTTATGTAATTTGGGTAATTGAGCAGTTATGTATACTCAATGTTTCACGTTAAAACCTACTTTAGCTATCTAGTTATAGATTTGTATACATCTTCGATCTCACACACACAAGATGTATACCTGTGATTAACCTCTGGTTCAAAACCTAAGTGACTACTAAGCGAGAACTGAAAGTTAATGAATTGTACCACACCACAGTTAGCTACAGTGAATATGGGGTGGGTTAATTGAGTAAGAAAAATTTAATGCCAGGCGCCAGAGGTTTGAAAGTTCTCGGTACAATTCAATTGGTTTTCTGGAGGATCAAACAACAACTCCACCAGATCTAACATTTCTTAATCTGACTTCTCCCTAACAGTACCTAATATCCACTTGGTTCAATAAATGATAATATGATTATATATATATGTAGATATATATATATATATATATATATATATATATATATATATATATATATATATATATATATATATATATATATATATATATATATATATATATATATATAAGAAAATGAATACTAGAACATTCATTTGAAAAATTGAAATTAATCAAGAGAATGTTTAGTAGAGCTAGATATGTGAACGTGTACGATGTGATGCCTCCATTATCCTTCAAGGGATAAATGTTAGAGAAATATTGAAATCGATGCCACACCTGATGGAAGTGCGAGACATATATGTTTCGTTCTGCAAGGAACTCGTCAGTCGCACCACGTCCATCGAAGTGAGGCAACGATTTCAACCTCCAAGCATCTTCTTGTGACTTCAAGCGGAAGATCGTAGAGTAATGATACTCTACAATTCCATCTATGGAAATCATAAAAAAAAATCAAATATAAAATTTTATATAAAAATATAAAATTTTTATATAAAATCATAAGTTTCGGGCTGGGAAGCTATTGTAAGAGGCCAATAGAATTATTTAGAGTTGGTTGTATTGAACTCTTTGCGAATAGTCAGATGAAAATTCGCAGGATTTGTTAAAATAGAATTTTGGGCTGTGTTCGGAATTTTATAGAAAACATCGAACAGAGTACTCATAAATTGCTACCAAATATGGCTATCTAGAACATTGAAAAATGGGTATTACAATTTTTTAAATTACACATACGTCGGATTTTTAGGAAGAATGAATAAATGTTTGAAAGTTTGTTCAATTTCTTGTTGTTCTGAAAATTCTAACATGAACGACAACTTCAATTTTTACTTTTAAACAAACTGTCATTGTGTTCTAGTGTTTTAGGTATATTCCGTGTAGATAACCGTAGAAAGAAGATTTCATAGATTCTTTCAATGGCCTTTTCAAATTCTTCATGAATGACAATCAACAAATCGAAATAACTTGCATTATTTTTCTGTAGATTTTTCTGTCTCAAAAGAGCCTACTAAACTTAATAGTTCCTATTACCATACGGAACTATTAAGTTTACCGAGATTATAAAAAAACATTTCAGCTTAGATATGGGGTTCTGAGCGTGAATTTTCTCTATTTTGTATCTTATAATACAATTTCTGAACACTTTGTAAATTTTTCTCGAAAAGATCCCTGAGATTGGGCTTCTGCTTTTATTCTGGCAATTTTTCAATAATCTGACTCTCTTCGTTTTGTAAAATAGTTTTTGTCCGAAGTTAGGACCCTTTAGGTAATGTGTTGAAAAAACTTATAGTTATTGGAATTCATCGCAATATAGAAACAATCTGTTTCATTTAGGAAATCGTTGGGTTCGGTTAATTAAACCATATTTCGTTTAGAAAATCAAGGAGGTTAAGATCCACTTTTGTCGAAAACTGAAGTCGTAGACGAATGAAAATAATTCAACTGCTGTATACAAATGTTCAATAAAGACAAAAACATATGTTGAATGTATCAAATAATTGTAGAGGTTAAGTACCTAGTAATGTATTGTTAAGTTTACGTACAGCTTAATATAATTGGTAAATATGAAAATACAGTTAAAAATACTAAAGAGAATATTATTTATTGAATTATTAAAAAATAGTTCTTGTAAAAAATCTTTCACAGGTATTATAGCTTTGTGAGGGTTATACAAAATTTTCTGTCTTTGTCCATATCCAATTGTATAAAACTAAGAGAAACTTGTATTCTTATTCTTGCAAATTTCAGTAAGATTTCAGAGATACTGTAAAGTGTATATGAATAAAGATTGTTATTACTATATCGGCTCAATAAATCAATAAATGTAGCTCATCGTGATACAGCCTGTATACTTATCCAACAAATATTTACAGTAGTAGCGGCAATTTAATTCAGTATTATTGTTAAAAATGAATCGGGTGCGTCATTCACAACAATGAAGAATATATTTTAGAATCGTTAATTCCTAAGGAAAGTGCGCCATTTACTCATCGGCTATAATTTGTTATTATTGTTGTCTTCACCAACCATAATGTTGAAGTAACAATCGCCATATAGACTCAACTGCACGTAATAAAAGGCAATTAAAAATCTGAAATCGGTATCAATTAGTATGTGTTGTCAAGCGAAAAACTCCATCTGTATAGGCATAAATACCGTAATAGTCCATTATCAAGCGCACGGTATAATTACTTCACAGTGTAGAAAATATCATTATTGGAATATTTTGCCTAACTTCATTGAATTTCCGGTGAAAGACAGCAAATTAATAGAAAGCTCGGCTGTCAGATACGATCATTTTTCAACAGTAATGGATGTGACGCTGATGGTCTCAATCAATTTATGTAGTGAAGTATAGTTACTATACGATCAGGCCGAATTCTTCCGCCTTCCACTTTTTAATCATACCGATTTAGAGAGTAGGCGGAATTAAAATCTAGGTTCGGTTAGTGGACCTGCGAAAAATGAGAATAATTCTCCCTTTTAGCTGCTGCGATCCAAGAAAGAAGCTTATTTAAAGTTGACTGAGTGTTCGGTTCGCTGATCTATTGGTGACACATCGTTTAATATATTAAATAAAAGACACTTGGCTAGGTTTCACAAAATTTATAATGAAGACTTGACAATTGTTTCGGGATGTTACCCCATTTTCAAAAGTTAGATTCTCAGTCTTTATTATAAATTTTGTGAAACCTAGCCAAGTGTTTTTCATTTAATATAGAACTTTATTCATCTATATAATTTCTACCTACGAGGTCTGTTAAAAAAAAAAGGTGAATTTTGAATTTTCACGGGTTGTGCACATCCAGTATCGAAATTTTTTTTCTGTTATGTTGGTATACATATTTTTCTTATATGTTGACATTATTAGCCATTTTGAATTAGTTGTTTGTTTTTGACAACTGAAGAGGTTAGTCACGTTTTTGTGCGTTCTTCGGCTTGTTACTTTTGAAAAAAATTGATCAAAGAAGCTGTACTAAATTTTTTGTTGAAAATGCAATAAAGTGCTCCAACGCACTCAAAATGTTCACTGTGGCATTCGAAAAGTCGACTTTGTCTCAAAAAAGTGTTCACAAGTGGTACAAGTACAGAAGGCCGAGAACATGTTGATGACGATGAGCGTCCTGGAGTTGCAACTACTTCAGCAAACGAAGAAAACATTGAAACAGTGGAGAAAACGGTTATGGAAAATCGTCGAACCACTATTAGGAAAGTTGCGGAGGATATTGGGATATCAATCGGCTCATTTTATTAAATTTTCACGTTTTGGGCATGAAACGTATGGCAGCGAAGTTTGTTTCGAAATTGCTAAATTTTGAGCCAAAACAATGTCACATTCCTATCGCTCAGGAGTTGTTGAATGACGACAACGACTATCCAGATTTGCTCAAAAAGATCATAACTGGTGACGAAACGTAGGTATATAGTTATGACGTCGAAACCAAGACCCAATCATTCCAATGGGAGTGGTCAGGGGAGCCCAGACGAAGAAACCACGCCAATTTCGATGGAACGTGAAGATTTTGCTCACTGTTTTCTTCGATTATAACGACGTGGTGCACCATGAGTGTTTACCAGCTCATCACACACATCAAAGCTTGTACGTGAATTTTTGACCAAATACAACACCGTTATCATACCTCAACCACCGTATTCACCAGATTTGGTTACCAGTGACTTTTTCCTATTCCCAAAACTCAAGACACCTATAAAAGAAAAGTTTTTGCTTCAAGTGATGAAATAAATTCAGAATCGAAGAACGAGCTGCTGGCCATACCGAAAAGCGCATTTCAGAAGTAATTTAAGGTTTAGAAGAAGCGCTGGCATAACTGCTCTTTATCTGAGGGGGATTACTCTGCATGGGACAAAATGGATATTGATAATTCAAATTCGCCTTTTCTTTTCAACAAACCTCATACATTTACAAATTTCAAAGAAGCTATTTGATTATTTAATTATAAGAACTCGTAATAATTAGTGTAACAGTATAATTCAGGACACTAGAATCCATTATAAATTTTCAATCAACCATTTCCGTGTTTCGGGCTGCTTACACACTTTCAAGAAGTATTTCCACTGTTGGCGAAGGTTCATAGTCGACATTATCGATAAAATTGAATACTTGTTTGGGATGATGTAAGTTCATCAAATTAAACCTACTGCTTTATATTTCGATAACGCGCCACAAAGTGTTAGTTGAATTAGCTTCGAAAATATAACAGGAACGAAATAGCTACCTGAGAGAATTATTGTTACTGCAGCAAAGCTTCTCGCAAAGCTTCTCAAATCAACAGAATATATTTAATTTAGCCGTCATGTATTTTTTCGAGTTGCTAACACATTGTAAAGAGTTATTTACACGTTTGATGTTTGGTTTCAGTCGACATAGGAAAGTTATGATGTCGATTAAGAATATTTCTGTGTGATTGTCGAGGATTTTGACAAATTATTTATTCGTCGAAATACATAAATTATTGAATTTTTTTCACAACAAAAATTAATTAGCAAGAACAAGCGAGAGTCGCTTCATTACTCTGTCCCAAAAAATGCTCACTTCAAGATGAGTTTTCAGTCTGAAGACCTGAAAACGCATTCAAGAAGCGTTTCAAGTGAAACATGTTTCAACATCATAGTTCCTGACAAATCAGCAAAACCTAAAATCTAAACAAAATTGCCGAAGACTGAAACGAAAATAGAAACTCACTATTTATTTTCTACATAAGAGTTACTTGAAGTTTTGCCTAATTATTGGACGTATACAATTTAAAATTCTTCTTATAAACTACAATATGATTACGATCATTGATAATGTACTCACATAAACTCTAAGGGCCAGACTCCTTAGATGCTTCGATCTATGCAATCATAGTATAATAAAATAGTTCCTATTTAATGGGGGCATGTGATTGTTATATCCCCTAGTATAGTGCAGGAGTAGGCCTGTTATTTCGTTCGACCCCATGTCAAATCTGAGCCATCCCTTCTCTCATTTTGCATTTAATAAACCCTTTCAATCGCCATATGCTGATTTAATATGGGACCCTAATTGAAACATGTCTACTTGGCAATTTTTCACCCTATTTGCATGCAGTGTTTGTCGTTTCAAAATGGAACTCGATATTCCAACATGCACAATGCCTGTCAAACATAGAGCATTATTGCACCGGGTTCTCTTGAAAGTTTTTATTGAAATTAGAGTATTGAAAAACTAATAACTCCTTTCGGGAATATAATAAAATAGATTCATACGAAATTGACGATAAATCTTTAGGAATGAATATTTATGACTTTTATCGACGAAGATTTCGATATCTTAAGCTCAGTTATGGTAGGTAGGTACCACATAACTACACGAATAAGTGTTCATTCTTTTGGACTCATGTGTAGGTCATTTTAAAAAACCTTTCTGTATTTTTTTCGAAATTATTATAGATGTAGTGATAATTATTTTCACTCTCAAAATCATTAATATACAAAAGAAACGAGAAAACGTCTAATCAAAATCCCAAACACTACTTAAATTTCGAATGTTAAATACCATAAAGCACCTACTTAGAATTCACCAACACCATTCAAAAAACTCTCTTACCGTTTAAGGTTCTCAACATCAACAAGCATAACAAATGTAAATTTATTGAGAACTTAAATTCAGTCAAAAGATTACGATGTGTGTTTTGGAGTCAAATGCATTTATAATTTGTGTTTTTTCTGTTACCTAACGTTAAAGAATACTTCGGAAAGTGCAAAGGAGTAATACTTACCTATATCTTAACATCGATATAATGGAGATTTTTTCTTTACGAAGAGAATAAAATAAAATATTCTTGAATCTGTAAATCAGCAAGAGTGAGAATGTTATTTCTTCTAAAGTGGTCTCTCTAGAATTCCCTAAATCGCAAATCATTATTTTCAAAGTGTAGTCTTGAATCACAAAAATGTATCGAAATATTATTATCAATCATTTCAAGTTAATCCAAAATTACAGAATACTGCTTGTCGCCTCACTCTTTTGGATTCATTATACACATTTCTGACCGTTTTGGAGAAGATAAATGAAACATTCAGCAAATTTCACCAGATTGGTGATTTTTAAAGCGTAGTTTTTTTAAATCGAATAAAACACTCAATTTGCATCATATATTCAAAATTCTTATTGAAATTGATAACTTGGCCTTTGCCAAGACATTTTAAAGAACTTCATGTAAATGTTGTCCGCGGCTCCGTGTCAAATGGTCTATTCGGAAGGTCCAATTTTGCGTCACTTTTTCCATCATTTCGGCCTGTATCCCAAGAATACAGTGTAAGGCTTTAATCGTGTTCGGCTTGTACACGATTTAATAATTAACGATTGACGATTAACGATGATACACTAACGACTTCACATAACCCCACAAGACATAATCCAGAGGCTTCAAATCGCATGATCTTGGCGGCCAATTCACAGGGCCATTTCGAGAGATAAGCTGCTCACCAAATTCATCCTTCAACATGTCCATTGTTTCACGAGCTGTTGCAAAAAAAGTTGCTTTCATGGCTCGAAAACGTTTCTTCTACGGTCGTCTTTGAAGAAACATGAACCGATGATGCCACCAGCCCATAAAGCACTCAAAACTGTCGTTTTTTGGGATGCATCGGTAATTCTTGTATGTCATGTGGCTGTTCATCACTCCAGATGCGATAGTTTTGTTCATTTACATATCCGTTAAGTTAGAAATGAGCCTCATCGCTGAACACAATTTTTCGATAAAACAGCGGATTTTCATTAAACTGTTCATAGGCCAATTCACCAAAAATTAGACGTTGTGGTAGGTCATTCGGCTTCAATTCTTGCAGAAGTTGAATTTTATAGGCTTTCAAACCCAAATCAACACGTAAAATTTTCCATGTGGTTGAGTAACACATGCCCAATTGCTGTCAACGGCGACGAATTGACATTTCACGATTCTCATTAACAGTGTACGCTACGGCTTCAACTCTTCAGTACGCACTGTACGCATGCGAAACATTGGTTTAATGTCCAACAAAGTAAACTTGGTGCAAAATTTGGTGATATCAGCACGAATTGTTGATTCACCAGGTCGATTATGACGACCATAATATGGTCTTAACAAACGATACACATTTTTCACAGAGCATGAATTTTGATAGTAAATTTCAAAAATTATCAGTCGTTGCTCGTTTGTAAATCACTTCAAGATAAAATGGCAGGGTATACTGAAAAATTTTCACTCTGACAGATGACGTTTGGATGCCATTACCAACCAGTGCCGCCAACCTGAAAAACTTAACTCTCAACAAATCACCCGTTTTTTAAGGATTATGAGTCAATTATCGAATGTTTTTTGAAGATAATTATCTACTGTGTAGATAATTTTGATAAACACAACATAACATTCTCGAATTAAGTTCGACATAAAGTATATTCCAAAATTTTCCCAAGTATTCTTTTCGATTTCCTCTCAAATTCGAATTCCTAGCCACAGTTTTTAGTTGACACGGAAGTAAATTAGTAATAACAGATATAACATCAAGTACGTGAAACTTCATTGTACTTTTCTGCTAACTTCCAAAGAGGCTGTTTTGATTCGAAGATATTGATTTAGCTCTATCCCTACCTTGGGGCAACCCTTTGTAATTGAAAATGATATGTATCTATTGTATTTTAATTGGTGCACAAAATATGAGCATATCGCAATGAAACTCATATTGAAATTGGATAGTGCAATGATTAATTGAATCATGTTGGAATCCTTTCTCAACAACAATTACTCAATACATTTGTCTGTGCGATCCAATTCGTTCTTTCTGATTGTTTAGTGAAGCCAGGTAGAAAGTTTGATCAGATGATCAATACCAAATCCATCAAAAGGACGAGTAAATATTGTGACGAGGAAGTGAGTGAATGACATGAATATTGTCAAATATTCGAAACTGTGTGAACAAACTATGATGGCTTATTCAGCATAGGGTGTGTTGTTTGAATAAGTTTAGCGTATGATTTTAGTAGTAGGTTTAAAGATCTCCATTGTTATTCTACGAGAGCTACCTAAAAATTGTGGATGAGTTCGTTCAATACAACAATGTCGTAGGCGACGTCTCAATGCTAGTCTGTCAAGTGATTTCAAGTGATTTATTAATCACGTGGTGGGTGTTCAGTCCCCAGATATGAATAAAGAGAGCTGATATCATTTATCATTTAATTCATGTATTGATTTCGAAGTAAAATCGAAAGGTTCAACTATAAATTCTATCGAAAAATTCGTGAAATCATTTCAAAAATATATTAAAAAGATTGAGGCAGGTTATTTCCGCTCAGGACCTGGTGGAAAATAATTAGTTCAAATGGAAAATTAATTCATATGGAAGTTAAAAATGCTAAAGAGTATATATTGAATTCTGATGGTTGAATTAAATAAGAACAAGGATTTTTAACGCATTTTTGTTACGTTACGATTCCTTCCAATTCACACATATTTCAAGATGCAATTGAGAACGCCGTTTCAAAAAATTGAGAAATTAAATTTCTTCGTTTAATAATAATAATGATATTTTTTCTTCGAGAAACATTCCTTACATTGTCAAATTACATTCATTCAATTCATACAATAATAATTACAACTAAGAAGAATGCTCACAAAAGGATTGAATTCAGTTTTGAGTATGATCTTCCATTCAGCCCTCGAACAAAAATATTGATTCAAACAAAAAATATTGCTTCAATTTATATTCACAATAATATACAACTATATTTGAAAAGAAAAGAAATTACCTCAGAAATATTGAATATACATACTCACCTTATCGTGTTTATATATTTATAGATGTTTGTTATATGTTAAAGAAAATGGAGATAGGTTTTTCAAATTGAATAGAAATCATGAGTATTCAACAAGGAACAGGGATGTACTACTTATTCCTATGCATAAAACAGCTAAATTTGAGCACTCTCTCTATTATCAGAGTATTAAAATCTTCAACCATTTATCGTCAAATTTGAAATTACTGAAAGCTCATTTGTTTAAGAGGAGAGTTAAATCTCTGCTCTTAACAAAGGCATACTGTAGTGTGGCAGAGTATTTCGATGATTCGAATGTAGGCGATAATGTATGAATAAATTTTTTGTATCATATGTTTTTATATTTCTTTAACACAAATCTTCTTCACCATGTGAAATTGTCTCAAATGTTTAATATTTCTCAGGTAATTTTTTTCTTTTCAAATAAAGTTGTATATTACTGTAAATATAAATTTAGCCAATATTTCTCTTTGAACCGATATTTTTGCTAGAGGGCTGAATGGAAGATCAGACTGAATTCAGTCCTTTTGAGAGCATTCTTCTTAGTTGTAATTATTGTATCAATTGAAATGAATGTAATTCTACATTGTAAAGAATATTTGTCAATAAATTTATTTTATTATTATTATTATACGATACAATTTCACATGGCGAGGGATATTCGTGATAAAAAAATAAACATATGATACAAAAAAATGATTCATACATTATTGCCTACATTCGGATCATCGAAGTACTCTGGCACACTATAGTATGCCTTTGCATCCTTTTATCAATAACTTAATTCTCTTCTTAAACAAATGCGCTTTCAGTAATTTCAAATTTGACGGTCAATGGTTGAAGACTTTAATACTATAATAAGAGTGAGTGCTCAAGTTTAGCTGTTTTATGCTTAGGAATAAGTAGCACATCACTGCTCTTCATTAAATACTGATGATTACTATTCAATTTAATAAACCTATTCTCATTTTCTTTAAGATATAGTATAGATCCATAGATATATAAACAAGGTAGGGTGAGTATGTAATTATTAATGAAAATAGGTTTACAAGATGTTCGTTGATGAATATTGAATATTAATCGAAGTATTCGCTTCTGTGTAATAAACACCCTATTTGTTTCTGTAGAGCAGCCCTACAGCAGAATATTATAATTTATATGACTATAAACAAGACTGTAATAAACATTCATAACACTGTTTCTAGGTAAAATGTTCCTAGTTCTAGAGATTGCAAAAAATGAGTTACTCAATGTTTTACATAAAACATCAATGTGTGTTGTCCATCTCAAATTTCTGTCCACATATATTCCAAGAAACTTAGTGTTTCAAAGTTTTGATTCTATTACCCTTCAGAAAAAAATGAACACATACAGTTTTGTCAATGTTCACCATCAGATTGTTCGATCGACACCAGTTTACAAACTCCCTCAAAATGCATTCGCATTCCTCCAGAATTTCTTCAGGAGTCCTGCCAGAAACAACCATCGATCAATGCCACCAAAAATCGGGACAACTTCGCAGGCAGATCGTTTATAAATAATATGAATAGAAGAGGTTCGAGTACAGAGCCGCCTTGCGGTAACCCAAGAGCAATATCATGTCGTTGAGAATAATTCTCGCCTATTCTCACTACCATTGTTCTTTCTTCAAGGTAACTACGTAACCAATCCAGAAAAACTACTCTAACACCTAAATTGTAGCATTCATCGAGTATAAATTCAAAAGATAGTGAATCAAATGCCGAAGATAAATCAAAAAATAACCCCGCCACAAACAAATGTTTAGCCAAACACTCGTAGACGGATTCAAAAAACTTATCTTTAATTGATTGTGCGCGGAGTCAATTATTTTCAGTCGATTGAGATAACTCATCATTCTGGCTAGAACAATTTTCTCAATTTCCTTCGAAAACAAGCTCAAAATGGATATTGGGCGATAATTAGTTATTTCACTTACGGTTCCATTCTTAAATACTGGAATTTTATTTTTTGAGGCTCTAATGGTATCCTCAACGTCAATTTTAGTGTTAGAGTTGAAGTAAACATTGCTGTTCACCATGGGCGATATTGAGATGTTAATTTGGTACTGGCGATTTAAGCGTTTTCGATGATTTCCGAACTTAAAGAGTTCACCCCCACATCCAGGCCCCTGTAAGCTAAACTGCTGGTTACGCCACTGTTTGCGACTAGTGTACAGTCAACTCTCGTTAATTCGAAACTCAAGGGACTCTTTAAATATTACGAATTATCGAGTGTTTGAAATATCAAATGGTTCGAAATGTGTGAGACAAAATGAATAAAACTTCGAATTATTAGGCGTTGATCAATTATTATTTATTAACTGCTCGTTTTGTAGACAGAAACTTTGTAAAGTATCGAATGAGGATCTTGCTTCCTTAATTGACACCTCTGCCAAAAGTTCTGATGTTTCGTTCTCATCTTCATCGTTGCTTTTTCATTCGTATATGTCGCAGATAACATTTCGCCATCGATTAGTGAACCTGAGACATCAACAACTTCATCTACTTGAACAAAGTCAGAAAAATTCACACCGCGGATGTCAACTAATAGTTCTATCGCTGGTATTGGAAGTATTGGAAGATTTTCCTGATCTTTTTTTAAGAAACCGGATTTTTTTGAAGCAGTTGAGAATCCTTAGGGGTATCACAGCTCTCCATGCCTTGTCAATCAGTAAAATAGCTGTCAGAACCCTGATATTCGCAGTTAGATGTTTATCAAGAGATCTAAAACGAGCTTAGCAATTTCTTTGCGATAGATCGTCTTAAAATTATGGATGATCACTTGATCAAATGGCTGCAATTCGGAAGTTGTATACGTCGGAATGAAGTAGAGTTCCACGGTGGAAAAAGTAGGAAGACTGTTGTGGATAGTTCAATGGTCTAAAAATAGTAAAATTTTCCGCTTTTGTCGTTTCATGTCCCCATTAACTTTGAATTGTCGAGTGTTGGACGCCGATGAGTTCGAATTAACGCGTCGTTTTGTTATATAGCAATAATTTTTTCGTTCGAATTAGCAAGTGCATAATAATATAATGATTTAGTTCGAAATATAAAGAGATTTTGTAGGGAACTCGTGATAACTTTGAATTATAGAGAGGTTCGAAATATCGCAGGTTGGAATTAATGAGAGTCGGCTGTATTTGCTAATCGAATTTGGGGATTGAGTTATATTCACCTAAATCGCTATTGCATATCCACGATTTTCATCCCGGATAATTAAAAACTTCTATAATTAGTGGAAAGTTACGTTTGGGTAGAGTGTAGTTTACAGCAGTAGAATAAATTAACGTCGGTCATTCGTAGCTGCTCATCGGAAATTAACATAGAACACGATCGCCGGTTGCTAGCTACCAATAAATTCTTTAAGCTTTCAGCAGTACCGAGCATGACAATACATCAATGATCCTGAGCTCCAACAAAATATACTTAATGGAGTTAGATCTTTATCGCGAAGAACATTAGCGACGCGCTATGGAATAGGCGTGTCCATTTTCTGTTATACAGCATGTTACGAAACGTATTCAGATTGAGGACGATAAGCGTTATTAACGAAATGACAATTCCGTCATTGGGCCCCACCTCCGAAGCGTTAAAACCCACAAATGAGCAAATAAAATCAAGTTTGTCCTTCGTCATGCCTCAATTAAGTAAATATTCTGCCCCCATCCTAGTTTTAGAAATCATAAATTATTGGTTCAGTTTGTCAAATATACAATGAAGAAACAATCACGAAATTTATAATGAATCGTTCGTTTTTTATACATTTTTAAGGCTGAAGAATTCTTGTTGGCCATGTTGAATTAATTGATTTCATTTACATAACTTAGTGGTTAAATGAGAGTTTTTTATACCTGTAAAGTGTGTTTTCAATAATGTCAATCGATTCATAGAACACTCTGTCAAATATTTTCAAATGTATTTTTGTCTCTAGTTGAGAACATTTGTCTTAATTTCACAAAATTGTTTCAAACACTCAACATATGTTTCTGTCTACAAACTCATTATTTAGATTTCAATACTATGTGTTTCCAATTGTCACGATATATCTACATTTATTCATTTTGTTGAAAAGAGCACAGATTGAGTTCTGATGGATATTCATTAAAGTTGTTTTCGAATTCTACATTTCAAACATCTCAAATATTGAGAAAATGAATTTGATCTGCTTAATTCGAAGCCAAGTGATCGGGCCATTTAATAAAGAATAATCGTTCAACCTTGTTTCAAACTGTTTTGTTCAACTAAGACCCTGTGTAAGTCAATGGGTTTGGTAATACTGTATGAAATCTTTTTATTATTGAAACTTGAGATTAAATATTAAATAAAAGTTTCTATTATTTCATTGTGAAGACATCAGTGTCCTGACTGTCAGTGTGATGTAATGTGAATGTTCGTAACATTTGCGCGAGGGCAACGTTGTTACAGGGGTAAGAAGTTTTTAACGCGTTTTTAACCGAGATATTAAATTCTTTGGTGGACATAATTCAACTCATTCGTTTTATCGTACATCGTTCATTAGATAAAAATGATCAGTGACCGCCAATCGCCAAGCTGCTAGGTTGTGTGCATGTGTCTCGATTTCAACCTAGTAAGTAAAAAAATCCTTTACGAAATTTTTGATTCCTGATGTCTATATCATTTTTTCCTCAAACTTTTTGAACTAGAACGTTCATAATATATCTACTTCAATTTGCAATATTGTTTTTTTCTACTGTCAATATCCATTAATGATGACTTCAATTTATATTAAAAAACGTGCCATGGGGCAAGTAGTTACAATTTTTTGGGGTAAGTTGTTACATGTAACAACTTATCCCGAAAATATTACCATGTCCAGACATGTAGAATTTTTAAAATATGAAGACGAACGGTACAATACCAGCATTAAAACGTTCGTCTTCATATTTCAAAAATTCTACATAATCTTTGTTTTTTACAGAATGAGATAGTATAAAAGAAAAACAGAAAGGGATACGACTAGTAAAGAAGTTTATGAATCTGCAGCAGCAGATGTAGTGCAGAATAAAACAAGCATGCGTAAAGTAAGCGAAATTTTCAATTTGTTTCCGATGTCCTTATCCAGGTATGTCAGAAAATACAAAAACAACGGAAGTTGTTCATCGGGTTACGTTAAACCTAGATTGGTATTTTCACAAGAAACAGAACATAAATTAATTTCTTATCTACTCAAAAGTACAGAAATATATTTTCGTTTACTACCAACAGAAGTACGCAAGCTAGCTTATCGAAGTGCTGTAAAACTCGATTTAAAAAATATTCCGCCAAGCTGGCTTGTCCAAATCCCGTTAGTTCGCAAGATATAGAATGCTCAACTACATTACCGACTACAGATTTCATTTTCAAAGAGAAAATGGAATAAAACAATATATACCAGGTCCATCTAGTATACAAAGTAAATTTGAAAAGTTTTCACCTTCAAAAATGAGACCCTTTCCCAAGGCAGAAGCTCGAAAACAATCCATCAATAGTTGTTGTAAACGCAAACACCATGTGTTCACCGACACACCTGAAAAAGACTCATGAAAAAGAATATGAAGAAAAACTTGCAACGACAAAAAAACGTGTGACAAAAATATGGGAAAAGGTAAAGGAAAAGGTAAAGAAAATTCTTCGAAAATGAGCGAAGAAGGAAAAGGAAAGGCGAAGAATATAATGTTGGTGTTTGATTCAGATTCTGATACTGATGAATGGTTTTGTTTAGTGTGTAGCGAAAGTTCTCGAAAATTGAAGATTGGGTAGAATGTTTTGAATGCAAAATGTGGGCCCATGTCAAATGAGTAAAGGGAAACGTTCACTCATTTTATTAATTGCGAATCTGATGAAGGCTATTTCCATATTTGTATGTGATATTGTTACCTACGTCTATATAAATTACTATGTATCATTTTATAATTCAAGTGCCTTAAAAAGGTAAGGATCCAAACTGTTTTAGTTTTGCAAAAGTTCATTAAATTAACTAATAAGTATAAATAATTTACTAAAAGTCGTTATTTGCCGACGAAGTCTGTGTTTTTATATAAGATTTGAAAATGTTCCTGCCAATGTGATTCAATTACCATAATACATATTATAATTACTCATAAATGTTATAGTACAGTTTGAAATGATCTCTATTGTTCATAACGTTTTAAAATAATAATAAAAAAATTATGTATTATTGATGGTTTTGTTTATTTATCTACCCTAACATCGTGCCCCGATGATGTAACAACTAGCCCCAATGCGAGGGTAAGTTGTTACAATCGACTTTTTGAGTTGAATTTTCCATTGAGAAAAAAACATAAATTTTAATAACTATTTAGTCATATTTTAATAGCTAAATAGACATACAAACTACACAAGTAATCGAATGTATAAATTATTTGATAGCTTTTGTCATATTAACAATTATCTAAAAATTGTAACAACGTGCCCCGCCGCTCCACTACTTATTAATATTCGAAATTCTTTGCAGTTTTAACGCTATATGAGGCTTTAGCTGATATTATTTCACCTTGATGAATCATTATTGAAAAGGAGATCGAACGAAATTTTGAATTTGTTAATGGCAATGTTATTGGTCATGTGAATGCAGACTTCGCATACTTAAACGATGAATACATGAATAGATATAAAATACTTGGCGCCTTCATAAGTTGTTTGGTCACTTAAAAAGTTTTCCTTATAATTAGCACTTTTAAGACATACTCAAAACTGGTTGACTTTTGTGGACACTTTACAAACTTGTTAATTGTTGGAAATTCATGCTCGTACTCTAGAATGAATAAGATGATAATCGTATAAACAAATTATCTACTTTAGGCACATGTGTTAAATTCGTGACAAATATCATTTGAAGTTTATAATAATTTGAGTGGACTTTGAGTATTCATAGCATATATATCAAATTTTGGATAGGTTATAAACTGAAGCAACAATTAAATTTCAAGGTGAATAAATTTCAAGAAAATACTTTCTTCATTTTTGAAATTAGTTAGGTTACTTTAATAATGATATCAGCTGATCAAGTGTATAGTCAAGTTTATAGTTCACAGTTTTGGAAGATGAAAATAACTCCTCATTTTCTGAGGCTAAAACTGTTAAAAGAATGGGGTCCTCATGTTTTACATACTCAACTCCTTTCTGCTCCTTGACTATCAATATTCATATAAAAATTCTAAGGGCATGTATGCTCTCATTGAAATAAATATAATAACTTTGTTTAATCACAACAGAACATTACATACATCAAATATATGTCGCTCAGCACTTGTTGACTGGAAATTAAAGAAAATAAGGATAATTAAACATATTGATGGATCCTGTCTTCTATTTCTTCAACGAACTTGTTATTTTTATTAATTACTGATCAAAATGGAAACAGAACCCCTGATGTGTTGAATTATATATATTGTGACAGTATTTCAATTTTATTTACTATTGAGAGTTCTAACATATTTTATTATCGAATGATCCAAAGGATTTTTTTTGATGTATGTGCCTCATGCAGAATTGATTGTTGTATATTTCAATTTGTTATCAGCTTACAGTACCTTCAATACAGCTACTTGAATACTTCAATGTATTTATTGTGATGAACTATTATCAGTTCAAAAAATCTTCAGCTTCTTCGAAATTATAGAATCGTTTTAAACTTGCATTTTGTTTCACTATTTTTACCAATACAAATGCAACAATGGTAGTAAGATGAAAAAGGGGTTGATCAAGTTGTGTATTCTGTTGAGGTCAATGTGAATCAAGAATTTTGTCTTTGTACCACCCAATCGCTTGTACCAGCAACCAGTAAAACATCCTTCGAAACGAATATTTTGGTGTTTTTTCACAACCAATGGCACTGGACGATTAGCTTCTATAGCAGGGATGATGAATTCAGTGAAATATATGGAAATATTGCGCACCAGGATTGTCCCATTCATGGAAACGTTTGATGGTACATTTCAGCACGACCTGGGTCCCTGCCACAATTCCAAACAAGTGCAGGTCGGCGTGAGAATGAAATAAAAGTACTTGATTGGCCGGAGAATTCACCTGATCTCCATCCCATTGAGAATTTATGGAATATTTTAAAGAAACGACTGGCAAAATCATTTTAAGTGCAATTACGGTGTGGTTTCAAGATGACGAATTGAAGAAAATCTGCGGTACGATAGTGGAATCGATGCCTAGACGAGTTCAAGAAGTTATTCCTGCGAAAGGAGGACATACTTCATATTAATATGAAGAATTTACGCTATTTTGTATGTATTTACTTCATTAAAATGTAAGATTTTACGAAAACATTGTTTTTATCCTTTGTCCCAATTAATTCGAACAGCATAGTATATAAAATTTCTTCAATAATTTTTACTCTGATGGTATCAAAAAACTAATATCAAGTTAATAGGTGGAACACATGTATATCTCCACTTATTTTGTTCTTAAAAGCTCAGTATCTGAACATGTATATTATGTTGAATTATAATGAAACACTAATTTCAATTTTCTCATATATTAAATAATAATAAATTGAAATTAACACACTTGGCTTAAGTTTTACTAAATATATAAAAACTCTACATATGATTCGGGTGGTTAACCCATTATAAAGAGTATACAAAATTTCATAATGGGATAACCACCAGAAACATATGTAGAAATTTTAATATATTTAGTGAAACTTAAGCCAAGTGGTTTAATTTAAATTTTTTTTCTTTAACATAATGTTTCGCCAAGAGATAAGCGACACCTTTGTGTCATATATCAAATAATATACATAACGCGCGTTTCGAAGTACAACTTCATCTTCAGATGCTAAATAAGGAAATAGAAAGAGTATAATCTAAAAAGAATAGAATCTAAGCATTAAAATAAAAATTTAACAAAGAACTGGGTAATAAAGGGCAGGTATAGGAATTAAAATTACATGAGAACATAGAAAATAAGTTAATAAAAGATAGGTTGGAAAACTAAGGAGGGTAAGTATCCTTCTGACCTGCTTCTTTGAATTTTCTTATTCAAAATATTAAGTGAAGAGTGCTATTATTAACATGTAATTGACTATTGATTAAAAGTCCTGAATTTTTGTATTTATCGATTTGTAATGATTCTAGAAAATTTTATTTGAAACTTTGGTTCTCTCTACTCAATATTTTGAACTTTGAACTAAATGTGTGATTTTGCTCAAATAACACTCAGGTTCTGATGCTCCAAGTACCTACTATTTACTAATTCAAAATATTCTGCAGCTTCTTTGAATGTTATATAAAAATTTCTAATTTCTTGATGATATTTTAAAATTGACAGCGCATCCCTCAGGGGCTTGAATTTTATGTGTTTTTTTATTCGCGACAGAACGACTCAATGAAAATCTCTTCAACGGAGCGGAAATCAATATATGCAAAATAAAAACGACGAAGTATGCTCCAGCCATCGAACGTACAGTATCTTGTATCTAAATAGACAACCCGAGTTTACCCATCCCTTCATTTGATGTGTTGGCCGTTGGCTATATAATGCTGAATTCAAAAACAAGCCCCAGAATTACGTGGTCCGTGAATATGAAGTACACCGCCGAAAGGGTTTATTTTGAACCTACATAATGAATACGACCTGAGCAAATTATTGACGCTTCGTTTACAAATATCGCATCAAAGTTCCATACAAGAAACTTCATATATATATATATATATATATATATATATATATATATATATATATATATATATAGATTTATATATATATATATATATATATATATATATATATATATATATATATATAGATTTATATATATATATATATATATATATATATATATATATATTCATACATATTCATTAAGTGAATGATACTAGTTTGAATAATTTATTTCAATGCTAGTCTATGTTTCGGACCTTAGGATCATCATCAGTACCAAAGAAACCCAAAAAATATTTTTTTTTCGTTTCATGTGTCGATCTTTTAACAGTGTTCAAAAATATAAATTTCGACACTGAGATTTTGACAGTTCAGTTTCCCAAACTCCTTCATTTTTTATATTTCGATTTTCTTTGATTAGATACAGTCGGGATGTCGCAAAAAAATTATTAATCAACAGTGACGCTCTAAATTTCCTTCAACGTCCATTGATGCCCAATAAAACTCGAGAAAAAATGAATTTCTACGAGAACCTGACTTATGTGTGTATATATAGATTCGTTCCATTTGTGGTTTCGTCACTGAATTAAAATGATATGCTCTATGTGTATTACTGCACGTTGCTTCGGAATGTGACCTTACTGCACAACTTTTTCTGTGATACATTTTCAAAAATAACTCTTCGATCGACGGGCCATACAAACATCAGCGTCTTAATAGTAAACAGATCTACAGCTTTATTGCAAACACTATAAAGCATGTTGATAAATGACAAGAAGCTATTGAACCCACTCATAGGAGTATGCTGAATATCATGCTGGTGAATGTATTTTTGTACCTCACTAATGGAAACACTCGACACATTATCAAAATTATTTTAGTGACACATCTAGTACACGTGCTTGATAGTGGGTGTAAAAATACCCGTTTTGAGTTACGGGGAACAACGCATATGTCATATCTGACGCCCCTTTCAAACGCTCTGTGCTTACGACTTTATTAAGGAAAGAATAAGATGCATCGGCATTGTTTTATGTCTTATAAAACTGTTGATTTTACTCCAACTGAATTCAGATTTGTCAACAGGAAATGATGTATGTTTTCTTATACCTTGTTTAAAGGGTATTGGACAATGTAGATTCTTCATTATACTGTCGGACTTCCACTGCCTTTAGATTTGATTTCAAATTCTGAAACAAACTATGATTTATTGAAAATTTAAATGATCAAATAAAACGGATTAAACTAGAAATATTAATAATTACTTGATATCCTGAGGGTTGAAACATAAATATGAATTAAACAAAATAAAATAAATTGAATTGGAATAAAATGGATAAAATGAGTAGTTATGTATCTCTAACCGTTCTCAAGTTAAAATTTTAACAGTTTTCGAATTCGGATTTTAACTATCTCTCTCTTCATCAGCGGTAAGAATAATTTCATTTCATTTCAATTTAATTTATTTTATTTTATTTTGTTCAACTCATATTTATGTATCAGCCCTTAAAATCAGTATTTTAATCCCAAATTTATCATATTTTGTTACAGAATTCGAAATGAAATCTATAGGCAATGGTTTTCTTATACGTTGTTCTGATGGGCAAAGAATTATACTCTTGAACTAAATGAAATATCCAGAATTTATATGCAAATGTATTTATTTTCTATTTATTTTGTATTTATTTGGCCAAGAAATATCAGCTAATGAAAACATTATATGTATCATAATTTAAAGAGTTGACACTAAGCGATTCACGATTTCATTTGTTCTCATAGATAACAATCTCTAGAACTGAAAGAAATTAGGGATTGAAAAGCAAGAGCTCTTCAACTGAGTAGGTACCAATTGTTGTCTTTTTCTTTCATTATGCATATAATATTATTATTAGCATAACGATTATTCTCTATTAAGAGAACTTGAATGTGCAATTTTTAGGGCTCTTGGTTCAGCTCTTTTGCCTCTCAAAAACACTTCATCCTCTCAGAATGCTCTTTCTTCCGTTCATCTGTCCATTTTATTGAGGATTGGCGTGTTGATTTTTGCTCAAACCTCCGTGGTCGATTTTATAGCGACATTCAGTGCGATCTTCGGTATTTTTCATAAAGATCTGTTGTAGATCTTTTTGGACCTCTTTTAGCCACTCTGTGTCGCATTTACCCTGTGTTGTTATATCGGGCAGTTTTTCCGGTATTCTGGACTGTTTCATCCTGTAGATATGTGCATAGAAATTTGTCGTCGTTCTCTGATTTCTTCCGTTATTGTATTTGTCTTTTGATAAAGTTCGTTCAGAGGTCTTTTCATCCTTATGCCGTTTTTATTGATTGGCTCGTAAATCTTTCTGAGAATTTTTCGTTCTCGTTTTTTTATTTCTCTACTTCTTGAATGCGTAGATTTCTTCTGTAGAAATCGTTGTGTTATAATGTCTCAATTTTGCGATTCTCGAAATGCACTTTTTATTATAGTAAGACGATGTTAGCTTGTAGGCCCTTTGGAGCTTGGTAATTCTTTGTTTGTTAACGATTCGGTTTAAACCTGAGGACTGTATAATTTCAACGAGATATTTGAAATAGCTGACTTGTAGCATTTCACCATGTTTTGTGATTGAAGGAGATTTATATTTAGGCTGTTTGAATTTGTATTTATCATAAGAAATTTTAACCCGTTTTTCTGCGCAATTTCATATAGTTTTTCTACAGCGAGAATAGCTTCAGTTCTGTATCTGTGATAAAAGCATTATCGTCTGCAAAAGCAAGACATTTGAGATTTATCATGGCGCATATATATATATATATATATATATATATATATATATATATATATATATATATATATATATACTAAACTAGATCTAAACTAGAGTTCACCAGTTTTCGTGCTTAAGGCACCGAATGAAATATTTAAGAAAATGAATATTAAACACTAGAATATTCATTCGAAAAATTCAAATTAACCAGAAGAATGTTATAGTAGAGCTAGATATATGAACGTGTACGATGTGATGCTTCCATTATCCTTCAAGGGATAAATGTTAGAGAAATATAGAAATATTTCAATTTTTCTTTAGCGTCGATTTCAATATTTCTCTAACATTTATTCCTATAAGGATACGTAATGGAGGCATCACATCTTACACGTTCATATATCTAACTCCACTATAACATTCTTTTGGTTAATTTGAATATTAATATTCTAGTGTTCATTCTCTTAAATATTTCATTCAGTGCCATAAGCACAAAAACTTCATTTCCCTATATATATATATATATATATATATATATATATATATATATATATATATATATATATATATAAGTACTATGTAGGTGTACATAACCTAAATCTTCAGTATCAATATAATTCGCAAAGTTTGAAATTTGCTTGTATTATGGAGATGGAGAACTGGTGATGAAACAACAGATAACAATAAAAACTGCTTGTGGTATTTTCAGTGGATATATTATTATGGATGTTAACGTAATTGAAAAAGAATTTAAGTCCTATTCATTGCCGAGATTATTGAAACATGGATCCGTTGAAAAAATTCCAAGAATATTTCTGGAAGCACAAAAAATAACTTTCATTCAGCTTGGCAAAAATGATGCAATTAATTCTGCCCTAAAGAGAGTTGGATCAAGCGTAAAATCATGGAGGGTTCGCTCCAGACGAATGGTATTTGGCCCATCTCATGAAAGGGATGATATAAGTACGTCGTTCGTCAGTTGTTTAACTCAATTATTGATCAAATATGGCGAGTTTCCCACCCTCTGGTTTCTATATTAACCCTTCTACAATGAGGGTCTCAATAATTATGTGCCAGCCCTTGCATCGAATCCCTGTTGGAACCGGCCCATCATTTATGCGAAATATCACTTTTGTTATAAGTATGCCATTGTGGCCTTTCAAGTATTTCCATTTTCAAGAAATAATCATGCAATAAATCGCGAGCGGAATTCTTTCAATTGAATTTTTTTTTTGTTAACAAAAACAAATGACAACGTCGACTTTCGTTTGTATCCTTATATTGACCTCATTAGCAAAATCTAGAACGTAATGAAAAGAAACGCTTTTTCTGTACAATGAAACCCTTAATCGCTTATATACACCTCGAGATATGAATTTATATATATTATTATTATTATTTCGATTGTTCCCCATGAGGAGACCGACTGAACTTGAATTCGCAATCATTAGGAATTTTGCTTCATCTTTTTTGCCTCCCAAAAACGCTTCATCCTCTCTGAATGCTCTTTCTTCCGTTCATCTGTCCACTTTACTCCAGGTTGACGATTTACTTTTTGCTTAAACTTCATATGTGCGATTTTATAGCGGCATTCAGTGCGATCTTCGAGATTTTTTATATTGATCTGTTGTAGATCCTCTTGGACCTCTTTTAGCCACTCTGTTCCGCATTTACTATTAATTTTTATATTTGTATATATATATGTATATATATATATATATATATATATATATATATATATATATATATATATATATATATAATAACTCCACAATTAGTATTGAGAATTTACTATTACTTCTTTCTTTTTTACGGTGATTAATATCCTTTATAGATTAATTAGAAACTTCAGTGAGATAATTAGTTTATTTGAGATTATTTATTGTAAGGGAAAAATTAATATAATCCATATATAGTGTGGCCAAATAAGCATTAATATTATATATATATATATATATATATATATATATATATATATATATATATATATATATTTTTTTTTTTTGAAAAGAAGTCGAGTATATTCACATACAGATAGAGTGTACACTACATACAGTTTTTGTGCTAAAACTGTAAATATGAATTTATACATGTATATGTATAATTATATGTGGGTATATAGTTAACATATTTCATTTTAATAAATATTTTGCCAAATTGTCACCTGAAATATCGAAGATCACGATCATTCTTCTAACGCCATCTATTGGCTTGTACAAATAAACATCATATGATGATACTTATCAAAATAGACGTTGCAATTTGTAATGAGCGTATACTCACAGTTATGTACATAGGAGCATTAGGTGGTTGGTGCTTCTATTATCTGAAAGATGTTTTTAATTGATTCCAATCGATGGAAGTGTGAAGTATTCTTTGCTTGATAGATTCCACCTCAGAGCTATAAGAAGGTAATTGAAGATTGGAGTCGTTGTCGCTCTTGACGATGGACGTGGCACAAATGATGAGTTTCTCCTAGAACGAAACAGTCTGTCATGTGATTCCGTTAAGTGTTGAATGGATGTCACTATAATATTACCCCTTGAATGATGATTGAGGAATCACATACTGAATGTTCAAATAGTCAGCTCAACTATGATTCTTTTGAAATTTTTTTCAATTCTAAAATAGATTATACTTTTTTTCAGTGGGCTTCAGTAGCATCATGGTTCTTGCAGCCAGAGAATTCCTGTTTATTGACAACTATGGCCAATTCTGATCAAGTTTCTAATACAGTGTCTGCTATATCACCTGTAACTTCAGTTAAGCCTGAACCAGAATCTTCTAAATCAGAAGTCTCTTCTAGCGTAACGAACGGGGAAGTTATCATTCGAACACCAACAATAGCTACGGTAAGGTATTTTACAACAAACATAAAAATTTTATTTAAAAGAAAGACGAGAATTGAGTTGTTAACTAAGCTTTTGCATAATTTGAAGGTTATACTCCTTTTTGTTTATTCTAAACTTACAAGAAAGAATACAACTAAGCTCCTCTCTGTCGTTCATAGCTTAGGGTTGTTAAGGAAGATTCGCCACGCCGTATACCTGGGTACGAATCCCGGCTTAGGCATGGGCGTTTATGTTAGTTTACACTGTATGTTCTTATTAAAATTATGTTACATTTGATGAGTAGCATACATAGTTTTCAAGCCCAAGCAAAAGAATAAAAGGACAAATTAATTCTCCTTATTTTGTATACGTACCTCATCTAAAGAAAATGCAATAAACGTGAAGCTTTAAAACACTGTTCTCGAATGTCATGATTTGAAAGTATTTTGAATGAATAAAGTCCCAATTATTTTATATTCATCCAATGAGATACTACACTGACTGAGAAATTTTCAAAAAAGGTGCTTATATTCAATACGAATTATCTTCAATCAGTGAACTATAAGAAAGGACTGTCATCAGTTTATGTATCACTGAAATATTGTTTGAAATTTTTATAATTGAGGAAGTTATTGTGATCTGGTGAAATGTCATAAGTATTTTTTATCTATAATAAAACAATTGTTAAACTGATTTACACATATATTAAAAATAATACTGCATGACGTACGTTTCGATGAGATTCACCTTTTTCAAATGCTACGTGCAGACTAATGACAATTTCTCTTTCTCTCACAATTTAACAATTGTTTTATTATGTTTATCGATTTACATCAAGTATCGGCCTCATCAATTATTATTTATTTTTTATCTCATAATAATCAATGCAATGAACACTTGCCATCAGTTCTATATCGTAAATCATTGAAACTTTTTTTATATTGAAACTTATTTTATATACACTAATGATCACACTCTGTGCTGAAAAACAACTTTTGAATGTCTTGTGATGGTTTCTCTAGAAGACATTGTCAGAAATTGTAAAACGTAAAACATATTTGGTACGTTGGATGCAGTTTCTTGGAACAATGTGGTAACGAAACATGAACGACACCTATTTTGATAGGAATGCTTTTCGTCTACTCGTTCAGATGACATATTCAGTAGAAGCATTTACTCTCAGTGTGAATATTCTGTCTTGCATTTTTGCAGCAACTGTAACTCTCACACTGAAGACGTTAAACGCAAAAATAAACGAAACGTCAGAATAGGGTGCCACAACTGCGTTGGGCGTTTTAGTTTAAAATTTTAGTGCCAGGACTGTTACGTGACTTCTTATCTTAACAATTAGATGCATTATTTAATTCTTAGTTTCATATTTCACCTCAAACGAGATATTTTCATGAAGCAGTGGATTTAAAGTTTACAAAAAATTAACGGTGTTCGTTGTGATAGAATTTATAGATATAAATAGATTGAATGTGTGTTAAGATAAAGCAAAATTCATACGTGGATCGTCGAAAAGTATTTTGAAGAGTTATTAGTTTTCAGTTTGTTTTTCTAAGGAATTCTATTTATATGGCTATTCATTCATTCGGAAATATTTATACCTGCTGTATTAATAAAGAATTTCTATCCCATTACTAAGATCAGCGTCTCTATCGTTCTGAAGATGATTGATGTAGGTTGAAACGTTTAGATCACATTTACTGGTATTTCTTGTTGATGGCACATTTATAACTGTTTTTAATATGCATATAAGAAAATATTAAATACTAATTTTGTCACTTGTTTGAATCTCGGAGGCTCTTACTTGAAGTTAATCTATTTCGAAAGTTAAATGGCGAAGAGAATATTCTTTCTAGATTAGCACACTTTTATTCGACAATTGTGATGTATGTTTCCCCTTTACGTTGGCTTCTCCAGTAATTAAAACTATATCTGTGGGCTCTTTGCCCACATAGGAAAAAAAAACATAAAATAGCTTATTTTTTGATTTCTGAATTTTGCATTTACAACGGAAATAATGCCATGACAAATTCATATAAATCTGAAAATTAAACGTATAATTCCGCTAATTTTGAAGATCATAATAAGGGAGCTGTAAGTGTAATGAGTCTGGTTATTCAATAATGGAATTGAATGTGTCTATTCCTACTTTGAGATGTCGAAGAAAAGAATATTTTTGGAAAGGTGCCATATTAATGTTAATGGCAATAGCATTAATAAAAAAAAAACAGATATTGCTAGGCTCAGTTGCATCTATAGTTATATACTCTCGAAGAAAATTCGATAAGCCCTGCTACAATTCCTGAGCTCTGATTGACGTTTTATGTTCTTTCACTTGTGGTGACAATTGACAGAGAGTTTTACACTTTACACTCTGTGATCTCTAGTGACGTTTACCTGTGTTTTCTGACAGTTCGGTATTTATTCCTGTATGATTGTTGTGACACTTGATTTTTATATCTTTGTAGTATATCTTAATGATAATATCTAGTTCTGAAAGTTTCAACATTTGTTTTACCATCTATTTTCACTGCTACGTACAGTCTGGCTACATGTTCAGCTAAGTTAAGCGTAAGATGTATTTTTTTGTTTAAAACATTTTGTTTTATACTTATGTATTTTTTCAGAGTCCTGATGAAGAATATAAACAAATTCGTAATATAGACAAGTTTGATAAATTGGTTGTGTATCAATTATAGTGACCGTACTCTTGGCGAGAACTCATCTATTACCTATTATATATATATATATATATATATATATATATATATATATATATATATATTTAAGCATGTATATGTATCTGTTAGAAATTAGCATTGAAAAAGTATCGAGTGGCTCAGATATAGCGATATTAAACAATTGTCGACAAGCCATGATTTTCCCTAGCGACTAGATCAAATCTATATTCATGAATCGTGATTACATTCGACAATGCTAATAAAAAATTCCATTAGTCGTAGACGTGTCCGTGGCAAGACGTGCAGACGGACATGGGGGACCAAAGTTGACTAGTTTCGTAGGTACAATCGTGTTATGCAATGCTTTAACTGACTTGCGACAACCAGCAATTTCCTTTCGAGAAATGCCAACCTCTTTACATGTCGCCTTTGTAACACGCAACTTCTAAACGTTCTATTATAAGGCCTGTTTTATTTTGATGGCGTTCAAGCTTGAAGGTTTAATGACAAGTTTTTATGGTACTTACTGCAATCGATTTGTCGGGTATTTTAATTTCGCCTTACTTGTGTGACTTGAACAAGGTCGGAAAATTATTCTGAAGCCACATGCTAATTTGCTGGTTTTGAGATGTCTGGGACATATTCTGTGTACGTCGAAATTGACGTATTATCTCAGTGTAGGTAATTTGTTGCCGGCTATCGGGAAAATGACACCGGGATTTGCGGTGTCGACCAATATCAAGTCTGTTTTTAATACATTCAAATCAGTACTGAAAATTATAGATTAATTTGTGGTTAATTCAAATTTACTGTCACTGAACGAAATTTGGATAAACTTCATGGGCAATGAAAATATGCACTAGAAGCACTTCGATCGTATTTTTGATAGATTTGTGAAAAACGAAATTCACTTCTTTATTAGGAAGATGATAACCAGAAATCTATGTTTCTTCTTCTTAAATTATTCGTTGCCTCACAAATCAATATATCCTGAAGAGATCTGTTTAGCCAGATAAGAGGCCATCCATAAAGTACGTCAGACGAATTTCATGATTTTTTGACTCCTCCTCGGTCCTTGTCACAGCTGGTCATATTGGTGGCACTCCCCTTCCCCTAATGTGACTTCACATATTTTTCAATTTTCTATATAGAAATTATTGAATTAAAACATTAGTTCCGGAGGTTAATTTTCGTTTGAATTATCTTTTGATGAAATTAATATCAAGTCAAACATTTCGAGAAATTGAAAAATAAAAACTGTTACTTATATTATTGAAGAAAACCTAATTATTTTGAGTCCATGGACTTTGAACCTACTCCGTTCCATTACTTATAACTGTATAGCAGTAACTGCTTTCTAGTATTGGGTTTATAATCGCAGGAACACTCATTGTATCAACACCTATTTCAGCCAACATACAGCATCATTGTACTGATCCGAAGAAAGAATTTCTCTGGCACGTCTAGCAGCAATTCTTTGAGGACAAGTCTTCGCGATGGGCAAAACTTCTTGTTTACTCTTATGTGATTACTTGGCCTTATATGATGCAAAATATGCCACTTACTATGATGCACAGATGCCAAGTTGCCTCGATATTGAGTCAATAGCTGCCATATGGTGCTTGCTTCAAATGTGATGACAATGGAGTATCCAAAGCTAGCTGAATTACCAGTGGAGCGATTTTAACTTCAGGGTTCAAATAGTTTTGCAAGAGTTTTTGAGCTCCTCGATAATAATGCAAAGTACGTGTTTCAACACGTAGATTTCGGAATATCACACTTCGTTGACCCCCTTCCACCACCGTAATATGTGACGAAATGGATGGTTTCAGTAATGAAAACGAATAAATGAATCTGAGTATTTTTGAACATATATTTGTAGTTACTTCATGTCGTGCATATATCAGAATTAACTCACTCAAGCTCGTTCTTTAGTTATCATTGTTTCATTTGTCGTCAGTTCGAAAATTTTTAATTATTCGAATTTATTCTGGTCCTCCTCTTTGTTCCTATATTTTTTCTCATTTCCTTGTAGAAATGGGTAGAAAACGATGAATGTTTTTTGTTTTTTTTTCGAAAAATTGATAGTGTCCGGTGGATCTTGTTTTAACAATAGGACCATTATGATCTATATATAACTCTCCACAGATTACGACAAATCGAGATCGATTTTCTCGTATTTTCTGATATTTCGACTGCATAGGCCGCTCTAGAATGTTATATGATGGTTTCGTGGCATATTACTCATTAAGATCAAGTTTTCGTGTAGACCAAAGTCACAATCTCCGAAAACTAATTAAATGTGATAAAGTGTCACTGTCTGCGCTCATAAATAATTCATTTATAATAGGATATCGCTTCGAGCGGCAGAAATAGAGTGAGTGCTGAACAAGTTTATCGATGAATGCATAAAATTGCAGTTTCAAATGTTCGACTCGCAATTCGCTCATGAACTTGACCCAAAGATCAGCCTGATTGCGGGTAATTATTCCTACATTTCAACTTCGCTTCTGTTCTGTTACCGTATGGCAATATGGGCACGAATCTCAAGGCGGAGGTGCTTCTTCTACGTGTTTCCTGGTTAGATAATTCTTTCTGAGAAGCACCTCGTCGGAGGGAATGAGGATTCGCGATGTGTTTCACGGGGAATCGTGCTGTAGGTTTCGTTTTTATGTTATCAAATCTGAATTGATATTGCCCAGACGGATATTTATTATGTGACTATTGATGCATTGAGTTTCGCATTACAATGTGCTTGTGAACGAGCTTGAGATATTGAAACCTATCAAGGCCACGAAGGTCGTGTTGTATTATATATGAATACAATATATGAATATATATATATATATATAAATATATATATATATATATATATATATATATATATATATATATATAAAATCAAGAGAAAATGTAAAAGTAGACACTGCGGCATATCCCGCAATCAGTAGCAGCCGTTGACGCGTGTTTCGAGCTTATTGGCTTTCCTCAGAACAGCGTAGCCAAGTTCAAGTTGTACGAACCTGGACATGAAAAAACAAGAAAGAAACAGATACTCCGCTGAAGGAAGTCTACACATTTTAAGCTACTGTGTTTTTACTCTCCGGGTTGCGAGATTTGAGGAAACTACTTCGGCCGTGAGGCGACTATTTATCCTTCAAGGATGCCTCTAGCTGAGAAATTATACAAGTTCTCGTTAACTCAATATTTCTTCACTGTAAATTTGTGACTTTGTCCCTCTTATGTTTATAACTGTGGGGAAATGAATAATTTCATTTTATTCTAGTGTACTCCTGATGAAGTCACAAATTTACAGTACCGAAATATTGGGTTAACGAGAACGTAAGAGCTTTCATTTCCACACAAACCACATAGATTTCCACATATCGTTTCCCAATATAATCATAATATTTAATACTTGGTACTGTCGATAATAATACTGTGTGGATGTGTGAATATGATAAACCAAAATAATGGATGATTCATAATAAATAATATATTTCAGTTAATATTATATTGATATATAATTTAAATAATAACGATACAATATTATTATTAAATATAAGATAAAATCCAATCACTTGAACTTCTGATTTACACTTTCATTGAAAACATAGCATGGCGCGTTTCGTCGTTACAAACGACTTCTTCAGTTTCTAATAGAATACTGACTAACAACAAATTTCACAAAACAGTTGAGCCTTTGTTATTTATACTTGTTTTGTCAAGTTTGTTGTTAGTCAGTATTCTATTAGCATCTGAAGAAGTCGTTTATAACGACGAAACGCGTAATGCTATGTTTGCAATAAAAGTGTAAATCGAAAGTTCATGTCTTTGAATTTTATCTAATATTTAATTATAATGGATTTACATCACGTAAACGCCATTACCTTTCAATATTTTAAATACTATTAATCATTATTATTCAATGATACTTAATCGTCTTGACAAAGTTGCAATTCGCAACGAAATTTCAACTGGAATGAATATTTTTCGAGGAAAAAAGCATGTTTTCGCTAAAAATATAGAAACAAAATATATAGACACTATATCATCGAACAGAATGGCTTTCCGATAGAAAGTCGACGAAAAAAAACGACGAGCAGAGTTTTATGCACAAATCTACAGAATGAAACAGTCCAGAATGAAGACACTACTCGATATAAAAACAAAGGGTAAATGCAGCACAGAACGGCTAAAAGAGGCCCAAAAGAATCTAAATCAGGTCAATATAAGGTCGCTATAAAATCGCACATGTGAAGTTTGAGCAAAAACCATCACACCCATGATGAAATTGAGAGATGGACGGAGGAAGGAGCATTCTGAGAGGATGAAGCGTTTTTGGAAGACAAAAAAGCTGAAGCGAAAACCCTAAAAATTGTGAGTACTAGTTCAGTCTCTCTCCGTAATAGGGATTAATCGTTATTAATAATACTATGATATCACTATATTCTTATTTTGAAAAATAGGCTATACCCCACTTAAAAATAATACAATCAAGAGACAGCTAATATCAGGAGCACACATGTATATTATGGTATGCGTCAGCGTAGATATCACAACATAGTGATAATACATTTAAAAAACGGCAGGTAAAAAATCACTAACAAATATTCATCCCTGAAAATTAAAAATACTAGCGGACATGTCTTTAATTCGAAAATTTAGAACTCTTTTGAATGACCTGTAACAATCTGGACCGTTTTGATGAAAATTTTCATTGAAAAGTTATTCTAACGTCATTACATGTACCATTCTCGAATCCATCTGAAGACACACAAATATTTCCATGTGCCTTTTTTCGAACAAAAAACATGCACTTCTTAAAATTGTTGAGGTTATGTTCTGATATGCGAAAAATAAAAATTCCAGCATTTGATCCAAGCAATACCTACCGAGTCCCATTGCGTTTATAAATCATTCTCGAATTCGCTTGAACACACACAAAAAATTTCTACAAAATATGTCAAGCCGTTTAGGAGGAGTTCATATAAAGATAGACGGACTATTTAAAATTTCAACGAATCAACCGAACGCTCTGTATATGGAGAGTCATTGTTCGAAGGCCCATAGACAAGTGATGACAATTCAAGGTTGAAAGTCATTTCTTTCAACGTCGGTCTAGTGGCAGCTTTTGTTCCCTTACTATTGATGTCATGTCTTCATGTCAAACGAAATATTTTGACACCTCCAGAGTTTATTAGCAGTTCCCCGAATTGATAATTTCGCAATATGCGACAATGATATTCACTTTTCGGGGCCCTATTGAAAACTGCCTTATCCTTTTGTCAAGCACGAGTGTATCATTATCGAAAATAATGATACAAGAGTGTTGTGTACGAAGTCAACCTTTGAAAAACGAATCAAAGGTGGATTCTTGATTGAATTCATGAAAATTGATTTATAATTCAATCGACAGTCTATGGGATATTGTCACGAAATGGTACACCATACATAAATAAACGATTAATCAGCTACGAACGAATTATCGTCTTTTAAGTGGTTCTAGCTGGCATACAAAGACTGTGTACGAGAATTCAGGCCGGTATTGGTGTAAATCAGTGGTTCCCAACCTAGGGGTGTACGCCCCCCGTGTGGTCGATTTGGATTATCAGGGGAAACATATACAATTAGAGGACCCGTTGTAGAACATTCAAAGGAAGAAAACTAAAATAGTATTACACAACACTATTTCACACAAAGATACAAGGTAAAAATCATAAGAAAATAATACAAAGAGAACAAAGCCGTATTTTCAATCTTGAACTGAAAACTACCAAGTTCAAGACAACTGTCGAAAAGGCAATAACAAATTTTAAGAACTGTTGAATATTTTCTTAAACTTCAACCGTAACATTCTCAATTTTCTCGCATCCCAATTCAAAAACATGTTTGTTTTTTTATTATATTCTGATGATTTTAAATGATTTTTTCTCTTATTTTACTTTACGAACAGAATTGTAGAAGATGCAGGTGTATTTAAATTTTTTTCTATTTGATTTGAGTGACTGGATAGAACTGTTTCTATATTAAGTGATATAATTCAATCACTTCCTATGCTTTTTGTACTTTAATTGAAGTGAAAAGAGGCGATAGGTGTTGGTCATCCTCCAGGAGATAGGCCAAAAGGGATTGAGGGCCATTGGTGTGAATTTTGTCTATTTTTCTATTTCATTGGCACTGGTGTAAAATATATTGAGTATTTTGGTACTATTAGACAGCTAACCTGTTCTTTCAGAGACTTACATTGAAGATTGGAATCGAATTATCGATTTACCAGTAGTCCAGATAAAACAAAATTTTCTCCACATGGGAAGCTTTCAATAGAAATCAATCAAATGATTAATTACAACATATATACTCTAATTACTTCCTGGAGTTAGAAAAAAGTCAAACTTGTTGCGTAGATGATTTTGGGTTCGAATCCAAATTGATATCCATGATTGTTATGTTCAATTAAAAATTGTTTATGTTTGAGAACTGTGTATGGACCAGATCAAATATATTAGACAGTTGGAACTGAACTATAACAAAATCAACTATTGAAATATACATTTTTGTGTATACACTGTTGAATTCAAAAGTCTACATTCAGTAGAAGAACTCGATTGAAAATTGTGAAAGCAGAAAATAAAAAAGCGTGATTTTCGCCAACATTTTATGAGAATTGCCGAACGAACAAAAGGTGCTTCATTTCGACCGGCAAGCATACTATTGCACCTTTATCGATGAAATCGAAAATCTGAAGGAATTCATGAAACATATTATTATTTGTTAAAATGCAAATTGTCGGTTTGGAAGCAACAAAGGCATTTCGAAAAAAGTCATCAATATTCAAATCCGAAATCTATCATTTCATCTTAATATTATATTGAGGGCCACGACAGAAGGGAGTCAATTTAGTTATATTTAATGATACTGGAGTCGTTCTATAACCGGGCTCTGAGTGAGATGGCATCACTATCATGACAAGGCAAATCGACTGTATACTTAAAGGTATATTTAACACTTAATATGGCTCAGCAGTGTCACAGGTTTTTCAATTTATATGCCGTTGCCGCTAGGACATTCCAACTTTTTTCGGGGATGACAATTTGAGAAAATTACATCCAATATAACCTCAATTTGTAGGCATTTGCGCGGACCGGTGTTTTACATTCCGCTCGAGTTGGCCCTCAAGGAAAGATTTGAACTTTTATTGCTGCATGCGCTAATGACGATTACGTTAATATGTTTATTTGCTTTCAATTAATTATACCAATGGAAAATGGAATTCATTCTTTAGAACGTCCTGCTAACTGACTTCTGTTAGAGACTGGTAATTATCATTTGAATTAAAAATACGTGTAAACTCCTTGTAACGTCACTCGATTTAACGACAAACTCCCTATAACGTCGAAATCACGCGTCTTTGGTTGGTTTAGCTTGTTTTCAATACAATGATACATAAAACATTACAGCCACTCTCAATAACGACAACATTAAGTAATAAAAAGTACCCCTTAAGTTGCCAAAATTAGTAAAATCCGTGCAGCTGTGTACGTTCTTTTGTCGTTTCATTATCCTAGCCCGTAATAAACTCTAAGAAATTCGTTTTTTTTTCTAAATTTGGTATTGCACGTGTAGACTGGTGTTGACCATCACTAATAAGTAGGAGGTGATTGACCATCATCACTAAGTATGGACTTAATCACATACTTAGTTGAACGTTATCACATTCTTAGTTATTTAATAGTGTTGGCGTTTACTTGATGTGAATCCATTATATTGAATATAAACTTAAATTCAAACACTTGTACTGATGATTTACACTTTATTGACTACATAGCATGGCGCGTTTCGTCTTAAGATGCTTACAGTATAATTAAGATTATTCTGTACAGCACAATAATCTTATTTATTACAGAATAAATAAGATTATTCTGTAAGCATCTGAAGAAGTCGTTTGTAACGACGAAACGCGTCATGCTATGCAGTCAATAAAGTGTAAATCATAAGTTCAAGTGTTAGAGTTTAAGTTTATATTCAACATTCACAAACTTTCAAACTGTATCTCTGAAACTTTATCACCAAGATGCCTCAATATCGCAAGACGTGAATAGAATAATTTTAAAAATACAGGAAAATTACTGGTACAGCAAAAGAAGTCAGACAAAAGTAACCGAATATACGCAATAGCGTTCAAATAAGATTATTTTTTTATATACATAACAACTTGTTATAAATATAATAAAATTCTGGTTTTTCGTCTCTCCATTTAACGACAACCCTCTATAACGCCATAAAATGTACAGTCCCTTCAGTGTCGTTATATAGAGTTTATACTGTATATACGTCAACAATCGAAGTTTTAGACTGTCAGTACATCATTAATCTAATTTTGAATTTTAATTTTTCATCAATTTTTAATATTTAATGACGCATTTTCACATTTTTCATGCATTCAAAGCTTCATTATATGAAATAACAACATGTATTTCGAGTTACTTACTCGTATAAAATGCAAAATATATATAATTTTCAATATAATATTATTTGTAGTTAAGTTATCATCTGTAGTTTCCACATCAATTTCTGAATAACTGGGAACAGAATTCGTGAATTCTGGAAATTACGAAAATTACATTCAACAGTTGATGTAACATAAATTTATGATTCATTACTGGTATAATGAACCTAATTCTAGAGTACCCAATTGAAAGAAATCAACTCCATATATTGATTGTAGGTTGTATCGATGTATGAAAAAGTTTTGTCATACATCGTAGTCAAATATTGATTTCCAACATTCCGAAGTAATTAATGTGGAATAGTGAATGTCATGGCAGTTTTAAAATACGCACCTGCAACTCTACAAATCATTCAGTCGTCATAAGAAATAACGTTTAGATGACACATAAAATAAATTCATTCACGGGAATCAACCGTTTAGAGGAATATATGAGACATTTATATTTTTCTGGAAAAGTCGAAAAATAATTCAGGGAAAACGGGCATTTTTCAAGAATTTGCAACAGTTATCACTAGAAATATTTGCACTATTCACAGTCAAGGTTCGAATTGTTCAAATTCAAATCATGAAATTCTTCGAAGAAGTTCTTTCACGACCAAAACGTTGGATAAGAATGAACTAGACAAATTAAACTTACTTTTTAACCCAGCCATATAACCAGAAAGAGCGAATCTCAGTGGAGTTTTAGTTGCCCCGCTCATGGAATAGAATAACAGCACAGGGGTTATTGGCAGATGTATTCCACTTATATTGAGGCGCTTCTTTTCTTTCGGTATGGCCCTAATCAAGACGATGACTCTGCTTATTCTTTTTATCAGGTTCGTTGTCACTGCCGCTTTTGATGGCCTTTGAAAGTCATCAGTCGCCGGCTGTCTCTCTCAAAACTAAATTACTAAATTATTGAGAACTTTTATGGTTACATTTCTGATGGGTCCCTTCATTATCGACCGTGTCATAATTAGGCGGTCGACTCGAATCTTGATTATGCTTTCGAATTTTGGTGAAATGCGCTGATCTTTCGTGAAAGAAGAATAAACTTCTCACGATGTGTAGAACATGGGACATATAAAGAAAATACAATTGATAATACAACTGTTAACGGAACATAAACTAAACTGACTTAGAACTTGAGAGGAAGATGGAATTGAAAATGTAAAATTGATATAACCTAACCTCAAGTAAACTGATACTTGGAAGATGCCACAATGCAAAATGAAAGATGCCACAGCTAACATCACATAACTTAGATCCTGAATTGAACATACAATTCATTTTCAAACCGTCAAAAAAGACGATTCGAAAATTAATGAAAATTGTTTGTGATATATCAACATACCCTTATATTTGGAAAACAAAATATAGGTCTTACACTTAAATTTTTAGGTTCAAAGATAATTTGTAGAGTATAAAATACATGAAAATGCTTACCTAGGTTCTATGATCTGACCTTTATACCTAATATTTATGTCAATAAATTCATGTGAAATATTCGAGATTCATATCTAAATACAGTTTGAATCGCATCAATGTTTGTAGCATACTTTAATCAACCAAATAGTACGAATTTAATAGCAGAAATTAATCTGTTTCGACGAAAATTAAAACTCAGATACTCATGTTACGAATTTGTCAGATTTTCCCTCATTCAAAAATGACAAACACCAATAAAAGGAGAAGGACAACGCAAGTTGTTCTTCGATCTTTCAGGAGCTGAGAGCAATTGAACTTAGATGATATTCGCATGTCTTGATTTCGATTTCATATAGAAAAAAAGAACGGATTCTTGAAAACTTTGTAATTTGATTCGAAATTGAATTCTAGAATATTCAGATATATGGAATACTAGATATTTGATAGTGTCAACTTTTTCTGTCGCCATTCATAAAAGAAGTTCTCGGTTTCATCTCTACTTTTCGTCGCTCTTTTTTGATTTATGATAAACTTTAGAGTAACTTCAATGAGGAAGAATTTTTGGCGGAACTTCCAATATAAAATGATATTGGAATTATCTCCATGACAAATTGAGATTGGCTATATCACTTCGTGAAATATTAGTATATTGCTCGCAAAAGACCTACCAGGACAAGGTGGAAAAACATGAAATGTGATAGGTTACCTCAACCATTTTTGTAAACGAAAAACTATGAAACTCGAAAGTTAGCTTTTATTGATAGGTATGTTTGATTCTTACTTATTGAAAGTGTCGAATTATATTGTTATAATTGAAAATACTAATTTGATAGCATAAATATCTCAATGAATGAAAATAATTTAAAAAACAACGAAATTTCATCTGAAAACCCGAAAAATTATGATGAAATCAATCGGGAAACTCAAAGCGAGAATTCCTGTCAAAAAACTTTCATTGAAACAGGAATATCGAATGCCCCGTTAAAGAGCCAGGAATTTATGCATCAGGCGGAATTCAGCAAGTTCCAATGCGAGAGGAATTATAACAATATTTGATCAACTTGTAGCAATTTGCGAGCGCCAGTACCATCAACAGATATGTGTGGAAATTTCACGTGCTCCAATCTATAAATCTCGAAATATGCGATGAATACATTTGGTCATACTTCGCTCAGAATTGAACCAAATTTTCGTGTGCAACCACAATTTGAATGTGGATAAGAATGCTTCAGATATCGATTCAATATAAATTGTTGCATTCCCTTGCATTTGAATACATCGATAATTCTTCCCCAACTGGCAGTTATGTTAACAATAGGCTTGGAATTATCCTGTTTATTGAATGAACGATTCCAATGATCAGATATTACGGTGAACTACTATAGACTAGAGAATTTCGAGATTAAAAATTGTTAAATAAATAACATTCAAGTATAAGGCGAAAAAAAGGAATGAATAAGTAAATATGGGAAAGCAGAATAAAATTGAATGAGCATGATGGCGAAATGCACCACAAGAACAGCTGAGGTAAAAAATAAAGCATTATGCCAAAGAAGATTTTGACTTTTCGACCGAAACTTTGATGAAAACGCTGGAAATTACTTTCAAAATGAATTGTTGATTCAAAGAAACCAGAAAATGAGCCATTCATTAAAACCTTTAAAATTAAATGATAGTTTATGAATTCAGAAAACTTAGAACTCATGAACTTAGAAAATCATAGGATTTATTTGCTCGATTTGCGATGAAATTTGATTGATTTTTTACTACAATTTATTACAAAAGTGGTTGCTCCTAATATGATCACATTTTCCTTCAAAAGTGTTGTATAATTCGAAATACTTGGCGATAGTTTCTCTGGGCATATGTTTCAGGCTACTAGCCCATCATCAGGAGATGATACGGTTGTTCACCAACTTGAGACAGTTGGAAAGTTGCCCGAAACTTGTCTAATATCAGATATATTATTGTTCCTTTTCAACAATATCTCGCCAAGTTTTATAGCTACGACAAACCAATTTAGATGATATTTATGTTGATTTTAGAAGGAATGCTGAAAATTTTATGGCAAAATTTTGAAAGAACATGAAATTAGAACTACCTATGAGCTACCTGTGAACTACACAGCAAAAGCTATTGCCACAGAATTTTATTTGATAATCTTTACATTCAGTTTTTTTTTTCTTCCAAAATTTAATTATAAAAATATTAATTTTTAATATTTTTTAACGAAAAAACTGATAGAAATAAGCATTTTCAATAAGTTTTTTGTTTTTAATTCTTCATCTCTTTCACATTTCAACTAATTTGCGAACTTGTTCAGATATATGTTTCGTGTTCTTTTTTTTCGAAAGTATCACGAATAAATATATTTTTATATATCATCAATGAGTAATGATATACCTAAAATGATATGATATTATCAATAAAATGTTGATACACAATACATATAATTGAGGTTATGCATATCTGAAACTTTCAAAATTCGAAATTTCATTCAATGATTTTTCAAATTTTAGTCCTGAAATATTGGGAATTGAATTGTATCGAATTAGTTGCTTGATTATAGACGTAGTAGCTACGATGATCTATGATCCATTCAAAATGAACTTCTCTGAAGGCGTTTATTCTTCGCTCTGATAATGGCCTATTTTTGGAAAAGGGAAGAATGAATTCAGATTCAGACATGTAATATTAATTTCTACGTATCGTAAAATAAGACTGTGACAAAATAGTTTGTCGTTCGAATTCGGCAGTAAAAATCGAGACACGCTCTTTCGGATATACCGATTTGTTATTACCGAAACATCTAAATAAAACCCAGTCACTTTTAATGATATATAAACAATGTTATTTAAAATGAAATATTGCACGTATGGGTTTACGTTAACAAGGTTCATGTTAAAGAATAGTATAGCTATCCTTTGTTCAGAACCGCTCATGGACAACAGGCCGTAAATATAGAGGATAGTAGTAAAGTATATTCCAGTGACACTTAAAATAAGATGGGTTTACTGAGGAATATTCGACACACCGCCCAGGCCTGTAACTGACAGACTTTCAAGGGCTTAGTGAATGAACTTTTCCTATACCGAAATAATGATTTTCATTACTATATTCGACATTTGTTTTGCGCTATCAACCCAGTATTAAGCGTTCAATACAACTGATTCCAAAACTTAATGAGATGGTCAATTTTACTCTTTTCAATTACTTATAATACTTTCCGAGTAAATTGAAACATTTTCTGGAATTTAGACAACTTAGTTAAATTAAACAATACATTCAAATATGTTTCACCAAACGCAAGGAATCTACTGACGTGATTAGAGTGATAATACATATTGGTAAAAGTTAGGAGCTTCTTCGAACTAGATTAATAATTATAGCTTCTTAGATAATTATAAAATCCAATTGAAACTTATCGATAGTATTGCCACCAGTGTTTGTTTTATCACTACAAGTCTGTCGATTTTCCTTTTTCATAAAAAAACTGAATTTCTTGAAAACACCGCTACTTGCTTATATCACGAACAATATGAAATGTCGAAAACATATTATTATTATTATACTTTGTGAAACTGTCCGTTCTATAACTCCGTTGGAAACACCGAAGTTGTTAGATCATGCATTGAGGTCAGCAGCATATTAATAGCAGTGTTGAATTATATGTATCTGTCAAATTTTCATATGAGCGAAACAATTTCTATAATCGGCATTTCAATTCAGTCGTTGCTTGTTTTCAACTTGCTGGCTTTCAGCTGAACAACGTTGCCTAGTTTAAGCTGTACAAACTTGAAGAGAAAAAATGCAACCAGGAAAAATCATATCTATAGCCGGCATTTAGGAGCTCCGTTGACTTGTGTTTCAAGCTTGATGATTTCCATCAGAACGGAGTAGCGGAGTTCGAGTTGTACATGCATACTTGGAGAAGAAAGAAACGTTACAAAAATCCTTGGAAAATAACAGCACCGATTTGTGATTTCCGCATAAAAAATGAGGTATCGGTATCACCCGCATTTTGAATTTGAATCAGTATAGCGTAGCCAAGTTTAAATTTAACAAACCTGAAGATGAAATTGACATAGAAATGCCAATTAGCGACTGCTGCATGAATCTCTCCGAATTGGGAGACTTGATCTTCGCTTCGCCGTAGTTATACCATATTGTACAAAATATTTGACGTAGAACAATTTGCCAACTTGAGCGCATGCCTTTTGGCAGATCTTTGAAAGCAAATAATCTAAGATCGCATCAGTGTGTCGTGTTTCCTTCTCCAAAGTCACATGGCTAGTACCTGTAATTGTTTTATGAATATCTGTTAATGCATATTTGTCCGAAACTTTATATACATACAGTAATACTTCCCATGATAATTTTGTGGAGCTGCTGCTTAACTTCACTAAAACTCAATTCTTCTAAAAATATGTTACTAGTGAATAGAACAGGCATATTCAATTTTATTTATAGAAGTAATGTACCAAGAAGCGTTGAACGTGTTGTTAATACCAACTTCATCAGAGGTGTCAATTTACATCTCATGGTAGTATAAGAAATTTTCTCGCTTGATCGGTTTTGTTGTATTACTTTATCGATGTTTCATTCCCGTCGTTTTTTACTTGAAAAAATACACTAATGATATTGGTATTTGCTTTGGTATGATAATGGGTAGAGCGTAACCATAAATTTCATGGTGGGCTTCAAATTTCATTAATACATCCCTGTATAGGTGTAAAGAACCAGTTATCAGCCCGATGGCTCGCCACCGCTTCTTTGATTTGTGGTTAGTAGTATTACGCCTTCTCAGACATGAAATTTTATGCCCAATCAAAGGAAACAACATCCGAAGATCAAAGAATGAATACAGAAATTTTCATTAGATCAGTTTTTCGAACTATTTCTCGATCAGAGTGTGTTGTATTGTTATGTCGTTAAAAGAATTTCCAGAAGAAATCACAATTGAAATGATAACGTTTTCGCGATTTACACACTTTCATTGCATAATTATGACGCATTGCAGTGCCTTCTTCAGCTGTGACGAAATATTTGAATGAATGTAAAGATGAAACGTACGTCATTATCATTTAATAGAAGTGAAAAAAAAATTTTTTTGTTTTAATTTCAATTGTGAAATGGCTTTACACCAACTAACGAAAGTAAACATTAAAAAAAAAATTACACTTATTCAATTGCGTATGCAGAATGTTTTAGGTACGTTGCTTTTGATGTGCAATGAATGCACATCAAACTAACTAGTTCAACTATTGAATATAATTGTAAAAATCGAAATATTTTCTGTATGGTAACCACATGCCAAGATGGTCTTTCCCCTTCAAAATGACAAGTTGAGCCTTCAACCCAACTCCTGGCTTCTGCGAAAAAAAATTATTATCCTTAATTCATTTTCAATTATACATAAAGAAGTAAGCATTATATGAGGATATGTAGATGTAATAGCGATAATAATATGGCCTACTCGTTCTCCTGACTTAATTCCTACTGACAGTCCTTCTCGAAAGTTATCTTTAAAGTGCATATTACAAGAAAACCTACGAGTTTTGAAAAACATAATGTATATTCGAATATACATAATAACAAATATTCGAAACTGAGACAAGCTATGTTTTTGTCAGCAGAAGCTTCTGCTGCACTTTTAGTGTCTCTGTTTGATTTATCATTACAATTTTGAATTTATATTTCAAAAACTCCAATCAATGCAGCTAACAAATTCATCATTAATATTCTAGAAAAATATATCTTGATGTATATTAATATATCGTGATATATTTAGATTAAGAGATCAATGGACAAAAACAGCCTTATCTTATCTGGGATTCGAACCCCGGTCTCAAATTTTCTTAGCACTACCTCCACCGGAACGATCAAATGTAAGTTTTTAGTTATGGCAAATCCATATTTCGACGAATTTTTTGTATGAATTCGCTGCGAACATTCTAGTGATGACAGTAGTAATGGGAAGTGACAGGTATACTCCTATTATTTTTTAAATTAGTTATGGTTTATTACATTCATTATCACCGAATGCAGCTGTTGAAAGCTGTTCTATTCTCATGAAATCAAGCATTATCTAAAACAACATCAGTGTTCTAATCACCCCGATAAACGGGCGTGAAATGAAAAGGGTTTGGTCTTTAATCATTTGATATCATTTTACTACTCGCTGATATAATTAGAAGCTCCTAACGGCACGTTCGGTATCTTTAGAAAAATATTAACACACTGAATTTGAACACTTTATTCTATTCACTAGTTCACATTTTCAAGTTTTTTTAGTGAAAATGATAATAATTCTAATGAGAGGTAATAATAAATACTTGTCTAAAAATCACCGACTGAAAAATTCTTTATTCTACTAGTTTCGCCTTTTACGGCATTCTTGATAATGCCGTAAAAGGCGAAACTAGTCAAATAGAGAATTGTTCAGTCAGTGGTTTTTGGACAAGTATTTATTATTACCTCTCAATTAAATATGAACTATCACAGAGTTGATTCATCGTCCATTGAATTTATTAATAATAATTCAACTTATAATTCAATATTTTCAGGTAGGATTCGGGTTCGACTCCCGGTAAAATCATGGGTGTATTCATTTGTCTATGATTTAAGTAGTGAAATGATGATAATTGTTGGATAATATACATTTCTTACATGCCCCATGACCGTTCGGAACAGGCGTTAAACTGTAGTTCCACTGAATTAAAAAAAAAATCGAGCTTCATTGTAACATTCTAGCTTTTCTCATTCAGAAGATGATCTACATATGTCCGAAACTGGTTTATTGAACTCATTCAAATAATTCTATATATGTAGTTACTTAACATGATAAAAGGAAATTTGCTTCTGTGCTAACTTACTGCTCTTACAAAAAACAAGTAGGTAATAAAAGTAGCAAATTGAAGAAATACAAAAAAAATACGAATTGAAAATAAAAATTTATTTGGAATTGAAAGTAACAATAAGTCACCCTATGTCAACTAAAAAATGTACTTTTATTCACAATGGAAATATAAATCCAATATATAATTGAATGTAGAAGCTAACGGTATATAACTCCTACAATTACAGTTAGAGTGTACAAACTCTAAGATGTAACACTAATTCCAAGGCATCTGGAAATGGAAAGTCTATTTGAGGCTTCCTTCCGCATGAACTCTCCGGATTAGCGGTTTGATCCCTGTTTCACCGAGTAGGCAAATTTCATCCTATATGAAATCTAAAACCGCGAATTTGAATAATATTATAATAATAAGTCATTTTGCTTCCAGACGTATGTCCATGCAGGGGCTTTCAATGTTGTTTAAAGAAAGGAAAAGTAGCAATATTAATTTTTAATGTTTATAACAAAAGACAGATAAAGTTTTTATTTATTGATATCGAATTATCTGATCTGCAAGCGTTGATTATATCACAAAGTGATACACTTTTGTGTATATTTCTGTGTGTTTCTCCTTTTCATTATATTTTCTTATAAGAGTTTCTTGTATTAATTCTATTGGTATGTTTGTATATAATGAAATCATATCAAGTGAAAACAGTTGAAATTATTTCCTTTTTTCAATCTATCTGATTGTTCTTTCAACTTTAATGCATTCTTAATATAATATTCACTCTTATATACAACGTTTTTCAGTATTTCTGTCATATATTTTTAGAGGTGGTACATAGGAGATTGAACACATGGTACAATAGATCTCAGTGGCATCTCTTTTTTGTGCACTTTAGGTAGTCCGTATATTTTCGCTATTGTGCTGTTGTGATGTATCTTTTTCTTCCCATTATTTTGTCACGTTGTTGTTCTATTTCTCTGTTGTTAGAGTTATGTTCATTTTTACCTTTTTGTAGGTTGTGTTGTCTTTCAGTAAGGTATTTATCTTTTCTTCGTGCATATTGGATGTCATAATAGCTATTCTGTTTCCCATGTCGGCTCTCATTGCAAAGAGATCTTTGTATTCCGTAAAAAATTCTTTGTTCTTATATAGTCTACCATGTATGTATGTGTTATTGGGTTGTTTTTGTCCCTCAAGTTTCTCGATTTGTGTGTTCAATGTCTTTGTGATTTTGATTCGTACATCGTTTTTCGGTCGTAGGTCAGCAGTTTCGTAATATCTGTTTCGACCTGTGCTAGAATTTCATGGATAGAAAATTTCACTTCCAAGTTTAGGGTACTTGTTACATAATTTTATGGTTGTTGTATTTTCCATTGTGTTGTCCGTGAGTGGTCTCGAAAGTTTTTCTGTACGTTCCATATTCATTAGATTTTTGGATTTTATAATATGTATGTATATTCTGATATTTCTTTCTTATGTTTGCTATTTTCTCGTTTCTGTTATTTTAAGGCTTGTGTTGTTTGTTCGGTATTTGTGTTTGCTGTATTCATCATCCCGTATTTAATTTCTGTTGTCAATTCATTGATATGTTTAGTGGTGTCTTTGGTGAGTATGTTTGTTCTCCGTCTCCGTCTTTGTAATGCATTTTCGGAGTTCTGGGCGAGATGCTTAAAATCAAACGTAATATGTGATGTCTTAAGTGTATTTAGAGATACATATTTTCGAGACTTTGAAGTTAGTATTTCTTTTCTTCTTCCTTGACTAGTGGCAAGTTCTGTTAGCATAAATACGTATATTTTACAGGTAAGTCTATCATAATTGATGAATAGAAATTTTCTTATCGAGGTCCTGAAATGCATATAGTTTGAATAATATGAAAGGTTTAACGCAAGAGATATTATAAATTGAAATATAGAAGCAATGATGATATCTTAATGCGAACTCCGTAGATTTTCACTTTCTTTGCAGGTATCTCGATTTGTTTTTCCATCTTTAAACTTTCGTATTTTAAACTTCGCTAGACGTTCTGATGAGAGTGAAAAGGATCGAAACATTAGTCATTTAATTGAACTGAACATTTTTGTACATTAATTACTGATAATCAAAATTAAATCTTGAGAATTCGAAAATACTTTCATATTGAAAAGCAAACTTGATGATTCTCTATAAGTATCAATTTCATTTTTAATTGGATAATTTTCACAAAGATTTCTACCATCAAGGTTGTGAACACAGATCATCGACATGTGAATACTCCTTCAACAATTTTAAAACTGAAATGTTTCAGGTTCACTTTAAACTTTACTTTTTTTCGTAAAATTTCCAGCGAAACCATGAAATTTGGTTCTCACTGGAATCACTCACGATAAATCTTCGCCGAGTCGACTTTATCGAAATCATCATCACGAACAACGCGATCGTCATCCTTTTTACGCGATGGAATTTGTCAGATTGTTCTGAACAAGCCTATTTATACGACTACCGATTCCTTCAAATTTTGATCAATTATTCCGGGTACTGTAAACACCGAAAAAAACAAACCGAATGAGAGAATCTACGTGAACCGCAGAATAAATTTATCATCATCGAGCATTTTATTTGCTATCCATCTCACAACATGAACCGGCGTACCATTACTCTTAATGTCATGGTTTCGATTCACTTGTTCATTCATTTTTTGCCCGCTGAGTGCATTTTTTGTGAGCATGACTTTCCATAACTGCTCTTGATGCCCCCTTGCTTATTGAAAATGTTTTAACCACCCGAATTTCCTTTCGTGTTCTTCTTATTGTGATTCTCTCAGAATATGCGACTATTTTGATAGAAAAGTGTCATTTCGAGCATACTGAATCCTTTCAACAGATACGATCTCCCCGTCCCCATTAACTGTTTCGAAAACAAAATAGTTAATAACAGTTTTCCGTTGCTACTATATGATGTTTATCACGTTGAGAAAGCAACCAATTTTCACAACGTTTTATCTTTTATCTACGTTGTTTTTGAAAATTGAAGATAATAATAATAAGAATTTTCATTCATTTTTATACACAAATTGTGTTGCAACAGTGAGAGGCGAAGTTTAGCATAGCTATTCTTACTCAACCTCTTAAAACAAAAAAAGGAAAAAAAATAATAATAATCCTAATAAAAATGACAGTAATAATAGATTATAGAAAAATATATAAAGTAAACATTATTAAACAATAATTCAACAAAATGAATATGACAACCATCGTCAAATTAAACCTTATATAATGAAAAAAAATGAGGGAAAAAAACAAAACAAAAAAAAAATTGCAAAGTGTGTTAAATGAAGTCTGTTAAATGTATTCATCCAGTTTTACTGGGCAGATAACAGCTGGTATTTGTTCTCTTTTCTAAATCCGTACAGCGAAAGATTTTTTATGTCACTATCTAATGTATATGAATTAAGGTGGCATTATATGTGAAAGATCTTTTGAAAATATTCAGATGAAATCGAGGTAAATGAAGGGTATCAACCAATGTTAACCGAATGTGCATGTCGTCTGAAATTTAGTCTACGATGGAGGTAAATGGGCATTCCGGATAAAAGAATGCGATGTACGAATGAACTCATATGAAAGCGGAATAGTTGGTCAATTTTAAACCGTTGTGTTCAACCGATATCGTCGTTTGTTCGAAATCAACGACAGTTTATAAAGCTTGGTTTTGCCAACCCCTCAAAAAATATACCGAAGTAAAAAATGTTTGCATTTTGACAGGAGTCGAAACTGACATTATGCCTTTATTCAGAGGTAAATTTTCGCTTGTTCGAAGGTTTTTCTTGACTAAAACTTTCCATAAGTTAAAAACATTTGCTAAAACTAAAAATCCAGGAGGGCAAAATTTTTTTCTACTTCAGCTGATTCTTGTAATTCTTCAAAATTTAGTTCAGATGCAATAGAATCCTTGTGCGGAGTCTATTATGGCAATATTACTTATATTTTTGTGTAAAATGCAAACAATTCACTATGATGTTCCTACTATAAACTATGGAATGTTTGAGTTATGATTCAAATTAATATTTGAATATATCAAAATCTATCATCACTTCTTTCTATCAAAAAGGAGACAACTATAGTCCAAAAGATTGTTATTTAAAAACTAAAACATTATACTATTACTAAAAATGAAAGTAGTATCATCCAGTATTGAATTTTAGGAAAATTATTAGAAAATATGTTGTGAACCACAGAAATTAGTGAACAAGCATTTTCATTCGGATCATTCAATATTTCATTCTAACTGACTGGGGTAATTTCAAACCGAAAAATCTTTGATCTGTTCAAACTATAGAAATAGTTCATAGGTTGCGTACTTACTACATAAGTTTTCACCTGTGCAATTGCAATTGATGAATAATTTAACAAAATATTAAATTTTTTCAACACAGAGAATAAATAAATGACACGGAGGTTTCGCTTATCTCTTGGTGAAACATTATGTTGAAAACAATAAACTAAAAATTAACACACTTGACTTAAGTTTCACAGAATATATTGAAAACTCTACATATGTTGCGGGTGGTTGACCTATCATCAAGAGTATACAATATTACTCATTAATAAGGTATACCTACTCTTGATAATGGGTTAAATGAAACATATGTAGAGTTTTCAATATATTCGTGAAACTTTTAACTTTTAAAATTTTTCAACTTTTTTAAAATTTAAAACTTTTTAATTTTTAGCTTATTTTTTTAAGAAAATAAATTTCACTGTATCAATATATTTATTTCTGTAAAATTTATATCTAATATAAAATTAATGAGTGAAATTCCATTCATTCGTGTGTTTTCCCTTATCAGAAGATTCATTTATAATAATTCTTTGATTTTATATTTTGTAGGAACTGAAATTAACGTTCAAATATAAAAAATATTAAGAGTAAATATATATATATATATATATATATATATATATATATATATATATATATATATATATATATATATATATAGAGATATATAAAGTACAGTAATTCGTGTTAACAAACTACGTGCGGACATGAAGAATGTATTATTATTTGTATAGTAAAAATTGAGAATTGAAGTTATATTTCAAAAGGTTTTGAACTCGACTGGGATTCGAACCCAGGTCATCTTGTCGTCTTCGAACGGATTTACAAAGATAGTGCTACATCATTTTCACGAAAAGTAAGATCAAGTAAACATGAACTCACACTTTTTTGAGGTTGGTACTAAAAGATGTGTACACAAATTGAAAATGAAGTTACCGAAAGCAATGGTCAAAATTAATTAATTAAAACCAGAGAAAATACGTATACACGACAATAATTATTCATAATACGTTCATGTTTATTTCATCTTACTTTTCGTGAAAATGATGTAACACAATCTTTGTAGATCCCTGAGGATGGAAATAAATATTTCCGAAAGCTTGGATTTACTTTAGAGAGTTTCATTTTTCATTTTTTGCTGCATACCCCGATACTCTGTATCTTCTACCCTTAATAATCGGCGACTAATACTGTAATTTCTATATATATATATATATATATATATATATATATATATATATATATATATATATATATATATATTATTAAACTTCATAAAATTATAATAAGATTATATAAATAAATAATGCATATGATATAAATTATATAATATCTTTTCTCAATTTGAACGTTTACTTATTTGTATACGTTTGCTTATTGATTAGATTTAAGTTTGATTATTTAAGTTTAATGAGCCTGACTATAATTCTAAGGACGTACATGTTGACACAGTTCTTCTTCAAATTCTACATGAATGTTGCAATGTTTTCGTTGGCGTGTCGTCGTTCAAAAACGTAGTAGATACTCCGGATTTTATTGATTGACTGGTCAATCTCTTCTCTATATCGTGACGAGCAGCACTAAGTCTCAATATTGCAAAGGTGTGTCCCATTCTTCCTGATTAAGGAATCACCCATTTTGAAAAATGCTACCTTGGGTACGGATAATGATCATCATTTCCTGCATTCGTGTCACAATAAGGCATTCAGGGTGTAATGTCAAAGCTTTCACAAGAATTGCAGTGTCAAGATGATTCATTGCAGGCGTGCCGTATAAATCTCACCTTGCTTGTTCCTTGGCTGCTTTGGAGCTTTTCTTTTAAGTATGCAAGTCGGTAAACACATTGTTTACAATATGCATAAGGGTGGGTCCGACGAATTTGCAACATTCATGCACTGTGAGCAAAACAAGACAGCTCAAGGCCCGGGGTTGTTGTTGTTACAATTGAATTTACTGAATCTATTCCTGTTGATGCATATCGATCGAAAATTGCATCATCATTAACTATTTGGAGTACATCTATCTCTTTATATCAATTCATCAGCCCATTAATATCAGAAAATGAAAAATGAAATGAAATGAATTCTGATATTTTTCTCCTGTATCAATCATTTTAACACCAAACAAAAGTTTAACAAGTGTTTAATTGAATCAAATCATTGAGGTAACTTCATATTCTATTCTGTTTTAATTCCTCATCACTTAGTTTTTACGGGTTTTGTTTTGAATGATACGATTTATTGTTTCGAAGTAACGATGGTTGCAAAGTTTGCAGCTATTCTTCGACTACTTTCAGACAATTTTAGCGTTTAAACCCTCTTGCTGGTCTCATGTGTGAAGAGACATAAAATATCTGGTTTCATTGAAAGATGAATTGAACTAAACCTATAAAAACATTTTCAAATATATCAATGAATTATTGTTGCACAATAAACACGCAAAACAAATATTTCAGATTCATTTTTCCCAACGCTTATCTCTATTATACTGGACAGATATACCTTCATTACTTTATGTTGACATTTCAATTCGACATATCAAGTATCAAGGAAGAATGACTTTTTCGTTCAATAAGTTAACGAATTGTGCTGTTCATCATAATTTTCCTAGCAAATGCCTTTCTCCCACATCTTTTTCATCTCTGTTGTTCTTATTGTTGTTTCGATTATTTTCAGAATGTTCATCTGAATTTTTCAATGCAGAAAATGTTAATCAGTTTTAGTGCAATTTAGGAAGGATCAAACGAGAAAAAAAATTTTTACTTTACAAAAGTGGCTTTAATGATTGAAATTTTTAGTTGAGTCAACATGACTAGTGACACTAAGTTTCCACTGATAACATATCGATAGGGATTTTGTCCGTTGAACTGATTTATTGTAAAACGATACTTTCAGTTAATGATATTTCAGCAAATTGATCTTACAGTTTGCAAAAAAGTAATGATTATGTATTTATATTTCAAATACTTTACAGATGGGGATGCTTGAAGATGTAACTGGAATCCGTTTTGAAGCCCTCTCTGTTCATATAAAATCGCAAATATGAGTATCTCGGCATCAGCGTTACTGTCTTTGATCATGCAGGTTCGGTTGACGTTGTGTTCGTAACGACACCATAAAGTTGTTGGTATGTCAACCAGGTATGTTTATGGTGTCGCGGTTCAACTACAAAATTGACCTCTTCTTCGCAGTTTCATCGCAACCGATTGGTATTCATACATTTGAATCTTTCAGCACGGCTGGTTGCTTTCAATCTCATCTTGGTGGTCTCCGACAATTTGGTTATTAACGGAATCGTACATTAAATGGGTGTCACTTTTGAGTAGTGAATATATACGTTTGGTCAAATCTCAATCTCAAATGATTCCATGAAGCTTGGCACTTATTTTTGGCTTTTCTCATTTTCATCATCTGCAAACGAATTGAGAGCAAATTTTTCTTTGCCATTCGTGCACAGTTGCAAAGAAAATAAAAGTTAAATATTGTACTATGCTGGTCGAATTAATTGGGACAAATATATTTTTTTGCGTTTGAGCTACTGTAGTAAGTATGTGAGTACCAGGGTGGCCTAAACACCCTCACACCTACTTGTTTACTACTTGAGGTGACGTGAGGGTTCGACCTTGACCATCATTTACCTTTTGACCGGTTTTACCTCGGCAGCAATTCAGTTGTGAACCTACCGGTACGACAATTGGTGGTTTTAATTTTGATACGTGCTGTATTGTCTTGTCCAAAGATGAATATCACTCCGAGAAAGAGTTCCAAAATTATCGCGCTCAATGAACACACATCAATGACTGTAAGAGATATAGCTGGAGCTGTTTGTATGGGAAAGTCCAGTTTTTCGAGAATTTTAAAAACAATTTGAAGAAAGTGGCTCATCGTCCAAAAAGAAAAGGAAACTGTGGCCGCAAACGCAAAACTACTCCAAGAACAGACAAATTGTTGATGACAATTAGTAAAATTAATCCGAGAAAGACAAGCACTGATATTCGAAGGGATTTAATGGTTTCTGGTGTGGAAGTGAGCACCTCTATTGTGCGAAAACGACTGCTGAAGGTTGGCAGAAAATGATGACGAAACGTTTCGCATGGGCCAAAAAGTACCGTGCGTGAACTGTGGACGACAGGAAGTAGGTGGTTTTCAGTGATGAGGTACAAATCAAGTGTTGTTAGACGAAGTAATGGGGAAACTTTGCGGCCTGATCTCATCCAGAGAACAATAAAACATCCTTCGAAACAAATGTTTTGGAGTTTTTTCACAACCAATGGCACTAAACGATTAGCTCATATAACAGGGATGATGAATTCAGGGAAATATATGGAATTATTGCGCACCAAGATTGTCCCACTCATGAAAACGTTTGATGGAACATTTCAGAGGATCTGGCTCCCTGCCACAATTCTAAACATTTGGAATCATCTTCATCTGTAATCTGTGTCAGATTATTCTGTAGGCATCTGAAGAAGTCGTTTGTAACGACAAAACGCGTCATGCTATGTAGTCAATAAAGTGTAAATCATAAGTTCAAGTGTTTGAATTTAAGTTTATATTCAATTCTAAAAGAAGTTAATAACTAAATTACTAATTTCAATTATTTAAGTAACTGATTATCGGCTTAGTTGTTGTTTACGTATTTTAAGGTCGAGAAACAAATATTCGTATCTCAAAATTACTGTGGAGAACATCTCTCAATTCTTTTCCATTTACTTTGAACGGGAGGAAGGGATATCATTTGCCCCTTGTGAATTCTAAGCTACTTTCCGTTCTGGTAGAACAAACGACGAATTGTGGGATTGATAGGGTTATCCATATTATGTCTGAATTCATGTTATCTATGCCCTGTTAGTAATTAAAAAGAGAAGGAAGCTGTTAAGTGGTTTTAGGTGGAATGGGATCGGCGTTCGCTGGCTGTCTTCGATCCATTTATAAACATCTTGCCTGTTGGCATGCAAATCAGACAGCCAGCCCAGATTTTGATTGATCTATTCAGAAGATTGATTACGCAGGGACCGCGCATATTGTCGACAAAAGTGCGTCGCTATTATGTGCCAAAGAATATGCCAGTCTATTATGTTGAGTCCCATTCGGAATTGTTATCGCTATTTTTCCTTTCGGTCTTATCTGATTCCCATTATACGGAGTATCGACCTTTCTCTTTTGCTTCTGGTTAGGTGTCCATTGTGTAGTCTTTACCAGCAAATCGCCTAATTTATGACTTCCGTCTTTTTTGTTTCATAATCCAATAATTGATCATTTCAGTTCAGGCTTCAAATAAGTAATGAGCAGTCGATATAAACTTTCTGATAAAAAGTCTGCTTACTGTTATTGTCATGAAACAACTGTCCTTTGATAGATATTTCTATATACGTAATGATTGATGAGGTCGATACTTGGTGAAAAATCGTTATTCATAATGAAACGATAACAATACTATCATCCCATTCATAATTATTCTTCATTTTTAATGGTATTGTTAGTGTTTCAGTAGTTTTCTAATTTACTGAAAGATGTCATTTTCTGTGTGACAAAAAATTTGAGAAACCGAAAAGATAAAACCGGAAAATCTCAAGTGGTGTACAGTACGAGTATACTTTGTAATATAGCGCATATGGAAACAATACATAAACCAGACTTTTCAAGAAGTACAAGAAACCTAATCACACCCAATACGCATCCAGCACTCAACATTTAGAAATCGCACTCCAACGGAAACAGAGAGATAATGAAAATGATCTACATCTAAATGAACATGAAAAAGAGAATGAATCATAAATTACATACCTATAAAATATTGCAGTTCAATATATAATCAATTGATAACTCACTAATTGATAACTCATTCTCAAAAGTTATAAATTGCACTTAATTTCTAGTCGAAGATTTACAAGTTTTGTGAGTTTCTGTGATTTCTAGGATCTCCTAGTTGTCCAAAATTCTTATTAAATAACTGAAACAAATGGGACCATTGTGTCCATCGATTGCTCTTCTTGTAGACATTTCTGAGAAAACCTATGCGTATTTCATTTTTGTTATGTAACTTCAACTCTTTTCTGATTGCAACGTCTTGTTCGAAGAAATTAGGACAGCAGGTGATGAATCACTTCTCAATATAGGTTAATAACCCTTATTGAGTTATCATATCTATTTCGGCGATCCTTGAGTTAAACACATATATTCATTCCTATTTTTGTTCATTTCGTATTCAGTGTTTTGAATAATTTTTTTTGGAGTTATATTACTTTGATAATAATGAAATTCAATGAAATTAAGTTGAGATTTAATCTAATGAAACTTTGGGTTATGTGATAATTCCATTTAATTATTCGAATCTTTTATCTAAATAGTTTGAGAATATGTTGAACATTATTCGATAATCTCATTCAGAATTTAATGTGTCGTTCATTTCATAAGGTCTGTGTTAATAATACGCGATATTTCAAAAGTGAAAAGGGGAAGAAAAATCTCATCAATCTAATCTTAAGTACCCTCATTTTACATCCCTTACAAATATATCTTATCCATTCGGTAGTCACATGTTACATTAATAGATTAATGCAATATTGAATTGTCAATATTTCTATTCTTTAATGAGTAGGTATATGAAGTGCTTTATTTTGAGAACAATCAAAATAGGCTCGGAATTTACATGAGAACTAGGGTAACGAATGAAGAATTTTAAACAAAATTTCATAAAATTACAATTTTTTTCATACCGTTTACACTCATACCTATATTATCATTGTGACACATCACTATTTGTCACTGAATTTCCTAAATATTTCAATTATACTGATCTAATGAATATATTATAAATATTCTCATAAACATTCATGGACTTGCGTCAAAAACTTACAGGAAATTAAATAAAATTCTTGATCAGCGTAATATAAAAACGACCTTGCAATTCGCAACGAAAATTTGCACTGCTAAGATGCGGGATGGTCCCTTTAACCCTATTTCTTTTCCACGAAAATTGAAACGAAAATTTTACGAAATATTTAACGTTTTTTTTTAGTAGCCGAAATAAATCTGGTACGTTTGGTTTTAAATTGAACAAATTATTTTGGTAATTATTATATAGTGTATTGTATACAATACACTGTATAATTTTACAGTCGAAGTAATAAAATTAATCAAAAAAAAATTAGTTTACGATGATCTTATTGTACCTCAAATTAAAATATTTTCTTTTAATTCTCGAGAAAAGAGAGTATATCAAAAAACAAACAATTTTTGTAAATTTTATTAGCTTGGAGAAAAAAATTAACAATCAAATTAGCGAAATTAGCAATTAGAAAGAAAATTAGCAAAAAAATAACAAATATTAAGATTATACATGACTTCAGAGAAATAATATTGTTTAGTAAACTTACATTGTATATACTTCATTGTGTGATTTTACAATGAAAATATATTTAAAAAAATTCGAAAATTTCAATGTTTTTCTAGTAATTCAAATTACAGAATCGTTTCGAAATTTTACAATAAAATATATAAAGTCAAAATAAAACAATGTTTGTAAATTTAAATAACTAGCTGAAGAAAATTGGCAATCTTTTTTGGTAAAATTATATCTACATGACTTCAGAGAAATAATGTTGTTTAGTAAACTTACTGGACATTGTGTAATTTTACCATTGAATTTGTAAAAGTAAAAAAAAGATCTCTAGAATTCTGTTTGTTCAGTAAATCAAATTACAAAATTTTTTTGTAATTTTACAATAAAATATAGTAGATCAAGTCACTAAGAATTTTTGTAATCTTCTATGAATGTTTTTTAAAATAACAACTAGTTCCATATTATTACTATTCAAGTAAGATTTACACTCAAAGATTGTAAAATTACTTCTCATTTTGGTGTTTTTTCCAACTGTCTGAGAAAATTACTCAAATTATATGATAATTTTAATTCGTCAACACTAATTAATAATTTTAGCCATCATAGTAAAATAATGGTAATTTTATAATTTTTTTTTACAGTGTATTTGGGGTAATAAACATTCATATTCCAAAAAAAATATATATCAATTTTGAAGAATTCTTGCGAATTTAATCCTTCCAGTATTATTGAGATGCTTATTAAAATTCTTGAATCCGAATAGTAATCTCGAATATTTCATTAATATTCAGGAAAAATAAAAATTAATTTAATCCCTTTTGGCAAGAAAGAGTGAATGGTCCCTTAAGAGGCCTCTTTCCCGGTGGCTCTAGTCTCATTGTTTCATGTCGAGAAATTGGCGTCAACCTCAATAGGTCCCCTGGGCGCTTTAAAAAGGACCAATTTGAATATTTTCAACAAGGATTTTAAGAAGCGTGAATTTTTATGGCGATATTATTGAACGATGCGGACTAGGGACTTGGGGCGAGGGACTAGGATTATCATCTTCATAAACATATATGTCATAGTCTAACGCAAGAAAAACTCCTCCGGAATGATATTCATCCTGAAGGGATGACAAAAAACTATAGGTTCATTTTCGATAGGTAATGAAGGTTTTTCAGATGTTTTAGATAAAGATTTATCCATAATTAATATGATAAGCTATAATTTAATAACAGATGAGACCGATACTACATACAATAGGTAAACTTGAATTATGAATTCAGAGTAGTTATTTTGAAAAGATTGAGAAGGGGGCTTGAGGTATGATCGATTTGGCTGTTCAAAAGGTTGCCATAATATTTGTATTTATTGATTTGAAGTGACTCTAACCAATTAAGCTTCATTCCCTTGTTTGCGGTATTCAAAATTTCAAAATCGGAATTGAATATATGATTTTCATTAATCAAATGATTTGCATAATGTCAATCTGTCTTCTGATTATCAAAGCTACGTTTATGTTCAGAAATTCTTATTTGAAAACTTCTAAACGTTCTACCAATATAAACCTTATCAATAAATAATGAATAAATAATATTAGAATAAATAATAAATAATCAATAAATTAATAAATACAAATATTCTGGCAACCTTTTGAACAGCCAAATCGATCATACCTCAAGCCCCCTTCTCAATCTTTTCAAAATTACTTAGTTTACTTTATAGTAGTTCAGTATGAATTGATCCCTTCTACCTGTTATCTAACCTGTTTTCTCTGTATTCATAATTTAAGTTTACCTATTGTTTGTATTCGAGAAATGTCATTAGTCTGCACGTAGCATTTGAAAAAGGTGAATCTCATCGAAACGTACGTCATGCAGTATTCTTTTTAATATATGTGTGAATCTTTGTTTAACAATAATTATTTTATTAAGCTATAATTTAATTGAATGTCGAAACTTTATGTTGATATTTTTTAGGTAATTGTAAACTTTATTCTTATTTTTCCACATTTTCACATATTTTTGTTCCATTTTCTTATACTCGCAGTAACCAACTTTTGTGTCTCCATTATTATGCTTCAATATTGCTTAAAAAATTGAAAATCAATGAACTCAAAAATTCAGGGCTTTTATAATTTGAATGAAACTGATTAGTTTTGTAATTTTCACTATGAATTAGTCAAACATGACAATATTGCTTGTACATCTGATGAAGCCACCGGGGTGGCGAACCAATATTGTCATGTTTGACTGAATTATAGTGGAAATTACAAAACTACTTAGTTTTATTCGAATTATAATGTTCAATTTTCATCAGTATAGGCTTTCACAAATTTGACCAATCGATAAGTGACCAGGCTTTTACTTGATAGTCAATTAAATGTTAATAATACCCCATTACTTAATATAATCTACGATATAATTTGATGTAGCAGATCAGAAGGATTGTCCCTCTCTCCTTAGTTTTATTGCCTAACTCTTGCTCTTTTAAAAACTATAAAATCAAAAATTAACACAACTGACTTAAGTTTCACTGAATATATTGAAAACTCTACATATTTTTCTGGTGGTTAACCCTTTATCAAGAGTATACAATATTACTGTATTCAGTAATTACTGTTACTCAGTATTAATGTATACTCTCGATAATGGGTTAACCACTCGAAACATCTGTAGAGTTTTTAATATATTAAGTGAAACCTAAGTCAAGTGTGTTAATTTTTAATTTTATAGTTTTCAACATAATGTTTCACCAAGAGATGAGTGAAATCTCCGTGTCATTTTTTACTCTGTTGTTTTCCATATTCTAGTGTTATTAATTATTTTTAATCTAGTTAATTAATTTTTCATTGTTATACCTGTCACTTATTACCTGATTTCTTTGTTCAATTTTGATTGTAATTATGAGATTCTACTCTGTTTCTCTGTTATTCTGTTCTGTTATTTATAATTATGTTCTCGCACTCTAAATAATTATAAACATCCTTATTTGTAAAATTGTACCAGTGTTAATTTAGCGTCTAAAAAGAAATTTGAATTATTGTTTCATAATGTGTATTTATTTTCTACAAGTATTGTCCGCATCAATATATATATATATATATATATATATATATATATATATATATATATATATATATATATATATATATATATATATATATATATATATATATATATGATGAAGTTATTGATATGACCCCCAATAGGAATAAGTTGTTGACAAGTATGTCGATCTCACTGGTTCTCATCAGAACGGCGTACCCAAGTGTGAGTTGTGAAAACTTGAGATGAAACAGACCAACGAAATCTCCTATAAGGACAATTGTCCTAATAGGGCAAGCACCTATATGCATCTTCTGGAGGTATTCTCCGAATTGATAGATTTGATCTCCTCTTTGACACGAAGTCAAATTTGATACTCTATAGGAACTCCATCCAGCAAGAATCATCTCCATCCTTAAGCTGAAATAAAATCTCCAAATACAGAGAATTCGTTAGGATTTTAGATAGCAGATTAGTACTAAATATTTGGGTGCGATTTCTCGCATGTATCACGCAATGTAACACGCAACTTCAACACAACTTGGCAACGCCTTATGATGAAATCCAACAAGCTCGAAACTTTGATAATTCATCCCGTGATACTGGTCTTGTTTATTTAAATATATATATATATATATATATATATATATATATATATATATATATATATATATATATATATATATATATATATATATATATATATAAGATAAGACAAATGACACAATGACAGCAGAACTCATGATTGTAGTGTGAAGAATTTTTGAAGATTTGGATCTCATTTGGGGCCGTTCAATAATCACGTGATGTTTTGAAGAAACTATTTGAGGCCGACCCCCAGAAGAACGTAATTTGAAGCAGAACCTTCGCCCCTTCCACCTATAATCACGTATATATTTTCTGTACAAAATATTAAAAAAATCGGAATGAGTGACGGAGAATGACACGAAAAAATACCCCTCACCCCTTGTGATGTTTCGTGATTATTTTCGAACTCCTCAACCCCCCTTCCGAACCTCACGTGATTAATGGATGGCCCCTTTATGCAAGGAATTTATTTAGTAAGTACCAGGTAACTCTTCATAGTTTTTCTCTTTATATTTCGTTCCGCGAAATACCACTGTTAGTTATTCGGGACCGAAAAAGTAAAAGCGGGCAATTATTTGCGTCCCCTCGCCCCGATGTTCATGCTCGAAGAACACGGCGAAGAAAGGTAATTCGAAGGCAGTCATTTTTGTCATGTTTTAATTAAGATTCCCTTATTCCATTTACTGCCTGGCGTATTGCCTCAATTTTCAGTTCATTCATATTTTCACCCTTTCGACCCGGTTGTTTTCTCAACTTTGGTACGGGGTGAAATTTTCATGACATTGCGAGTCTGTGGCGAAATGTAAGCTGTTATGTGAAATGCTCGATTTATGTTGCAGGCCATTCAATGCACTGTACGTGATTGTAGTTGCGAATGCTTCATTCCTGGAACGAAGCAACTTCGTTACTGTGAAACTTGCAAGCATGGCTGGGTACCTCATGGTGAGTACTGTTCTCTTGCACTTCTTATAAGATTTCCTAGATATAAGACTAATTTTACTTTTCAAAAAGTGAAATTAAACTTTTTAAAGCTCATTTTCATAAGAAAACAATTATAATAATAAAGGACATTAATATAAATTCCACCTACATTAGCATTTTCAAGACTGCATTTTCTTCAGAAGATAGATCCAAACTAAAGGATGAAAATAACAAACATCATCAAAAAAAGAACATAGAAATATCATTGGTTTTTTCTTGCCTTAACAGAACTACAGCTAGAAGTAGTATTGGTTTCTTCCTCTTCTTTTTCAACATCGCACAAATTCACTACAAAAGTCCCGCAAATAAAAGCAAAAAGTCTACACAGAAAAGTGTTTTTTATAACGCACTTTGAGCATTCAAAAATTAATCTGATTTTCTACGTGTTATTTTTCGAAATTAATTGAAGAATTATGGTTTTCCCAAATGATGTGATAGGTTCAAATGGAATCTAATTTCTTGTTGTGGAAAGTGTTTATTAATTGTTAAAATATTTATTATAATATATGCCTGTTTAACCAACGCTTACACAAAATTTAAGCACATAATAATCCACACGAATGACGTCAAACTCGTTTTCATTCATCTTACTAACTCTGCATTTTTAAGTAGACATTTTGTGGAAAGTATTATTTGTTTTGAATCTGATATTGATTTGTTCCGATAACGCCGAAAATTTCTCGATGGTGTGATCAATATAGCTCTTAAAAAAATTCATCTCTGTCATTATTTTGTCTAAGTGCACGTAAAGAAATAACACGCTCTTCTAGAAATTGATCATTTATTTCTGAGCGATAAGTTAGTCATTTTGGATGAAACTTGGTTTGGCTTGGTTCCACAAAAATTATATTAATTCTTTGCTAATTGTTTCGCGGTTTTACCCTTTTTTCAAAACTTAAACTGGAAATTAGTTGGTAGTTTAGTTTTATAAATCGGTTAACACCCTGAAATGTTTATCAACCAATAAATATAATTTTTTTTTGAACCAAACTATTTATTGAGAAACATTCTTCACATTGTAGAATTACAATCATTTCAATTGATACAATAATTACAACTAGGAAGAATGCTCTCAAAAGGACTAAATTTTGTCTGATATTTTTGAGTCTGATTTTCCATTCAGCCCTCGAGCAAAAATATTGGTTCAAATAAAAATATTGGTTAAATTTATATTTACAATAATATACAACTTTATTTGAAGAGAAAAGAAAAAACTTATCTCAGAAATAATAAACATTTGAGACAATTTTACATGGTGAAAAACATTTGTGTTAAAAAAATATAAAAACATATGATACAAAAAATTGATTCATACATTATTGCCTACATTCGAATCACCGAAATTCTCTGCGATACTATAGTAAGCCTTTGTTAAGAGCAGAGATTTAGCTCTCCTCTTATACAAATGAGCTTTCAGTACTTTCAAATTCGATGTTAAATGGTTGAAAATTTCAATACAACAATCAATATTTCAATATTGATAATAAAAAGAGTGCTCAAGTTTGATGCATAGGAATAAGTAGTACATCCCTGTTCCTTGTTGAATACTCATGATAACTATTCAATTTAATAAACCTATCTTCATTTTCTTTAACATATAACAAACATCTATAAATATATAAATAAGGTGAGTATGTAATTATTAATGGAGATAGGTTTACAAGATGTTCGTTGATGAAAATTGAATATTAATCGATGTATTCGCTTCTGTGTAATAAACACCCTATTTATTTCTGTAGAGCAGCCCTACAGCAGAATATTATAATTTAGATGACTATATACAAGACTATAATACACATCATAACACAGTTTCTAGGTACGATGTTCCTAATTCTAGAGATTGCAAAAAATGAGTTACTCAATTTTTTAATTTTTTACATGAGACCTCAATGTGTGATGTCCATCTCAAATTTCTGTCTACATATATTCCAAGAAACTTAGTTGATTGGGATGATGATATAGTGTTGTCCCCAAATTTAATGTACGTTTCATTTTAAATTCAAATATATTTTGAATATGGTTTTTCAATCATATTATTCAAAGAACTTTAATTCGTGTTTTATACGAATATAGTAGAATTATTGTTATTATTCATTATTTTCCAAGGGTTATTTATTGATGACAATTCTGAAATGATGGAATTCAGAGCCGCTTCAAGCTCGTAAAATGTGAAATACGAATTTCGAAGATCGTTCGGACTGACGATGATATCATCTGTTAATTTTCAACCATTCCGTCGACCATTATCACAAATCTTGGCTGTTGACTGAATAGCACAAAGGACCACAGCGTTGCCTTTTAGATGTACTCCTAGATTAGCTAATAGCGACAAAAGACCGACCATAACAGTCGGAGACAGTGAGAATAACATTGATGTATTCATTTACAACCCCAACAATTTGTAAACTGGCTGGATACCCGAGGGCTGGGGCAATATCTACCAGCGAGCCTCTGAAATGACACACGACACCGGTGGGTGACTTCACAAAGGATTAAATATTGCCATTATGTTGACTCGACTTTTAAATTAAATTAAAATGTAATGTTCGCGCGATGTGGTGGCGCTTTATTAAATTAGAACATGCACCAAAGCGTATTCTAAGGGGTAAATGAAAACTTACGTCTACTGTTGCCTAAGTGACTTGTGCCTAGCGAACGAATCAAGCAGAGTAATTATATCAAACAATCTTAATATTAACTTATGAGATTATGTACGAGCAATTTCAGTGATCAATGGAAAGCATTCGAATGCTACTTTCGAAATTTTTCTGTAGTCCTCTTTCAGTTTTTTATACAACGGAAATCTTGACAATCTTTCGGAAACGCTTTTATTTTGAAGATTGACCCTTGATTATCGTGAGAATCTATATTTTATTCGGAAATTAACTAAATTACATGAAAAATATCAATAAAAGGGAGAAGTTCGAATTTTACCGCCAAAACACCCCACAGCACTCAAAGCTGCCGAGTGACGTCATCAACCCCTAAATATCATCCGAAATTCAATAGGTGTTTGTTAAGTTTCTGAGTTTTCTTCATACGAAAGTGAATGCAAACAATCAAAACGAACGCAAAGTTTTACAAAAGATGTGTTGTGCTCATGTGTAAAAGTACAACTAGTACTACACCAAAAAATTGTTTATTCTTGTTCGAAAAGACCAAACCAAACCAAACAAACTATTAGAAATTCGTCATTATTTATCTGCATATAACCTAACTTTGTGAACAGTGATTTGAAAGAAATATATATATATATATATATATATATATATATATATATATATATATATATATATATAAATATATATATATATATATATATATATATATATAAGATATAATAATTTCTATTAAGTGACTGTTATTCAAGTATCTTTTGATAGCTACATAGTACTAAACGTAAACTGTAGCTACAAAGACGTTTCTAAATTCCGAAGAAAAAAGTTGTCATTTGTTGCAAAGAAGATTGCTACCATCAAAGAATCTTTAGCAAGTTGGAATAATTTGCTTTGATGAAAAGAGTCTCCATGGTGGTATATTAATATCGAGTAATTCACAGTTATTTCGTCGGTATGAACACAAGCCAAGAAATGAAGAAGTAGACATAATAGTAGAGGCATAGCATTTGCCGCTTCTTTTTAGGTTGATGACGTCGTGTGCTCCGATTGGCGCTTGCAGTGACGTGACAGTAAGCCATGAATATAGGTTTTAATATTAATTTTATTCAATTCAATATGATAAATAAAATTTTTAAAATGTGCTTCGCGAGATTAAAATAATACAAACTTCGATAAAATCAACAGGAATCATTAATTTGTGATTAGTGTCAACATCCTCATTATGCCAATCGTTTCCTCTCGCAACACTTTCTGAAATATTTCGAATATCGTATAATCTAGAGCATTCAGCTAAATTCCACGAATTTCTTCAAAACACTGATTTGAGTTGTTTTTCGAAAATGTGTTAGTAGAACGAAACCTATCTGGAGTGTATTGAAGAATTCTCTGTTCTATAATAATACATTACCTACTATGTTTGTGTTTTTTTTCATAAATGATGGAATTCTTTGATGTTTAAAATTGAATTATATAAAAAAATTGACAGGTAAGTTGTAATTTCCAAGAAACCTATATAAATTGAAAAACAGTTATTAGAATACTGTAGTACTTAAAAGACCTTTCTAAACGTTATGTAGGTCGTTATTATTCAAAAAATTAAATGAAATTGGCTTTGAGGCAGTAGTGAGTGATTGGATCAGATCTTACTCGGATTCACCATCACAAATAGCTAAGTCAATGGCGTGGTGTCGGATATCGCGGAATTTGAATTTGGCGTACCTCAAGGAAATGTCTTAGGCCCGTTGTTGTTCTCCTAATATATAAACGATATTGTTTCTCATGTGAAAAAATGCTATATGCGTTTATTAACTGATTATACTCTGCGTTCTATATGTTGCAAAAATATTGGGAATATGACAGATTGGGTCAATAGAGACTTTTATGCAATTAATGAATGGTTATGCAACAATAGCTTCTCCTTGTACCTGAATCTAACTTCATTGCTTTGGGTACGAGTAAGATCCTGAAGATAAATACAAATAAGGATATAATTATAAAGATAAATGAGCAGAAAATAGAAAGTGTTGAGTATTGAGGAATTATGTTAGATGAAAAATTGAATTTTATTGATAATGTTGATTTCATATTATCTGAATTCCTTGAAAAATCAAATTTTTGAAACGAATTGGAAATAATATTGTCAATATATGGGAAGTTATTCGGTTTGACAAACGACAATTTGTCTGTTTGAATTGTCTCAATTTGTTTGAACAATTACAATAGTTCCAAAATATGGTTATGCGAACAAATTCAAAGTACAATAATACCTCAGTCAAAAATATGTCTGTCTAGAGTTCTCTGAAAGTAATGTATGTTGAACCAAGAATATTCTTTGAAAAATAGTACTAGTGTTAAAATATTTAAGCGTAATAGGAAATAATAGTAAATTGAAATTAAAACACTTAAGTTTCACTGAATATGTATATTAAAAACTCTACATATGTTTCGGGTGATTAGCCAATTATCGAGAGGATTCAACAATATTACTCAGTCACCCGAAACATGTTTAGAGTTGCTAATATATTCAGTGAAACTTAAGCCAAGTGTTTTAATTTCAATTTAATATTATTTAACATAATGTTTCATCAAGTGCTAAGCGAAACTTTTATGTCATGTATTTAAGTGTAAGTTAAGAAATATATTTTAGATGATGAAATAGGTCTGTCAACCCAAAATGTTCGACTTTTCAAAAGATGTCGTCAGTCTTTGTATTACTTTTGCTGGATAAATATTATTCATATTATTATTTCTTGTTGGGATTCATATACTGTAACATCAATATCGAGCAGTGTCTTATATCTTCGGCGTATTCTTTGGAATCAACACAAACCCAATTTTGTGGATTTGAGATAACTTGCTCTCTCATCAAACAGGGACCGATTATAATCAGATCTCTTTGTTTATTAGCCAAGTTCTTGTAGCGACATAACAACGTTTCGAATAATGAACTGTCATATTTGAGTTATAGTCGGCACCATCCAGAAAAGTGGACCTAAACCGCGCCCAGTCATTTTCAATTTACATTTGTTTTCGAAACCTCCTGTGTGTGCGCCAGGTCATCTATAGTCAAATGCGAGACCGGTGACCGTTGTCTATGCATAGAAAACGATGTCTCGATTCGGAATAGTCCTCAGGGGAGAAACGCACTCTGATATGGATGATATACTGTATCTTCTACGTATTGAATTTTTATATATTTATGCCTCTTCTGGCGCGTACCATTATTAGTTCGGCATAGCCCGGTTTCCCACTGGGATTCACCATCATTTCTTCCCGTGAAATGTCAGCGTTGTTGTAGAAACTTTTATTCATCTCTCGAAAAATTGTGAGAAGAATATTAACACCTATTTATATATATATATATATATATATATATATATATATATATATATATATATATATATATATATATATATATATATATATATATATATATTTTGAAATTCATTTATTTTAATATATAGTTTTTTATATTTTAATGTGAAAAACTTTATTTTCGTTGACGTTTCGTTGTATATCACAACTTTGTTAACACTTATAAATAATTGAATTTTATTGATAATTAATTGAATTTAATTCATAAAATTCAATTATTCATTAGTTTTGACATCACTTTTTCACATTAAAATAAGCCTGTTATTGCTAAAAACATTGAAAATATATATATATATATATATATATATATATATATATATATATATATATATATATATATATATATATATATATATATATATATATATATATATATATATATATATATATATATATATAATTTGAAGTGGTTTATACAGGTACATTTTATGAAAATAGATAAAGAAGCTTACGGAATAGACCTGCAGTTTTTGTAACAGCTGTTGACATATGTTTCGATCTATTGGCTCTCTTCAGAACGGTGCAGTTCATGTTTTAGATGTTCGAACTTGGAAGTTAATTAGAAAAAACACTAAAACTTGAACTGCGCCGTTCTGAAGAGAGCCAATAGCTCGAAACATATGCCAACAGCTGTTACAAAAAAACTGCAGGTCTATTCCGTAAGTTTTTATATATATATATATATATATATATATATATATATATATATATATATATATATATATATATATATATATATATATATATATATATATGAGGGTTAAATGAAACACAATTCTCACAACTCCAAAATTTGGTTTAATTAGCTACCGGTTTCGCGAAGTATTATTCGCATCATCAGGCTTCAGAGGGCTACATAAAACTTACAGTAGACCACACTGGTCAACTATGAGGACATGTCAATTACATGTATGTTGTTGAATAACAATGGACTAGTACAAATATAGCTCGTTTCCAAGATAAAAGAAAAATCTCAAATTAAACATAATATACATACACAATAATGTTGTAAGTCTATGTATGTAAAAGTTAAAAGCTGCAATTTTTTGTGTGAAGGGATGACTCGATGTGTTATGGATTACAGTGGAGGTTTGTGTTGATTTTCTATATACATAATACAAGTCACATGAATCACAAATATGTTATATATATATATATATATATATATATATATATATATATATAATTATATATATATATATATATATATATATATATATATATATATATATATATATATATATATATAATTATATATATATATATATATATATATATATATATATATACATAAATTTGAATCAAATTCTTGGCTTAATGTTTCACAAATATATTGAATAATAAAATAATATTACAGCCTTGAGTCGACATGTTTCGAGCGGTTAACTCATTGTCAAGACTGTCTTGATAATGCGCTAACCGCTGGAAACACGTTGTACTCGTAATATTGTATTATTATTCAATATATTTGTGAAGCATTAAGCCAACAGCTTCATTCAAAGTTTTATTCAATCACGTTTCACAAAAAGATAAGAATACTCTTATATATACATATATAACTATTTTTTTGAAATTGATTTATTGCCTGTTTGAGATAGTTTTTTTCTAATGTTTTTAGCAATAACTGGCTCATTTTAATATGAAAAACTTTATTTTCTTCGACTTTTGGTTGTATATCACAACTTTTTTTTCCATTAGTTTTGACAAAGTTGTGATATACAACGAAACGTCAACGAAAATAAAGTTTTTCGTATTAAAATAAGTCAGTTATTGCTAAAAACATTCAAATATATATATATATATATATATATATATATATATATATATATATATATATATATATTTATATATATGTATGTATTTATATATATATGTATTTTAATCTTGAAGATGAGCTCACGCTCGAAACATGTTGACGAATTGATATTGTTGAATATAATCGTGAAACAGTAAGCCTAGCGATTTAATAAAATTAAATCGAAATATCGAATAAATAAACAAAATTTCAAATAAAACTCTCAGGGAGCTGTCTACACAAATGTTGTCAACGAGGACGAACCTATCATTTTTGGAATCACTTTTGAATGATAATAAAATACAATTGTTGCATCATTATTATGAACCATCAGTCTTATTTAGTCAAGAATCGATAACTTTCAAAACGCCCCAAGGTCCTACATTCGAATGTGGAGAACATCAGTTCGTCAACTATTCAGCTGAGCTCCCTCTATCGAAGAAAAGACGTATAAAAATATTTGTTTATGTCGTTGTACGTGTGATATACAGCAAAACGTCAATAAAAATAAAGATTTTTCAATAACAAATAGCCTGTTATTGCTAAAAATATAATGAACATAATCATATCAAACAGGAAAAGAAACCAATTCTGAAAAAAAATAGATTTATATACACATCAACGGTAATTTACTGGGGTTGCAGCAACAAAAGGTTCTACTCTTTTTCTTTCAGTTCAAACTATCCAGACTTTATTGATCTCTTCATCAGAGACACTAAAAACATGACAATTAACACATATATAAACTATATCAAAATAAATTGTTAGAATTACATAGGCACCAATATCAGGAGATAGTAGATTGATTCGATGATTCGAGTTGTAGATGACAATAATTTGACATCTAGATTCGAAAATAGTTTTGTTTATCGTGCTCCTGATGAATAAATCAGGTGAAATGAATGAAATCTCTAAAAATTGAATTCGAAGAGCTGAAAGATTAAAACCTTCACTGCAGCAACCCCATAAATTACCGTTGGTATCAAATTAAGCAGCAAAGACTGCCTCTCTTTTATACCCATATATTTCATACCCATGGAATGAGCAGGTCAGTGATGTAACGACTCCTGACGACAAAGTCAAATATTGGAAATGACACGTGTCCATCTACGTGTTATCTACTTTGCACTCGTACAAATCAGGATTTAGTTTTGTTGATAGGGTGCAGCACTGTTTAGCCACCTTAATAATGTTGAATTATACAGAAAAAAATATTGATGTGTATTTACAATAGGAACTTGTGGTAATTTTGAATTCAATATCTCTATTTAATACTTAAATAGAGAGTGGAAAATTCTATGTTAGACTACTAAACATGTATACTTCTGTTCACTTACCAGCACATAAAAAATATTCATGAAATCGAACATACACATTTCTCACCTAGAAAAATGCCTTCAACATCTGTACCCTCTTATTTAAAAAAAATGGCTACCCAAACACACTTTTGTCACTTGAACATGAAGCTCTACAACTCATTACCACCAAATTACAGATTTCAAATGAACAATTTTCTATTCAATACGCTCTAGTGAAAGGAAAATTCGAGTGTTATTTGGGAATATAATTTAGAGCGATCTGTGATACATGACTTTTTTTTATTTGATTTATTTGGTTTAACACATCTGAGCAGTTTATTTTGATGTTGAAATAATTGAGTATTTACTTAATCATTATTTGTATTGATACCAATATTTCGATCTTCACTTTAACATCTCCTTCAGAGCTATACCGTATGATTTATCAATTCTAACTTGGTGAATAATATTGCTTACACATATATTCACTAGATTTCATCTGAGGCACCTGAAATTATTCAATTTGCTGAAAAAAAAATTATAGTTTTTCAGAAATTATAATTCAATATAGGTAATATAGATATTCAACGTATTTTTTGCTGTCGTAGTAAAGTTGTTAACTTATCTGGAATGTCTTATGTATATTCATCAAGGAAATGCATAAAAATGACTATTTTTTCACTATAATAACATTCTGACGTATTAGATAATTCTTCATATAAAGAATGAACTGGATTTATGCAAATATACACTTGAAGAACAAGTGAGTATAATATGCATTTAATGCCAGAATAAACATACGTACATAAATATTTCTTACAAATAAGGAAATACACATTTATTTAATGATTATTGCGAAAGGTTGACTATCTTGAATGAAATAATGAATTATTCATTTTCCCATATCACATATTCATATTGGTGAAACTGAATATTATATTCAATAAGCATATTTCGAGTTGTTAAATGTTAAATCATTAATGACGTGAAATACAGGTGATTGTTTTGCGTATTATTTATGGATTATAGTGATTTTATCACTCGGAAAACTATGCCCAATAGATTCTTGAGTTTGACAAAAGTTGTAAATGCCTAGAAGCAAAGCAGCTCTGTTATTGAATACAATATACAATTCCATTTATCTATTCCATTCTTGATAAAATTATATTTATTGATCAGAGTTGAATATATATATACATAAAACACAGCATTGTGAAAGTTAACTTTTCATTCTAGCTACCTCATATCGTATATTGTATCAGTGATAATAAGAAGTGGAATTATCATAATTATTTATAATAATTTCATGAAACTATCGTGTCGATTTTCGTTAATATTTCATGAAATATTGTTGAATATATTGAATGAATAACAACTTGCCTAGATTTCACAGGAACTTTATTGAATTATTGATTGACAATTGTTTCGGGGTGTTATCCCATTTTCTAAAGATAAATTATATTTATAGTCAATACTGGGACTCTTAATTTGAATATCGAAAACTTTCAAATGAATCTCTCAATGAGATGTCTACACAAATGTGTTCAACGAGAGCGCAACCTATCCCTGTCGAGAGTGAATTCGAAAAATCATCGAATTTCTTGAATGAAAATACCAACAACTGTTTTATCCATATAAGAAATCCTCAGTGATATTTATTCAAACAATCGATGACTTTTAAACGCCCCCAGTTCCTATCTTCAGAATGAGGAGAACATTAGTTCGTGAACAAATCATGTGAGCTCCCTCTATCGAAGATATGACGTATAAACTCTCTCGAGCGTTCCAGATTCCTTCATCTTCAACACCAGTGAAAATTCGTAGTGTTTTTATAGACATTTCACACCTCAGAACTTTATCTGTTGATGTGTAAGAATGGGCATGCAAATAGATAACAAATTTCCAAATTCACGAATCCTCCATAATCACTCAATACTGAGACTCTTAATCGAAATATCGCAATATTTCAAATGGAACTTTCAAGGAGCTGTTTACACAAATATATATATATATATATATATATATATATATATATATATATATATATATATATATATATATATATATATATATATATATATATATATATATATATTATCATGCTATAGATTAATATATACTGTATGTTTTTCGTATTTGGACATCAGGTACGGATTGACAATGCAGCAATTTCTACAATTTCCAACTCCTTTTTAGCTACTCAATAACCAATAATTTGATAACTTAATTTTTTGTGAAACTAAGCCAAGTGTTATTTATTCAATATATGTCATAAAATCAAAGATAATAAACACTGATGAGCTTTGGTCTTAATTCAGGGCTATTAAACGCTTCGAACGTTATCTAATAAAAATTAAACGGTTAATCCAACTGACATCTTGGCATATAAATCTATCTAGTTTGATATCACTGCCAAAAAGCATTTCCTTTTGGCACTTCTGGGAGGTCTGAGATGCGAAAGAAAACTTCTACATGACGGCAATTAGTTGGGTCGCATAACCTGTAGATCGGCTAGTAGATTTTGTGGCTTCTGTTGCAAAAATTGACGAGTGGTGCCAAAGTAAATATTATTGTTGGTTCTATAAATAGTGAAATTGTCGTTCAAAGTAGAGGCAATAGGAATGTATGTGTTAACGGCTGTCGCGATCTGTTTATCAAAAACGACATGTGTGCCTATATTGAAGCGTCACGACGCTTGTAAACAGTTCGACGGACGCCCGAAACTAACTTTACGACGTTGATACAGTGGCGTGGACCTCCCACACAACTCTCAACCACCCAGCTTTCGGAGTTGTATTTTTAGGTTATCGAGTATGAAATATGTACGTAGTTTTCGACTTGCTTCTTGACTTTAAATTTCTTGGTTGAAGGCACCTTCAGCAAAGGGTGAAAAACACCCCAAGGGGTGTTTTTCTGAAACTTAAACAGCCTCTGATGATAGTACGACTTACGTTAAAAAAGTTGGCCTATTTTTCATTTCTCAACATTTTCACGTGTGAAGCATCTACCTCAGGCTTCAAAAGGCAATATGACTGCTTTGGAACTTTGTTTTTATCAGTTTATTTGTCATTGTGTTATTATCATTTGAGTTTTTGGTAATTATTTGAGTTTGAATGTGTCAAAGTGTAATGTTGTCTCTCACACAAGGAAAAAAGATCGAATCGAGTGTGATAATAGTTCTTCTATTCTTCTTTCTCGTTCTGATTGAGAGTGATTATAGCGTCGGTGGTCAGGTTCTTTCTCGTTCTGATAAGGTGAAAGATCTTGGTGTAGTCTTCGATAAGAAGCTTTCCTTCATTCCACAGATTACCCAACTTATTTCATCTGCCCCGAAAATATATGGATTCGTCATAGGCAATGGCAAATATTTCAATAATTCCTCAACATTCATAGCACTATTCAATGCCATAATCCGTAACAAGTTCGAGTATGGTAGCATGATCTGGCATCCCATTTACACTTGCCATCAACGCCATCTTGAGGCCATTCAGAGAAGGTTCTTGAAATTCTTAGTTTCGAGGGAGGATTTAGTTTATCCACAGAGAGGAGTCAATCATAACAAATTATTGAGTCGATTCAGTTTAATATCATTGCAGGACAGGAGAGAAACTTTTTCTCTCCAATTTTTGTACAAATTACTGCACAACAGTATTGATTGTCCTCCTCTCTTGTCGCTTTGAAATTTCGTGTTCCTACGCAAAATTCTCGTACTACAGAATTATTCCACCTAGAGACTCCAAAAACCAACTCACTAATACAATCCCCCATTCGGTTCATTGAGTCTACATTCAATAGAGTTGCCAATAATTGTGACATTCACTTGGACTCCATAAAAGTTATTATTAGGAGTTATGTGAACAAATAAAATTAACTAAAATGAATTGATAAATTCAATGGACGATGAATCTACTCTGTGATAGTTCATATTTAAATGAGAGGTAATAATAAAAACTTGTCTAAAAATCACTGACTGAACAATTATTTATTCGACTAGTTTCGCCTTTTACCATTCTTGATAATGCTGTAAAAGGCGAAACTAGTCGAATAAATAATTGTTCAGTCAGTGATTTTTAGACAAGTTTTTATTATTACCTCTCATTTAAAATGAATTGATTTAGATTGAGTTCTTTGTAATACTACATTAAGTTCTGTTAGTTATTAATTATTAGTTTTCAATTATTAGTTACTACATTTGTGTTTTCAGATTGAGCTCTTTTTTATATCTCTTTCATTTTATTTATTCAGTTAGGTATTATTCAACATTATGTTGTTATTTTCTGTAATTGGGTATTATACCTGTTCAGAATAAAGAACTTATTATTATTCTTGCTATCATTTGAAATCTGTGCAGGGTTTGAGAAGCAGTTTTTAAAAATCCACCAGCGAAATTTTATTGAAAATTGAATTGACGTCTAATTGTGAGCATTTTGATAGATTTTTGTTTCATCGCTCATCAAACAGGTAACAAATTTTCAACTACCGGAAAAAATTCGTGATCAGGAAAGTTTGTGAAAAATTTCTTGGAACATTTTTGCCCGTATTCGGTTCAAATATTATTTTTTCATACATGTTTTGTGAACTAAAGCTGCAGCAGCAACAAAATTGAAAATCTTCAAATGATTATACACAGACACACACATGAAGCACAGAAACGCGATGAGTTATATACTCGCACTGTCCAATATCCTTCAAATGGTAAGAAAATGCATGAAAATCTGATGAAAGAATTCAGTCATATTGCAGATAGCATCATATTGTTGAACAAATGCGTTTTGAAGTCGTCCAGCATAATAAGGACTTTCTATTACGACGTATTATGCTGGAAATAGATTTCTGCCGATGGGTATCACATAAAGCCTTTAGTTTTCTTCACATATTTCGAGTAGAACATCTGACAATATTCGAAGAAGGCGTATTTTTTGTCCGACATATCTATTCACGGCGATGTTTTGATTTATGTATCGCGTTCCAGTATTGATGTCTACGCCACAGTTTCAAAGGTTTACGACTTTCAGGACGAATGTAATTCAGGCCACCTTCACTTTTGTTTACACAACGGCTTCTGTTTAGAACAGAACCGTTGACAAAATGGGTAATTGCTTTCAAAGCTTATTTATACTACTTCCACGTTAAAAGAAATTTAATAGAAATGGGGCGCCGGAAAAAATACACCGAAAATAAAAACAAGCGTTTATGGTCCTATCATCGTTCGGATCATTTGTTCAACTTGCGAAATACACGTGCTCAAGGTTTACGGTTACAACATCAAAGCATCATCGGCGAAGTACTGTCTTGTGATACTGAATACTCGGCTAGTTTATTCGGGAATCATTTCGGATGCTAATTGAAATTTTAGATTTTTGCCACTCATTTTCCAAAAACAACAATCTAGGAATATTTCATTGTAATCAACCGAAATATCAAAGATTTTTCGCAGTCAAGCATATCTTCTTATTTCTGCAACGTGTTTTCATTCGCTTTTCGCAAGTCTATGAAGGGTGATTTTTTAAGAGATAAGTTTTTCAGGTTGGCGGCACTGTTTAGTAATGGAATCGGAACGTCATCTGTCAAAGTGAAAAGTTTTCACTATACTCTGCCATTTCATCGTGCAAAGGCTTACACAACGATTGCAAATTGTTGAAATTTACTATCAAAATTCGTGCTCTGTGAAAAATGTGTATCGTTTGTTACGACCATATTATGGTCGCCATAATCGACCTGTTGAATCAACAATTCCTGTTATCACCAAATTTCGCACCAAGTTTACTTTGTTGGACATTAAACCATTATCTCGCATGCGTACAGTGCGTACTGAAGAGAATATTGCAGCCGTAGCGTACAGTGTTAATGAGGATCGTGAAATGTCAATTCCTCGCCGTTCTCAGCAATTGGGCATGTGTTACTCAACCATATGGAAAATTTTACGTGTTGATTTGGGTTTGAAAGCCTATAAAATTCAACTTCAAGCCTTAGAACAGCTTAATGAAAATCCGCTGTTTTATCGAAAAATTGTGTTCAGCGATGAGGCTCATTTCAGGCTTAACGGATATGTAAATAAACAAAACTGTCGCATCTGGAGTGATGAACAGCCACATGCCATACAAGAATTACCGATGCATCCCGAATAAACGACAGTTTGGTGTGGTTTATCGGCTGGTGGCATCATCGGTCCATTTTTCTTCAAAAACGAGGAAGAAACGTTACCGTCAACGGCGAACGATATCGAGCCATGATACGATTTTTTGACCCAGTTGGCCGAGTTGAACTTGGTTGACTTGTAGTTTCATCAAGACGGTTCCACATGCCACAGAGCTCGTGAAACAATGGACATGTTGAAGGATGAATTTGGTGAACAGCTTATCTTTCGAAATGGCCCTGTGAATTGTCTGCCAAGATCATGCGATTTGACGACTCTGGATTGTTTCTTGTGGAGTTTTATAAAGTTGTTAGTGTATTTGGACAAACCGAACACGATTGAAACCTTACAGGATAACATAACACGCGTAATTCGTGGGATACAGGCCGGAATAGTCGAAAAAGTATCGCAAAATTGGATCTTCCAAATGGACCATTTGATACGGAGCCGTGGACAACATTTCCGTGAAGTGATCTTCAAAATGTAAATAATGTAATAATATTTTCCATTCAAATTACACTGCGATACTTCTTCCATTATATATATATATATATATATATATATATATATATATATATATATATATATATAGAAAATTTTATGGGTTATAGGCAAGGAAGGAGGACTCTATGAATGAATTTTATCCAATTTGTTTGCCTGGTCTATATTTTGACTGTGTTTACAGTCTTCATCATGACTCTAGAACAGATGTTTATAACAGAAATCATGTTGACATTTAGTTTTACAACTTACGGCTAACTAGGAATATAAATACCATCAACAGGAAAATGTGAAATTACAGAGTGTAATTAATATTGTACAGGAATCAAATATCAACGTTAAAATGTAAAAATTCTTAAAAATATATAAAATTATCTTGAACACCAGAGATGTTCATCATGTTCAGCACGTTCCACATAGTGCTCAGTGTAACTTTTGTTGTCACGGTATTTGCTCTCTTACCTCTGTTACTTTTTTCGGTGACAAGTTGTGTCTCTGTGTCTCCTGTCATATATGATCGTCTGTTTATCTATCTCTGGCGTTCAAGATAATTTTATATTTTTTTAAGAATTTTTACATTTTAACGTTGATATTTGATTCCTGTACAATATTACTTACACTCTGTAATTTCACATTTTCCTGTTGATGGTATTGGTCATACTTATATTTCCTAGTTAGCCGTAAGTTGTAAAACTAAATGTCAACATGATTTCTGTTATGAACATCTGTTCTAGAGTCCTGATGAAGACTGTAAACACAGTCGAAACATAAACCAGGCAAACAAATTGGATAAAATTCATTCATAGAGGCCTCCTTCCTTGCCTATAACCCATAAAATTTTCTATTTAATTACAAGGCAAGTATATGTATGAGTTTTGGACAATATTTCAACTCTAAAACGTTATTCTTAGCAATAATCGGCAGTACAACATTGACCAGAACTATAAGAACCGGCACAAATGTATCTTGATATTCGTACAAAAATAACTACTTTCATACTTTTCTTTTTCGCCTTTAATCATGTAATGACTTCGAAACAGGCATCTGTATTAAAATGATGAATAAATTAATAACTGACATCTGATCAACTACAGGAATATCATCGTATTATAGAATGGTTTTCAGATACATGAAACGTTATTGATTTAAATGACAAAACATGTTGTAGTGGTAAGATTTGTGTGAGTCAATTCTGCGGTCTTTGTGTAGCCGTTTGAAAAATTACAAAATTCCATATAACAATTGATATGTCTCTCTTAATGGAGACATATCTCAGTGTTTCCTGAAATCCATAAATACTGAGGTCTCTCTGGGGGTCACTGGAGCGATATTAATCCATAATGCTTTGACGTTAACCTAATATCAGGAGTTAGGGTGATGCCAGTTCACGTTATGGAACTTTGTCATCTTTGGAAAGAAGGGAACTTTGAAATTAATCCAAAATGAGAATATACGGAAAGCTTTTGTTTTTCATTATTAAAATATATACTTCTCCAATATAAGGAAAGAAGAAACACTAAATGAAATGAACGATTTAGTTTTGGAAACTAGATATGCAAATGAACTCATTCGAAATATCAGAATATACGAATTAGATAATACACCTGAACAGAATACAAATGAGTATAAATATCCCAAAGTTATTCAATGAAATACCAAGTTATACATAATAACAAAATTGCACATGATTACAAATTGAAATTGAATTATTTATATTCAATTGGAAACCATATCACCTAAAAATAAAAAAATTCATGATTACAAAATTCCTCGTCAAAATCGTGAGTAATCATATATTGTATAAATGTCGCATAATTCGGAAAATTTATTCAAATTACCTACACAAGTACATAGATAAAAACATAAAAAATTATATTATTTCAATCAGGAGAATACACATGTTCCAGAAGATGAGGAAAAGGAAATATATATTAATGATTGAACAGATATAAACAATTTGAGTTCAATTTACATAGATGTTATTTTTATATCACAGGTACACTTTTCAATCCATAATGATACAAAATAATAGTATTTCAAATTTGTCAAATACTTCTCATATTTTTAAATTCAGAAATTCTGGAAACTATAATCGAAATATATAATACCTATACAAATCCGAAAAAACGTTTCTTCCAAATATATGACTGATTATCATAATCATGAAATGATAATAATAATAATAATAATAATAATAATAATGATAATAATAATAATAATAATAATAATACTAATGATAATAATAATAATAATAATAATAATAATAGTAATAATAATAATAATAATAATAATAATAATACAACTTCATTGAATGTTAACTCATTACAGTGAACTATTACTTCGTGATAGTTCATATTTAAATGAGAGGTAATAATAAACGCTTGTCTAAAAATCACTGACTGAACAATTCTTTATTCAACTAGTTACGCTAGTCTTCTATTCTTGATAATGCCGTAAAAGGCGAAACTAGTCGAATAAAGAATTGTTCAGTCAGTGATTTTTAGACAAGTTTTTATTATTACCTCTCATTTGGAAAATCATTTCAAAAGATGGTTAATATTGGCTTTCGCTAGTCCATTAACCCCATAGCACCAGTATATTGTCCCTAGAAATATTTTGCCATAATTATATGTCATAACAGAATGTCATGCTTTTTCATACACTTCAAAACATGTCAAGCTGAAATGTTTTCAGTATATTATATTATTTTACAGGCAAAATCAGACTTTTGCCTGTAATTTTGTTAATTTGTTTTTGTGAATTTTTCATATTCATAAAAATCCATTACTGCCTATGTTAAAAATGTTACCAGCCAATTTCGATTTTCATTGTTTTCTATTATGAAACAACAATTATTTCACCAAGTACACCGACTTTCTCAGATTATTTTTAATCTCGTTTCATACTTAAACGTATATTCAAGTACATGGTATAATTCAGAAATTAACACTCTTTTGATGTAATTTCACTTCACTGAATTTCTCTGAGGAGGTAAATGCAATCATGTTTTGATCTCTCAATATATCATCAAAAATTTCAGAAATGATTTCAGAAGAGCTCCAATCAGTTTTATTTTTTCATAGTGAGTGAAATCTTTGTCCGTTGGTCGAGTGTAAATTAATTTAACACAAAAATTAAGTTGAAAATTATATTAAATTGAATAAAAAATATTTATAAAATTGTTCAATTCTTCTCATAAGTTTTCACTTTTTTCTCTGTTTGAAGGAATTGAATAATATGAATACAAAACTGTAATAACCTGAAACAAGAATGGTATTACTTGTGAAATATAATTGAAATAATAGCAATCTGTATTGGAAAAGCAATGAAAAAGCTTTATGCATTTCTATATACAATCAGTGCTGTTGAAGCAACCTGTGTAACACAATGAAGGTTTTCTAAAACGTTACAAGGGAAATTACAAATTTCATAAATATTAGAGGGATGAACAATATTGAACTACATTAGAATAAAAATCGCATTGAAGAAAGAAAATTCTCTCTTTGTGATTCAGTTGCCTGAATATAATTCAGTATATGAAGCAAAAAAGAAATGCTATTCCAGTAAAGGATCCTAGAAGCATGTTCGACAATTCTAGATTCTCATCGTGATCATTTTTCCTCTTGTAATGTTACATTTGAAAAGAAAACGTCCAATTTCTCAAAGTCGCATACTTAAAAAATGCCAGTTGCAAAAATAAGCGAGATAGAATGGTGAGTTCAAATCGCAGGAGTCAGTATTGGGGCATAAATAAAGCTTGTTTCGATTCGATACACGCTTCTTCCATCAGTCCGGAAGCCTTGCATCCGAGATGCCGATGATATTTCAACATTCGGCAAAACCCGGCCACTTTGGTCAACTTGGGCGATTGATATTCTCAAGCCGTCATGCGGGGTGGGTATAAATTTTATATGACAGATTTTAATACCGAGCCCTTCAAATTTGGCGGTAGTAAAAGATGACTTAATACTGACGACCGACCACTAAATTTCCATGCGAATGTGCGTATAAAATATAGATCGCGACTTGCTCCTATTTCAAATAAATTATACAAAAGTTTGCAAAAAATAATACCGACATCACGTTATTGATAATAACAATAAGGCATTTTCAACATGCTCACACTCAATTACAGAGAAAATTGAAATAAAACGAAAAAAGTATACAGACTTGAATATGTGCCAAAGTACCTCAATAACCATAAAAATATTGAACTGCAACTGTTGTGAAATCATGAAAAGGAGAGCTATAGTCAAAAAAGACTCCTAGATCCTTGGACAGCTCCTTCATCTATAATATAACCATTCAATCGATATGATGAACTTGAATTAATTTTCGGAACAATTGTAACATTTCACATTTATGTACATTTATTTTTAGTCCATTATTAGACAACTACAAGGCACAATCATGGTTATCATGTATAACAGAAAATATTTTCCAATCATGGACAGAAAGCCACTGCATTCAAATTCTTTGTAAGGATAGATCATTCATGTATATAAGAAATTGTAGTGGTCCCAAATTGCACCCTGTGACATACCAGATACTCGTATTAGGTACAGATAGATAGAAAATCAACAACTTCCATACACTAGTCATATTCTGAACAGTCCGAAATATGTGATTATATTAATTAATGTACATGCTCAAAGCATTAAAAAACAGTGGTTATATTTAGTGATTCGGAGCTTTTCCATTACTCACGCATCACTAAATCACACGATCAAACAAAGACATTGCTGATCAAACAAAACAAGTCAAATTTTCTATTACTAATTATATAAAGTTTCTTAATATATTCTTCATTCTATCGTCCCATTAGAGAAATGCTTGAAATATGAAACTGCTACAGTAGAAATCTGGGTTCAATTTCCAGGTAAAATATGAATGTTACTTTGTAACATATATTTGTTGAGGGTATGTCTAACATATGAGGGTATGTCTCTTTAGAGGAAGCTCCTCTAAAGTGAAAACCCAAACCAGAAAAAAATATTATTAGTTCATTCTTCTCATCGTTCATTCCCAAATTTTTTAAATTTACCACGTTTCTTTTTATTCATATCACGCAGTTATAAAAGTTTGGAAATCTTGAATTATATGATTAAAATTCGTTACTGTGACTACAGCGAAAACTAAAATAATTGTGTAATTTGAAACTGAAAACACAAATTAGATATAAATTGCGTATATTTTGAATTTTCATCATTATTATTATTGCTAATACCTTGCGTTTCTCGGAAAAAATGCGCCTTCACAATACTCGAATAAAAGGACGATATTCTGTGGTTTTCGGAAATCGTACCCCTGACGATTTCCCTACAACAAAAACAAATCAACGTTCGAGGTATTGAAATGATCGATTTCCAACACGTATGGGGTGAAAATGAAATTGATAATGAATCACAAAATCCGAAACGTGGTTGGAGGAAAATGAATCGGAACGTTACTAATGCCCTAACGAAAGGGACATCCAATTAAAGCCAGAGTTTGTTCGATGCGAACACCAGATTTCCCAGTACTTCGTCATTTTAACATGACCTCATCGCTCATTAAAATGTGAATAGGAAAATTGACAATGTGATAATTTTTCAATCATTATATTTGGGCGTTGCTGAAAGAGTTATTCGAGTTACATTTGAAATATTTAACACACTCGTGTCGAAAATTTAAACATAAATAGATATTTCTCCACATTTATTATGGAAAAAAGAACGTCAATTACATCAGAAATCATTCTACACGCAGTAACAACAATAAATATTACAAATATATCTTCAAAATTATGGGTTTGAACAATGTTTTTCGGGAAGACTGTTCAATGGAATAGATAAAACTTACCTAATTATTATATTCAAGTTATTGAGGTTGACATGGAGTCTTGATGTTAATTACAAGTTATAATTGGAATCTTGATCAAAAAAGTTAGCGTCTAGGATAAGTTAGTTGCTGGTAATTAAAAATCCATTAGACCAGCCGTGTAATGTAAATTTGTGTTCTTAATGTGGAATACATTACGTGGTGACCGGTCGGTATTACAGATATCTTACTATTACATTATGTTTAAACATCGAAACACTGCTTTACATTATCATTAATTATCTCTTTAAGATTTACTGTTTCGGTATTTTGCATAATATTTCGATTACCGAATTATTCTGTATTTTAATTTCATCTTTTTGACAGATCAATAAATAATTTGCTTAATTTTATCGATTACACGATTTCTATAATTATATTTGAGTGTTATGGAATGGTGGAATATATTCTTTACATTGAAACATGAAAATAGATAAAAGAATTTAAGAAATATATTCCAGATTACTATCTTCAGAAAATAAAATTTATTCTGTTTCTCCCCCTCAAAAAATTTAAATAATATTAACAGGTATTTACTTTCTACTCTCTGCTTTCTACTTCTTTTTTCAGATATATTTTCGAGTAATATACCAAAGGCTTCGAAAAATGAGCGTAGAAATCGAGAATTTGTTGCAATTTGAAATCAACGTTCTTCAACATCATTTCAATTTCAAAATGAATAAAGTTACAACAAATACATAAATCATTTAAAATCCTCGTAGCAGATGTTTCATTATGGTTGTAATTCTTCAGAGCAGAAAATAATTAGGAAATGTAATACTGAGATGTCACCAGACAAGCATTTATCTAAGATTGTCGTCCATCATTCTTCTAGATATGTCGAAAAAAATAGTTATATAATAGTTATATTTTTTTTACTGTTTTTAATAAATTTGTTTTTTTTTAATAATTTAAGTGAATAAAAATTTTAATGAAACTCTCGGATTAATGTTTCACAAATATATTGAATAATTAAATTATGAGGTTTTAACAAAATGTTCTTACATACATTACGTTGCATTTCAGGATTGCTTCAGAAGATTTTACAGGTTCAGCTTTTATGAGAAAATTCAGCAATCGGAAAAGTAGCCAGGTTATCTGGTGGGCTAAGGGATGACGAAGGTTTCGAAGGCCCTACACGTGAAAACTCGAATTAGAATTCCAATCTGTTACATTGTTTCATTGAAGCCTAGTATGTCAATCTAGGATAATTTATTCCAGAGAAATCCCCTAAATCTCGCTAAATATCAAGAATCGGTAGGAGCGAAGGATAAGTTTGGCGGAAAGTGGAGCAGACTAGCTATAAATCAGGAACAGGTAGTCGTCCCGAAGGAATGCGCCCAGAAATTGGGAGAGGCCGCAGTCTTGAGCCCTCTGGACCCCGAGATAGATTGAGTCACTTGCCTGTCATTGCTATTTCCAATCTTATCTTCAATCCTCATCGCTGAAACCCTCCCTCACGCCTTCACCGACGTCGCTCTGTTGTGTTTCGTTTTCGCTAATGAAATTCTAATTCGATTATGGGAAGGTAAACGAATTTTTTGAATTTGAAATTGTTGCGTCTATGGGGACATGGTCTTAAGGTGATGCTGTTACAAAGTCCTCAAGTTGTTGACAATGACAGAACTATGCCTCAGGGTTCAACATTTTTCACATGATCTGTATCAGCTGATTGAATTTTTATTCGTCTTGTTCTGTCATCAATACTTCCCTATCTATCATTCTAAATACAGTTTATGGCGATCAAAATTAATGAGATGGTGGCGTGATTCAACTTTCATTCATTTCATATATGATGCCATAAAAATTACCAAACGTCAATTGTTAAGAATTCGAGTGTTTCGAAATACTGAAGGGCAAAAAGGCCCTTCACACGCGGTCGAAAATTACCTTCCGAGAAATGGAAAAACAAGTGAAACTAGTACATTGTGCGGGGTGATAAAAAACAGATGTGGACCAAACACCACTGCTAACTTATGTTAGATATTTCTAGGAAGAAGAGTCGAATTCCAACCACCAAACCGTCAACATCTAAGTAAACTAACAAGTTTAACTTTAAATACGTGCAACTTATTATCATATTTAAGATCTCAAACGTCAATGTAATACTCAAGATCCCTCTAATTCCAGGGTGGAGTTTTGCCACCACTGTCGAGGCTTTTGTTACTGTACCTGCCCAGTTTTATGAATGAAACACTTTTTTTCTGCATAATTTGTCCAAGTTGGTTATTTGAGGCATGTTCTTCTTACTCAATGAATAAGGAGCGTACCATAATTCAACCGAATGACTAATAAATACATCAAAAAGAAATTTCGAGGGTTTTGCTTCAGAAGGGTTCGAATCTATTTTCAGGTGAAATTTCAACTTATTAGTACAAACTTTTCAGTTCGTAATTTGGTATCATAAGATTCTTCACATAATTAATAACATCATGAAGTTTTGGCGATTTTTTGTTGACCAAGCTGCCGAAAGAGAGATGTTGCGAGTAACAGAGATCTTCTGTGGATTCGATGGTTGAACAAGACTTCAACGGTGTGTGGTACATATTTATTGGATTCGAATCCCAGTTAAGGCTAAGTCATGGTTTGCGCATCTCTTTGAATTGAGTCGTTTAAATTGACGGGTAGTGTATTAGATAACAAATCTCTTGGCCATTCGGACTGATGTTGAACTGTAGGTGGCAGTCATGTAGGAAATGAATGGAGGTCAATATAAAAAAAACTTGGTAGTAAATAACTACTCAAAAAGTTTTTGTTGTGAACACGTAATAAATTCAATAAATTGAAAATTTCAACTTTGTCTAAACAGATTCTGTCATTGAGAAAAAATTGATAATATTAGCCAAAATAAATCGACAGAATTCTTCGTTGAATTATTCACTCAATATTTTCAGGTAATTTGTTATTTTTTCTTATGCCTCAGTAATCACTTATAAGCGGTGTAATATCCCAGTGAAAATTCAGGTTCTCTTCAACAATTAAAATAAAATCAATTTCATATTATCCCAAGTAGAAGTCTACACGACTCGTAACAAAACAATTAGGGCAATTCGTTACTGCTTGATTACAGTGGCGTGTTTAGTATTCCGTCTGACAATATAATGTCACAAACAGAATTATCAGGGGAAGTCGTTCTTCATAAGCGAGTAATTGTAAGGCTTGATTTACATATTAAACACCGTACAAAAATGAAAATTTGTTAACGTTTTATCCGATGCTATCGGTTTTATCTGATTCTGGATTCGTGCAAAGGACACGCTTAACGCTCGCAGGGGGTGATATGCAATTACACGTTATTTATTTCATTCTTTTCCTGTGAACTTATCACAACTGACCTCCCTCTACCTTTTCGAGAAATATATAAACGAATATGCTAAACGAGATGTCTTGTAAAGATACACACATATATTTATTATTATTTCGATTGTACCCCATGAGGAGAGCGACTGAACTTGAATTCGCAATCATTAGGAATTTTGCTTCATCTTTTTTGCCTCCCAAAAACGCTTCATCCTCTCTGAATGCTCTTTCTTCCGTACATCTGTCCACTTTACTCCAGGTTGACGATTTACTTTTTGCTCAAACTCTATATGTGCGATTTTATAGCGGCAGTCAGTGCGATCTTCGAGATTTTTTATATTGATCTGTTGTAGATCCTCTTGGACCTCTTTTAGCCACTCTGTTCCGCATTTACTATTCATAATTATATTGAGTAGTTTCTTCGGTATTCTGGACTGTTTCATTCTGTAGACATGTGGTATATATATATATATATATATATATATATATATATATATATATATATATATATATATATATATATATATATATATATGTAAAAAATGTTGGATGCGGAAGAAAATTTAAGTTAAAATGAAAATTATCGGCATATCCCGCACATTGGTAGCAGCTGCTGACACGTGTTTCGATCTTATTGGATCTCCTCAGAACGGCGTGGCAAAGTTCAAGTTGTACGAACCTGGAGCTGGAAACACAAAAAAAAACCAAGAAACAAAAACAACCTCTGAAGGAAGTCGCATCATTTCAGACTACCGCGTTTGTTCTCTACGGATTGGGAGATTTGAAAACTGCTTTGCTCGTGAGGTGACTATTTATCCTTCAAGGATGCTTTCAATTTAATTTTAATTTAAATTTTCGTCCGCATCAAACATTATTAAATATTTTTCAACGTCTCGGCTTAGAGCATCCTTGAAGGGTAAATAGTAAATGTCCGGACATTTTTACCACTAACATAAAGCATTGCATCATCTGAATAATCGTATAGAGCATTTTTTCGCATGACAATATTATCAATATATAAGGAGAATATCAGTAGACCTGAGACTGTACCCTGAGGTACGCCAAAATCAACTCCAGGGCTATTCGAAAGGACACCATTGAATTCAACTTTTTGAGATCGTGAATGTGAATAAAAATTCAATCATTTGTTTACTTAACCCTCAAAACCAATTTTATTCAGTTTTTTCGATAAACCTATTAAACAAATATACCTATTCAGAAATTCTTTAAATTTCTTCACCCTACTGGATTGTTTTCCCTCTGAACAACTTGTCCCGAGTATCATTAAAAATGTGTCAACTATCGGGTCTCATAAGCCTCCGGTAGAGAATCTAAAATCTCAATCGCTACATACTTAAATCGGAAATATGTGACGATTCCATGACATCGTCATCCCTTTTCAAACTCGTAAAACAAAAATTTAATTCAATTTTATAATTGAAACATTCAAATATCAAGAAAAATACGATACCAAATCTTATAGTCAATTAACATCTCGTAGAACTTTTTGTACAAAATTTTAATAGAGTGTAACACAATTACAATCACTGAACTAAGTCATACAAAAATTGTTCGATTCCCTCAGCATTAGTTCCGGGCTACATTGCTATTATCAGGAGTACATGCAACATGTTCAATCTACTCTTAAAAATATGAATTGAATTAATTAATTTCTGTGGAATTTTGTGTTTCATATAATTCGAAACCTATTGTTTTGAATTATAGTTTTTGAATTGTTTTGATATTTTAGTATTGAAAGACAAGTATTGCTTTTGTTATCTGCGGAACGGTATTAGAATCGGTTGAGTACAAATTACATAACGACACATTATTTCGAGGCGCTTCACGAAGGTCCAGATAAAAACATCAGTGTAAATACGTAATTCGATTAACAGTAGTATAGTGGGAAGGAAACTCGAAATAATTTTAATTATATAGACACAGTAATAACTATAAAACAAGTTACTTATAATTATATGGTTGAGGCTGCGATTGCGCCAAACTGATCTCTACCTCAACAATTAACTTTACCACAATTACTTCGTGAAGACTGTCATTGTTGAGCTATGGGTGTATGCCAAGTTATAACTTCAACGTTTTAATGATAATAATTTGTTTTCTCGGCTCGGTCTCGAATAATTCTGTCATTTAAGGGGACATGATTTCACGAATTTCAACCGATTTACTTGCTTTATTTATTATTACCTTGGAATAATGGCGACAACTTGGTGCATTATTACGAAGGGTGGTCTGAAACATTTATGAAAGTGTCCTTGGGATGAAAATAAAGAAAAAAAAGATATTCTCGCCCTTTCAAGAATAACTATCATCAAATATCATACGTTAAATCGCAAAGAGTACACTTTTTTATAGAGCTGAATGCTTTTTTTTCAATTATGACGCCATGATGGTAAAACCTACTTCACGGGTGTTAACCTAGAAAACAGTTCTTCTGAACAACCTCAAAATTAGGTTTGCGAAAATTTTCGCAAAATTTGAATACAACTAGATAACACCAAAATCGTAAACATATTGAACTGCTGAAAAAATCTTCAAAAATGCAATAAAATGAATCATTTTTCATTCAGAATACGAAGCCACTTCAATTACGTTGAGCTGGAAAATTTATATGGATAACTCAATAATCCATTTTAATCCATTTCTCGTTGAAATACGATAAATCATGTAATTCAGAATTGTTAATTAGTTCAAATATCAATTCAGATAGATAAAACATGAAATTGGATTGAGTTATCGTGATTTGAAACAAATTTACTATTATGTAAACATTTATATTTCTTACCGTTATTTTCACGAACTAATTGATTGCGTTACTATCGGAGTTATCGCAGATAAACCTTCCACAAGTACATGAAGATACATTCTGTAATCGAACACATTCACGTTCATGAAAAGTGGTTTTAATTTCAAATTACACTGAATAGCATTTGTGAAATCTATCGGATTTCCAACAATATTTTGTTTTCGTTTTACAAAACTAAACTGCACTCACATATTAATTCTGAAAACATTTGTGGCTAAGTGTTAACTTCGTAATTTTATGGGTCTTCACATTTTATTGGGGTAAAATAGGAGGGCTCTTTCGATTTACTCTTTATTATTGTTTTCAATTTGAATGAGAATGTCGTACTGAATTTATTCGGAATATTTTCCGAAATTTGGTGAAAATGCGTGACTATATTTCTAGAAACATATTAAAATATTTTATACTCTATTTGCCAAAATGTTCTTTTTATTTGCTGTTCTTGCAGCTTCAATCAATGACTGCTTCGTCCATTTTTTTCAGTTTCAATTTCTAAAATAGGTGAACCATGGGAATTTACCTTTATTAATTTGTTTCTGTCATTTAATGTAAACCGTTTTTCTCAAGGTTCTGATAGAGCTACAATTTGAAGCGAAACATAACCAGAAATAATTTTTTTCATTTTGATATTTGCTGAAAATAAAAATTTTCAGGTAAAGTAATGAGTTAAAATACATTCCAGTAGCGTATTCAAATATATTGTCAACGTATCAACAACACGAATGGTTTCACAACAAGATATCTAAACACAATTTTAGACTAAGAATTCATTTTTATCATCAAATTTGCGGGTGGTTTCGTTACATTTTTCATATTATTCGAAATTCGTTTACATTGTTTTTCGTTGTTTTTATTTTGTTTTTTGTTAATTCAAGGTTTGAATTATCCTATATTCATTGTATTGTTTTTGTTTTTTTGTTTGTTTAATTCCAAAAAAGCTCTGTATATATATATATATATATATATATATACAATGTTTGATGCGGAAGAAAATTTACTCAAATGAAAGTGAAAATTGTCGGCAGATATCCCGCAGATTGGTACCAGTCGTTGACACATGTTTCGAGCTTATTGGATCTAATCAGAACGGCGTGGCCAAGTTCAAGTTGTACGAAATTGAAGATGGAAACGCAAAAAAAAATGAGACATGCAGACAACCTCTGAATAAAATAGTCGACTCACGGGCGAAGTAGTTTTCAAATCGCCCAATCCGGAAAGTAGCCTGAAATGTGGCGACTTCCTTCAGAGGTGGTCTGTATTTCTTAGTTTTTTTTGTGTTTCCGTCTCCAGGTTCGTACAACTTCAACTTGGCTACGCTGTTCTGAGGAGGGCCAATATGCTCGAAACACGGGATATGCCGAAAATTTTCACTTTCATTTATATATATATATATATATATAAATATATATATATATATATATATATATATATATATATATATATATAAACGAACAGAAGGAGCATTGCCGTATAATTTGAATAAAAAATTAATGAGTTCTCGGCAAATAATTGAGCCACTTTAATTGATACGCAACCAATTTGTGGTCTATATTTCGAATATGGTTATATTCTTCATCAGGACTCAACAAAATACTTGAATGATATGTGTTCTATTTTACAGCTAACTAAGCTGAATATTTCATCAAACCTTGAAATCAGTGTATGGAGCCGTAATAAACATATAATAATGCACAAAACTAAATGCTAACAATAAAATATAAAAATTGAGAGTGTAACCTAACAATCATAGAAAGATGAAGAACCGAACTATTGGAACTCAGACAACCGTTACCGAAAAACACAGAAAGTAAAACATGTAAACACTCAAGACATAAATGTCAACAGAGATATGTAAGTCAAAACCTCCATTAAAAACTCTGGAGTTAGTTGTAGAATAAGGGCTTAATTAACATTTCTTTGAAAGCAATTAACTCCATATGCAGCTGAGTCTAGCAATGTCTTTTTTTCATTTTTGCTGTTGGCATTTCCATTTAACTGGCACATTTCCAAAAATATCCTTCGAAATTTTCAAAATCAAAGCGATATCCCTTTTTTGATGGAGTGCCGAAGCATACCTGTCAGAGTGTTTCAACTTTTATTTATTGCACATTTCTGACCTTTCATATACCTATTTCAAACTTTTATGAGTTTGAAATATGTATATGAAACGTAAAAAAAATAATTAGTTTTATACGTGATGCACACCTCACTTTTATATTGAAATACAAGGAAACCATATGAAATATCCAACAAATTTTTTATTGGTGGTAATTTTTTATCAAACTATATCAACGAGAACGAACGTATCACTTTCAAGAGTGAATAAATATCAAGTGCGTTTCGAATATATTTATATATATTTTTTGAATCCATACCTTGTATCTTAAATCTAAGGACCTAGTAATTTCTGTATAAGACGCGAACATCCATAAGAGTGAAGATTATTTCTAATAATAGTCATAAAGTGTTCCATTACCTATAGACACACACACACATACACAGGACAGGAATGCGTAATCGAAAATCAAATTGTCGAATGAGATTGATCTGTTCAGCATCCATCTCTGAGTTATTTATATTCGACGCATCAGTCTCCATGTAATTTTGGAAACCCATTTGATATATCATTTCAGAGTATATGAGGAATAAAACTGTTAAAAACCAGACACTCTTGAGCGGGTTTATAAATAAATCGCACAGAGAAAAGGATCATAACGAGGAATATTCAGATGTCGATGGGGTCATCTGTCGCTGTAAAAAATTCAAATGATGTCATCAATCTTTCACAGCTCTAGGTTGTTTTTACATTACAGACAATGCCATACGTGACCGTCCGTCCAGGGGGCGGGAGGACGCTGGGGACGGGTGGCCTCGGGCGAAAGGGGACTGAGTGATATGGTGGCTTTCTTTGCATTATTTAGTAGCTCTCGGCATCCGTCCTCCCAAGTAATGACCCATGTTCGTTACGTCCGATCGAGTACTTGCTAAAATATTTTCATACCTAAATTGGAACTTTTCGGACCGGCGTCATAAATATTTTCCCTCCGTGGAAAATGAAATATGCCGCAATTCTCCTGAAATACGAAAACATGAGTTTTTGTCATCTTCTAAGAGATCTAACGAAGCAACCTAAATTAATTGAAAGCACCGCCAATTATACATTATTATTGACATTCGTGATAAGAGAAATCTCATTAAGAAACTCTTGAATCTATGAAATATTACTGAAAATCAAAGGATCGTTTCTAAAACCTTGGGAAACATTTGAAGAATGAAGCATATGACTCCCTATTACTTTGGGAGGAGATCTGCGGATGGTTGTAGATTCAAAAGATATTCATTCAGTCATAACATAACTTCCATAAAGAAAATGTTAAACGAATGGAATAAGATGGCTTCATACCAAAGGTTTTTAAAATATAGAAAACATTTGAAGAACAAAGCATATGACGCACTGTAACTTGAAAGGAGATCTGCAGATGGTTGGAGATTTAAAAGAGAATGATTCATAAGATAACTCCCATGAAGAAAATGTTGAACGTATAAAATATGATGTTTAAAATTCAAAAAATCGTTTCTAAAACATTGAAAAACATTTGAAGAATAAAGCATATGACGCACTCTTACTTTCAGAGGAGATCTGAGGATGGTTGATTCAGTCATAAGATAACCCCCAAATAGAAAATGTTGAACGTATGAAATATGATGTTTAAAAATCAAAGGATCGGCTCTGAAACTATGGAAAACATTTGAAGAATAGAGCATATGACGCACTGTAACTTGAGAGGAGATCTGTAGATGGTTGGAGATTTGAAAAGAGAATGTTTCATAAAGATAACTGCCATGAAGAAAATGTTGAACGTATGAAATATGTTGTTTGAAAATCAAAGGATCGTTTCTAAAATTATGGGAAACATTTGAAGAAAAAAGCATATGACGCACTCTTCCTTGAGAGATCTGCCAATGGTTGGAGACTAACTTTAAACACTCGTAGTACTTATTTTATGAGTTATTTTACTTTTTAGTACCAATCCTAATAATACCAAAGTATTTCAGATTGTATAACAACTTATCTAAGAATTTGTAGAACTCTATAGTATTTATATACCGTCATGATATCGCAATTGATATACGTGGACCTCCAACGCCAACCACTTCTCAACCTTCAGGTCTACCTACCACAGTTTGAGTTGATGTTTATTTTCATCTGAAAAAATCGATGTCATCCTCATCTTTCATCACTTTTAGTGAAGAACCAACGTTGACATTGCAATTAAAACACCCGACATAAGTTTCGAGCTACATAATTTTCATTAGAATTTCTTGAAAATGGCTGAGTAACCCGAAACATATGTCAGGTGTAAAAAGAGATTATGTGGAATTTCTTTAAGTGTTTTCGAGTATTTCATACAATTCAAAATGTTGCAACAAGTTTTGTGCGACGTATCGATTATCATTATTGCAATTTTCATGGTTACATGCATTACAAAACCTTTAAATAAATAGAAAGTATGCTTAGTCAGTCAGTTGAGGCCGAATCGAATCGAAGCCGCTAATAAAAAAACCCAGATGGCAGTCGGGGGGTTCTCTTCAGTAGCATCGGAATGCTTTAAGAAACGACCGTCTGAATGTTTTCTGATGAAGGTTCAGTTCGAGCTGACATTGGTTATAGATGGCGCCAAAGGTAGCGCGTATAGAGATAATAACGTTGAAAATAATCATCAGTTGAAACCCATAACTTCGTGCCCGTCAGCTAACGACCAATGGTCGACGGTGACTTTGGTCCGTCCAGTACTATGAAAGTGGGCGTATCTGGACAAAGGATCATTTTTAATTTTTTACAGAGACAAAGAATTGATTGATCATCTTCTACGTCTTGATGGTCCATTGTTTGCGATGCAATTTTTCATACAATGTTTGGAAATGATCGAGCAACATGTAGTTTATGACTGAACCAATTATGGTCGGATAATGATGCATTATATTGAAAATAAAATGTCATTATCGTTTAAATGATTCCTGGGAGCTCTCTGATTGCGTCGGGTCGTGATTAGAGACCTATTCAGCGTCCGTATAGAATGTAGTTGCTGACAATAAAACTTACACTGCTATTCATTACTCTCATCTTTAGAAAATAATGAATCGCCATGGAAGTGAGAATTCATTCGCATTGTGTTCCGCAAGCCTCGAGCATATTACACGTAACATGTCCTTGAAACTACGCATCTTGCTGGAATAATGAGAATACAGTGTATTGGATAAATGAAAATCTGTTTTTTCACTCTACTAAAATATTAACTATGTACTTCTCTACCGACGAAAAATTATTGTCAATTTCTTTATTTCTCAACCTGACTGGTCATGAAGCTTTTTGTCATTTCATATCAGCTAGTGTTGATTTTTCATTCAATTACATTTTTAAACTGAACTCAGGCGTTATTTTTAGCATTTCCTTGTAACAAGTTTCAAAAGTCTCTGAATTGACGCGTCATGATGAAGCAGTGAGAATGAAGAACTAAATTGGATAAGCGAAAATCTGTTTTTTGATGAAAACAGATTTTCACAGAAAAGTTCAGTGATCTGCATTAAGATATCATCTAGTTCCCTCCGACAAAACGTCTTTTAACGTCTGTTAAATTCTATTAGTTTCCTACCTGCTGATGATGTTTGTCCTGAAGCCTTCTGCTCAGTTTCTGGAGAAAATGTTCAATCTCAATAGGTCTACTCCTTCAATAATAGCGCATGTTAGATCCTTATTCATTTCTTCTGTCTAATCATTTCAAATTAGATTAAAGTAAATTTGGAATTTTAAATATTTTTTCTGAGCCGAACTCTTGACCACTCTCAAAGTGCCCCTCAAACCATGTGTCATGGTCCCTTCGACTGATAACTTCAACCTAAGTTTCTCCGAACGATATGCAATCAGAATTAGGTCCACTTAGTGCCCTTTAAGTTCTCTCCACTAAATTCTGAAACCTATCAGGAAACTTTTTGACAAGTTCACTTTCTAATATTTTGAATCATAACGAATCTAATAATTTCAAAGTGATATTATCTAATCCTCAGCTTTAGATAATATCAATTCGGATTGCAATAATTATACCAACTCACCGATTCTTTCAAATTGTTGGGATGTGTTATCAGTTCAACTCGTGAATTAATTACGTCAACTTATTTATTTATGTCAGCTCTATTTCTGTCTATGTCAAATAACGTGCGAGTTACATCGACAGAATTGACAAAACTAGGGCAAACTTGAATCACTCAAAAATTGCCTACTGAAGGAGATTAACACCTTTATAATGTTAACGCATCACACTGACCTCTGTTAATGAAAGATTACCATTTTATTCGATACAATTATTACTGATAAGTTATTTTAAATCGATCTTTGTTGAAACAATGTGTTGAAAATATAATTTTTGATCAAAATATAGAAGTTCGAATGGATTATTGTAGTAATAGAGATTAAAAATGCTGAGACCATTCGGAATTGATGTTGAACTATCGATTAAGTCCATCTAGTTGAAAGACAATGCAGTGTACCGTTCAAGTATAACATGAGCAAGTATTCCACAATTATTCAACTCCCCATCCTCCTTATTATGCTGCCCCTTCCATGCTTAAGTGAATATTGATATATGCTATTTTTTAATGTATCTTTTTTTATTGGCCCTAGTGCAGCAACTATAATTCTGGAAATGAGAAATTTAGCTTAGAAATCATGGTCTGATAAAAAATAAGCAGGTCAAAACTCCTCTTCCCCCCATTGCGCTTAAATAACACTTTAACTATGTCTTAGCTACTTTGTCGTAGTCTTAACCTCGAATTATTTTAGTCCAAACAATTTTCTGCTGATTGAAGTGAAAAATTCAGTTTTTTCTATTACCTGACTGATAAAAACAGCAATTGAATCAATAACCTATTTTTCGCACTTGACAAATGACGTCTTGCGTGTGGGCGACAATATGATATATTTCTGTTCACTCTGTACCTCGCTTGTTAATTCGATATGATCAACTAGCTTCATTTATTATGGTGAATCAATCAATTGAGTGATTAGTCCTGGAAGGCACAATTTCAGCACTGATCAGAAGTTGAGATGAAACTAATAACAACAATTGAAAAATAATTGCTTTCGGATATTATAGGCAAATTATTCATTCCGTGAGAACATTACAAAACAACAAATTACTACAGTTCAAATGAAAGTTGGTAACAGTAGATCTTCGTTTCAGAAATGTTCTGGTTATGTTCGAAAGATATTAGTTTCTTATAGTGGTCTGATAAATTTCATGCGATAAAAGCACAATATTCGTGATTTATCTGCATATCAATACCATTATGTTACAATAGAACATAGTTCCAATTGATTATTTCATCACAGTGATTGGAAACGGTACACAGCTTAATTATTGTACTTCTTGAAAGAAACTTTCAAGAAACATCCAATAAATTAAAGGAGAAACCTATTACGAAATTATTCAAATTACATTACACGAATATATTCTGCTCCAAATTTATTTTCCAATGAATATGTAGAAATATCGCCAAGGAAAATAGTAAGGAACTGACCCCCCTAATTCTTGAAATAATCGAGTATGTCCACTCGGACCTTGAATTAATCCAAGGAAAATGAGTGTCCTATACCCTGTTAGTCAGTTTCCGTAGCGAAATGAGCACTATTTATACACGACAATAAAGAAACATCCTGTTTACATAACCAGCGTGTATAAAAAATCGATAAAATTCGAAACATCTCCCAATTATTCACTCAAGCTTGGCGAAAATTGACGAAATCTCCTCAATTCGGTAGCAATTAGCGGCAGATATTGACTAAAACTTGCCGTCCCGTTTTTGAATGATAGTAATTAAATTTAATGCTACACGTAATTTGAGGAGAGGAAAACTTTTGATTGGCTTTATAATTATAGCATCAATTTTAATCGGCAGAGGCAAAGAAGAGATCGTGGTGCTAATGCCTTGTCTTATAGATTCACCCTTCCAGGGCGTAATTGCAGGAAGGATTAAGTAATAGATGTGATCTAAATTATTCATTGTAATCTGTAGACCCTTTGTGAAGGTCCGGATTACAAAATATATCACTTACCTGAGCTAAAGCCATGTTGCTAACTTATGTTTATTTATAGCTCTTCCAAACAGTAATTTGATTTCGTTTCAGGCGGGTGATATATGGGTGGATGTTTAATTCAAAATTTATACCAGTTTATCAAGAATTCCAATATATTGGATTCCTATTTCAGGTTCTTAGCATATCTTCTAACTCACCAAACTATTATTTACAATAGTTATACGTCAGGAACATATACGTCAGGAATCAGGGGTTGTTCATGTATTATATTTGAAAATGTCCGTCAACACTTTTAAAACTAAGTGCGAAAAAAGAACTCTTTCATTGAATTTCACAGTTTACAATGAATTATTTCCTAAAAATTCTAGCTAATAACAATAATGTTTTAATATGTGTTTCTCTATATAATAATAATATATCAAATAATATATAGAGAAACACTTAAAAGCCTTCATTATTCTGAATCTGAATTAAATTAATTTTCCGACAAATTGTTTCAGAAATTAAATCCTCTTACTTCTATAGTTATATTCATTTTACCATTCCATCGTGCGGAAAATAGAAAACTTGTTTGAATGAACTCCCTACCAAAAGTGTTTCTCCTTATAACTTTATTGTTCACTGAAATTTTGAATCGAATGGTTTTTTATACGTTATGGTTATTTATTATGTTACTCTAACTACAAGTAGGTATCTCTTGTAGGTAATTCCAATAAATATCACTGTATGAGTATTTTTATCAACTGTTGTGAATCATTTGTGATATTTGTAAATTTTGTGTTTGGGAGGATGAAAGTATTATATTACATAATGGGTGATTTTTTAAGGCTAGTTTTTTTTAAATCGAATAAAACACTCAATTTGCATCATATATTCAAAATATATAGCCTTTGCCATTTATATTTCAAAGATAACTTCATGTAAATGTTGTCCACGGCTCCGTATCAAATGGTCCATTCGGAAGGTCCCATTTTGCGTCACTTTTTCGAGCATTTAGGCTGTATCCCACGAATTACGCGTGTTATGCTATCCTGTAAGGCTTCAGTCGTGTTCGGTTTGTCCACATACACTAACGACTTTACATAACCCCACAAGAAATAATCCAAAGGCGTCAAATCGCATGATCTTGGCGGCCAATTCACAGGGCCATTTCGAGAGATAAGCTGCTCACCAAGTTCATCCTTCAACATATTCATTGTTTCACGAGCTGTGTGGCATGTGGCACCGTCTTGATGAAACCACAAGTCAACCAAGTTCAACTCGGCCAACTGGGACAAAAAAAAATGCGTATCATTGCTCGATATGGTTTGCCGTTGACGGAAACGTTTCTTGCACGGTCGTCTTTGAAGAAAAATGGACCGATGATGCCTCCAGCTCATAAACCACACAAAACTGTCGTTTTTTCGGGACGCATCGGTAATTCTTCTATGGTGTGGCTGTTCATCACTCCAGATGCGTCAGTTTTGTTTATTTACATATACGTTAAGCCAGAAATGAGCCGCATCGTTGAACACAATTTTTCGATAATACAGCGGATTTGCATTAAGTTTTTCATTCACCAAAAATTAGACGTTGTGGTTCAATTCATACAGAAGTTGAATTTTATAGGGTTTCAAACCCAAATCAACACATAAAATTTTCCATGTGTTTGAGTAGCACATGCCCAATTGCTGAGAACGGCGAGGAATTGACATTTCACGATCCCTATTAACACGGTACGCTATGTCTGCAATATCATCTTCAGTACGCACTGTACGCGTGCCAGACAATGATTTAATGTCCAAAAAAGTAAACTTGGTGCGAAATTTGGCGATAACAGCACGAATTGTTAATTCACCAAGTCGATTATGACGAACATACGGTCGTAACAAACGATAAACATTTTTCACCCAGCACGAATTTTGATAGTAAATTTCAACAATTTGCAATCATTGCTCGCTTGTAAGTCTCTTCATGCTGAAATGGCAGAGTATACTGAAAACTTTTCACTTTGGCAGATGACGTGTGGATGCCATTACCAACCAGTGCCGCCAACCTGAAAAACTTAACTCTTAAAAAATCATCCGTTATATATATATATATATATATATATATATATATATATATATATATATATATATATATATGTACCTATATATATATATTCTTCTGTTTTATTCAGCATTCTATGAAATTTTCATTTCCATATCTTACTTTGAATTGATGAAGATAATAAAATATTTCTTTAAGTGTGAAGCTCATTCAAGAAATATTTTGGTTTCTTTTTGATAAACTAACATTAATTGGTAATTATATTCAATAATATATACATAAATTCATTTTATATTGTCATTCCCCATTTTACATTAATTTTAGTACATTTATTCGCATTCAGTGTCGAATGTCAATGACGGATGACAGAAACTGATGACGTTGCAAATTAGAAGGAATACAGATCGAGAAAAACGCAGTCATTAACATAGGCAACCCTTCGATAGTCGGCATTTAGCCTTCGGCAAAATCTAACTAAGTAATAGTCAAAGGACAGGAGCTCCGTTGCAGGATTTCAGCTCACAGGACGGAGTCCCAAGGGGCAGCAGGATAGCAGGAAGTTACGGGATAAAAGGCAAGGGTTAAACACTAATACAAACGAAGATCCCTGCGTACCCCCTTTACCTCCTGAATAACAATGCAGCCTTCCGTTCTATAGCCCTCCCAGGAAAAAGCTGTGAATATTTATCATAATTAACAACTTTTATATACCTCTAAAAAAGAATAAGAGCAAGGCGAACAAAAAGTACGATTAAAATTACTAAAATGCCCCGGCTTCAGCTTCTACAATATTCATCAGCAGTTCGCTTTGTGACAGTAATCCGAAACAATGGCCTAATTGATTTTGAAAAATTACACAAAATTTTTCGTAGCAGTGAAATTTCATTGAAGCACCTTTTTCTGTTCTGTACTTCTGATCTGAACTATTGAAGCTTCTTAATTTCACCAGGATAATATTTAAGTGTGAGGTTCATTGCGGAATAAATTCTTCAATCAACCATTGAAATTATATTTGAAGCTTTGTTCCTTCATGATCATTTGAATTTGGAATTCCATTTTCCATTGATTGAGATTTCTGAAGAGAAATGGTTGAAAAAATCGACATTCTTCTCTGCAGACAAATACCTGCACATATTTTATTCTTTCGTGATATTTTTATGATAACTTATTGTATTTTCTTTGATTTGGAATGAAAGACAGACGATTGCCTTCATCTTTTCATCTTATCTATCTTTTTATCCTTTCATACTCATAATCCTCATATGAATCAATTAATTCGATCACGTAGCAAAGTTTAAGGTTCATCGTCCGCAACCTAAGACTGTTCTCGAATTCCTCAACACTGGTCCATTTATTTAATGCCTTGGTGAGAAGCAAACTTGAGTATGAGCATTTTGTTTGGCGACCAATATATAATTGTCACATAAACCGCCTGGAGGCACTGCAGAAGAAGTTCTCGAAATGGTTCTCATCTTGAAATGATGCTTTATATCCACCTAGGGGTTGTGATCACGTTTGTTTGCTGCCGAGGTTTGACACGAGGAGCCTCCAGACCGGAAGAAGTTGAAATGCATTCGTATTTTTATTCATTTTACTCAAGGATTATCTCGACTGCCTTGAGCTTCTGGGTAAAATTAATTTCTTTGTTCCTCGGAGGTGTACTAGAACAAACCAGATTTTTCACGAACCCACAGAACCAATTTTCTCTCGCAATCGTCACCTAGCTTTGCATGTTCTATTGCAAACCAGGTGTCAAGCTGGTGTGATTTTCACTGGGATTCACTGATTTCGATCATTAATGTATATTTAAATTTAACTATTGAAATATCTTGATTCCTTTCCGGTTGAGTTCTGAAAGATTTTTTCTTGTTTGGTTACTACTTATTGCTTAGAGATTTAGTTAATTAATTTAATATTTAAATATTGATATTGTAGATTTCGATTATTATATTTGATGTTTCGTATTATTATTATTATTTTTTCAGATATTTATTCTTAAGATATATTATTTTGGTAGGTTTATATTATTTTTGAATGTTTAGTGCAAATTTTGTATTTTATTTATTCATAATGTATTTTGCTGTAATTGGGTAGTTGTTACCTGTTTGAAATATATGCTTATTCTTATTTTTGTTATCTTGTTCAGTTGATCTCTGATGCATTAACACAGATAGGGCTGACCTGATCGTCCTTTTTGACGAAATTTGAGAAAATTCCATTCATTCCTAACGCTTCGCTGCAAATTTTATTTTTATTAATATATTACGAGAGTCTGTTTTTTTTCAAAGTTTGTACAAAGCTTCATTTTGTAGCGAAATTGTCGTCGCTATAGGCTACAAACTGAGCCGGAGCCCTACCGAATTGGATATCTGGGTTCAAATCTCATGTGCAACTTGCCTATGAGACATGGATGTTTCTATGTGTTCCGAGTTCAGTGATAATAATAAGAAATTTCTAATGGAAAATGTACTGAATTATCATCTCAATGTGTTAAGCGTAATTTTCAATCTTATGACTGTTAAATGAAAAACAAACAACTGATATTGCATTAGCATTATTTAATGTAGCTACGAAAATTCAATAGAAGTACCAAATTATCTGCGAAATATCTAATTCGTTAATTCGAGTACCCATCGTTCCATCGAATTAGATAAAAGATTTGTAGAAATTTATAATTATCGTATTTCCGGTCTTTGATTAAAGCTTTTCGGTGATCGGATTCAAAACACTTTCGACATAATCCAAATTCACCCGGACAATGGCGCGCAGAAGTTCAAAGTCTAATTGAAGCGTTTGTCGAATCAGCGATATAGGCAAGATATGTCTTGGGACGTTCTTCTTCAGTAACTGGATCCTTTGTCTCCGAAATGTAATAACCTTACCGATGCATCTTGTTTAAACTTATGGATAAGGCACCCTTTGTTTGTTCTGCTTAAGCTTGAAAACGATCTTATTAAATCAAATAAACCAGTAAAGCGGGCACTCAGAATTCATTCAAATTAATTCCGCTTGAAGATTATGTTAGCATGTCGAATATTCGATCTTAGAAGGGAAACGCGACAGTGGGATTTTATCAATTTTAAATTTGAGAACAGTTTCGTTAATTTTTGTATCATTTTCGTCTTAAAGTGAGCCAGAAGACAAATTTATTCACTGAAATTGAATCTGCTTCCTCAATTATACTAAGTGCTCGAGTTGTACCATGGAAAGTACTAAACACTAGAAGAAAACAACCTCAAGCTCAATGCTTTGAGAAAACAGTAACAACAACGAAATAAAAAATATAAAAAACTGAGCACGACACTAATTCTGGTGTAAGGTACATCTTCTTGGGATGATAACTTTGTACAATGGAAAGTACTAAACACTAGAAGAAAACAACCAACAGCTCGATGCTTTGAGAAAACACCAACAACAACGAAATAAAAAATATGAAAAACTGAGCACGACACCATTTCTGCTGTAAGGTACATCTTCTTGGGATGATAACTATGTACCATGGAAAGTACTAAACACTAAAAGAAAACAACCTCAAGCTCAATGCTTTGAGAAAACAGTAACAACAACGAAATAAAAAATATAAAAAACTGAGCACGACACCATTTCTGCTGTAAGGTACATCTTCTTGGGATGATAACTATGTACCATGGAAAGTACTAAACACTAGAACAAAACAACCTCAAGCTCAATGCTTTGAGAAAAAACTTACAACAACGAAATAAAAAATATAAAAAACTGTGCACGACACCAATTCTGCTGTAAGGTACATCTTCTTGGGATGAGAACTATGTACCATGGAAAGTACTAAACACTAGAACAAAACAACCTCAAGCTCAATGCTTTGAGAAAAAACTTACAACAACGAAATAAAAAATATGAAAAACTGTGCACGACACCAATTCTGCTGTAAGGTACATCTTCTTGGGATGATAACTATGTGCCATGGAAAGTACTAAACACTAGAACAAAACAACCTCGAGCTCAATGCTTTGAGAGCAAACTAACAACAACGAAATGAAAAATAAAAAAACTGAGACACCTGAGTACCTGACACCAATTCTGCTGTAAGGTACCTCTGAAAATAATAATCACCTGGCTTATCATGAGTTTTTCATAGGTTTCCTAATGCTGAAAAAGACTAAATTTTCCGAAGCGAATGCTAAGCCAGAAATATTCCTCTGATACTAAAAATGAATATGTGAAAATACAAAAAAACTTTTTAGAGATAAAGTTTTTAACATTAAAATAAGCCTGTTATTGCTAAAAACATTGGAAATAAAACACACACACACACACATATATATATATATATATATATATATATATATATATATATATATATATATATATATATATATATATATATATATATATATACTGTTTTCACGGGGTTGTCAGTTTGATTCGTTGTTTCAGCTGTAAACAAGAGGCCAGCCGAGATATTTTCTCAATAAAGCGAGACGAGAGCGCAAATTTCTTGAATAATCTCAGCAGCTATCGGAAAATATTAAATTTTCCGGAATCCGAGACTTTAAATTCCAACACAGTCTTATCGATCATACTTATGCCGCTGACAACTCTTTCACATAAACTCTGTACTTCAGCCCTGGGGAATTCGTTATACTAAGAAAGCTTTCTTAGAGAAACTTTTGGAATATTGTGTTCGACTTTGACTTTTATGCTCCATATTCTCCTTCCGGAAAATATCTCTCGTTTCGTAAGAGATGCGGAGGATGGGGTATCGTCTTAATTAACTAACATCTTCCGAGTTAATAAATAATTGAGTTTCTTGCGAAAATGTTCTCAAAGAGCTGTTGATGCCATTATGACCGGGAGGTGAAATTCTTCCGCTGATTCATTTTCATCCTTCAAGAAGGGTCGTTTGGATCAACGATGATAACAACTACATTTTCTTAGTAATTTTTCTTATTCACGTTAGAGAGAAACTTCAACATCAGATAATATACGATTAACTCAAGCATCTCTCCACATTATTGTCTTTCACAACGCAGTGCAAGAAAAATTCTGCTAGAAATTTCAAAAGTCTTCTTGAAACTAACTTGTTATCGCTTTGGTGACGTAAACTTTCAGAACATACTTCACACCTGTACTTGCTTACTATTTGGTATATCAAAGAGTGCGGTTGGTCAGACTCTGCAAGTCTTCTAATTCCGAGAATATCGGCAGAATATGGCCTATTTTCTACATTTTTCGTCTAGAAAACAAAAGCTTGAAGTGGAGAAGAGGTGATTCAGCAGAAGTCTTGTTTTTCATGCAATAACTGAAGTACATGTGTAACATATGAACATGTCCGAAACGGAGCTATTGGAAGAAGGAGGGGCAAATCTCACAAGATTTTGTGGAGCCAAGATGAAGAGCCTAATAATAATAGGAGAAAAAAGGAAAATCCTATAAAATTTCAAGATAAATATGAAGAAAAATCTTAATGGGATCTTACTTTGCCTTTAGAAGTTTATTATTAATTTAAGAAGTAGGTACGTAAATTTCTTAAACGTGTTTTGCTAGAGAAGCTCAGTTGGACAAACGATTAAAGCAACATTTTGTTAAAATCTAACTTTCAGATACTGAAATCTCACCTTTGGTTACTTGATTACAATATTTGGAGAGTTGATTTTGATCGCAATCGCAATTATCTGTTCGCAATCTGGGACTTAAAATGGACAATTCTGTCCGATTTCGGACTTATATATCTGACTGTACCCAGAAAGCTATATACGGGTTGCGCTTGTTATACCCACATAGAGATTCTTTTTCACAGGAACTTAAAATTTCACTCTGCAACGCGTTCGCTGGTATTTTTTCCATGTTTGGATCAAAGTTCACTACACAGAATACAGAAAGTTCAAAATAGTTGTTTGCAATCTGTAAACTATTATCTGCTTATGAATGGTTATATTTAGTTTTTTGTAACTGAACTTTTTATGTTTAATTCGGATTTGAATTAAATTATGCATAGTTTTTTTTATTTTTGGGATATATCAATTGTTTTTGAAAAAAAATTTTTTATCAGGGTTTGAGTGGCAGAACAGAGGTATCGTTGCATACCATCTGAACTCCGCCCTGACATTGTGTTTACGTTGTTTCATGATGCTTTGAGAGTTGATGAATTTCTTTTATTTTTGATACATATTTGCTGTTATGAAATGATTGTATATTTCAATAGAGCCCTATTATTATTATTATTATTATTATTATTATACCAATACTATGTTTCTTAAAAATCAGGACCTACAGTTGAACGCCGTTTCCTTTGGACTATTGGCTTGTATTCTGTGTACAAAACCAATCATTCAAATCATTAAAAAACTAACTTCATGGGTATTCATAAGCCTCCGTACCAAACCTGGGATTCTATTCATACCTACGTTAAGACTTCACCCCAGCTCCAGTTACAGTATATAATGTATCCTTTTTTTTTACTTTCCATAAATGACTGAAATAATCACAGAAACGCCTTATTTTGTACTGAAGAAATACTCAGCAAACAGTGAAACAACAAACAATATGGTTTTTTCGAATATTCTTTTGTACTCATCGAAAAGTTTGTTTGAATCTCAAAATAAAGCAGGATATTCTGAAGGTCTGATTTGAATTTTTGGTGTATTTTGAATTTAATTCGTTCAATTACATTTGTGGAAAATTGTAATTCACAAAAAGGGGTAATGTGTTTTGATGAAGATATTGATTGTTGTTCCCGGTGAAAACTTCTCTAGCGTTTCATTTTTCCATTTGAAATCAAGATTTAATAGTTTCAAATGTAGGTACAAGTATTAATTCGCAAAAACATTTTCGTATAAAGCCATATTCTAGTCCTCGCCTCTGTTTATGTTTATGAACAAGTCTTATAAATTTCATAATTAGTCTCCTTGGAACGCCATATCTATTCGAAACGGTTGGAAACATAAAAATTAGCACATCGAGAGATCCCTCGGGATTTACGCTGAATATAAGAAAGGATAAACGAGCCAGCCACCCTTTCGAATGCACCGTTAAAATATTCCTGAAATGTCGTCGGGAATGCTCGTGAAACCCTCAAAATAATTTCGAAATAAATAATAAACATGAATGAATGAAACACTGCTTATCTGGAGCTTTCGCTCAACTCGCGCTTCTTGCGTTATATACATGAAAATTTTTATTCTCTTCTCATCACAACAATATTTGCAATATAATTATAAAACATCCGCACTATTTCGAAAATTTCATTATTTATGGAAAAGGAATTTTGTAGACCATTCATGCGAGGTTTTTCGATATCAGCATTTCAATATGTATTATATATATATATATATATATATATATATATATATATATATATATATATATATATATATATATATATAATATTGTGATATTTTAATATCACAATATTTCAATTTTTAATATTTTTTTCACAATATTTCATCAAAAATATTGTAATATTTTTCGGGAATGTGGGGAAAATGCCGTCTGTGGGGAAATGAAAACTCTTACGTTCTCGACAACTCAATATTTCGTGACTGTAAATTTGTGACTTCATCAGGAGTACACTAAAATAAAATTACATCAATTATATATATATATATATATATATATATATATATATATATATATATATATATATATATATATATATATATATATATATATATATATATAAATAACACATTTATTTAACGGAACACAGGAACACAGTATTAAATGATTTTTATTCCGGGAGAACTTTTGATCATAGAAACGACCGAATGTGATATGAATATTAGGAATTTTTAAATATTTAACATCCCTCCCTCCGTAATCATCCGTTGGACGATCATAAAAGTAAGAATGGTACAGCAGTTTAATCAGAATATTTTTTGGGTAACCATCGTTTGTGAAAATTTCATACAATTTGTCTGAGTTGTCTTCAAAAATACTCCATTAGTAATATGTGACACCCCATTTGTCATTGACAAATACTTTCGACCAGTCGAATGGTTTCTGATACTATTATTTTTCGATACGAGTCTAATATAATTCTATCATGCTATAGGTATATATAGTTATCTTTATTATAGACAGAAGAAATGTCCTTCTTACAAATGGTAGGAGTTTGACGAATCATTCTTCCACTCCTCCAAAATAAAATCAACATATTTATGTTAATCAGAGAATCATATACAATAGTAGGTAAAAATACACTTAGTCCTAGGTAAAACTAATGATTGAAGTCTAATAAGTATAAACTTAGTAAACTTAAGTAACTAATTCACCATAAAACTGAAAAAAGAATATAATGCACAAAAAATAACACATAAAAAGTAACACATAAGAAGATATGGTGAGCATGTTCATATTAAAGACTTTGCCTTGAAGTGCTCCGAATACTAGCTGACAGAATAGAAGCAAAATCTCGGAAGATATTTCTTGATGTTTATTTTGAATTCATTGAAAGAAAGCTCTCTGAAATGGGAAGGTAAAATATTGTATAAATTATAATCAATCGAGTTTTTTTTTTGACTTACTTAGACGATATTTATTTGTTCGGATAATATTTGCGCCTCTTGTATTGTAATTTTGCGAATCAGACTGTTTGATCAACGTATCTACATGCCTATGTGTTTCTAAGAGTTCTGCATGAATACAAGTAACCAACGCCTGCCATTATCCGAATTGCCTTTTTTTATAACCTGAAAACTCCAAGGCGTTGGAACAATTTTCCCGCAGAACAACGCCATAACTCAAACATGAATGAAATACACAGAAGTATGTAATTCTTAATGTGGTAATGCTCATTATAGTTCTCGTCTAAGCAAATATAGAGTACCAGAAAGTTTTTGTTTCAGTTGTTCAATATGATCGTTCCCAGTAAGCTTGCGATCTAGTGTAACACCAAGCAGCTTTGCATTACTCTTTTCTGCAGTATTATCATAGTAATTAGATGAAAAAACTATATTTTGAGTTTTTTAATCATTCAGTTTGAGTTTGTTGGCAGTGAACCACAATTGACATATGGTATTTTCGTATATACATGCTTTTTATCTCCAAGCCTGAACGATTGCTGTCAGAGTAAACAAAAGTCGTATCATCCGCGAATAATACGGTTTTCAGTGGAGCTGTAAAGTTGGGTAAGTGATTTACATATATAATGAATAACACTGGCCCCAGAACTGATCCTTGCGGGACTCCATGTCTTACTAGCTTAAATTCAAACAGACAATTTCCATACCAGACAGCCTGGTGCCTATCAGTTAGATAAGATTCGATTAGCTTCAAAGCAGTACCTCTGACGCCGTAAAAATGAAGTTTTTCTAATAGAATATCATGAGAAGCACAGTCGAAGGCCTTTGAAAGATCACACATCGTTACAGAAGTTTGTTTATGCTTCTCCAGGCCATCAACTATGCCACCCACGACATCCAAAAGTGCATACGTTGTCGAGCGATCCTTTCTGAAACCATATTGTGAATTGTTAAAAAAATTATGGGTCTCAAAGTCTCAAAAAAAAAAAAAATATATATATATATATATTATTTTATATATCGATATTCACCCAGGGGCTTAAATATTGAAGGCTAATCTTGACAACTATTAATTTTGTAAAAGTGAATATAAATCTGTATTCATTCGAATTAAATAAGATCAAACTCAGTTACAATTCATAATTTTCACCGTATCACCATCCTTCAAAGAGGTATCCTGGCTTCAAGAAGTACCAGCAAAGTTCCAATTAAGAATACAAAACCACATTCTCAACTTCATACTATTTTGTGGGGTATATTGGAAAAATAAATTTGACCTAAGCCTTTCAACATAAACTAAGGATCGTCACATATGTTGCCACCTTTTCTTGTATCAGTCAATACTTCCTCCCATTATCGTTAGATCGATGACTTTGATAATTAGTTTATTTTCTACCTGAACTGTGTGAAAGAGATGCAAGACTGCATTTTTCAGATATGTTCGACAAAGGATCATTAATTGTGCGTTAATTTGATCCAAATTTTTAATGAAACGCTTGTCCCTTTGACAATAGATTATCTCAAACCCTTATTAGTAAAATATAGCACCCTATTTGTAACAAGTTTTAATGATTTATTCTGTAAGCATCTGAAGAAGTCGTTTGTAACGACGAAACGCGTCATGCTATGTAATCAATAAAGTGTAAATCATAAGTTCAAGTGTTTGAATTTAAGTTTATATTCAAGTTTTAATGACTTGTGATTGTGAAAATCGTTGGTGGAGAGTGTTTTTTATAGTTCGTTCAATGATATTAGGTGAGAAATAAACACCTTAAAATCGAAAAATTGAATTTTCAGTTGGCAATAATAAGGTTAAAATTTGTAGCTTCATCAAAACTTCAATAAATATTGTTGAACAATATTGAAACAAATTTTATGTAATTCAATATTTTTTGTATTTCGAGAACCTTGATGAAAAACAGTCCATTTTTACCCCTTGTGCAAATCGGTTCAGCTGTTCTAGAGTGATTGAGGAACAAATCAGGAGGAAATGAGTAAAAATTGAAGTAAATTCAATGGACGATGAATCTACTCTGTGATAGTTCATATTTTAAAAAGTATGAACTGGAAGAGGGCATCGAATTACAACTTGTAAAAAAGCTTAAATGTTAAGCTCAGAAGATTAATATAATTTAAAGAACTGCCAATTATTCTAGACATAAAACATCTAACAATAATTTACAAAGCTCTGGCGGAGTCTCTGAGACGATATGGTATTGTTGCGAGGGGTGGTGCCTATGATACAGTAATAAAAAAACTCGAAATTCAACAAAAATTGCTGCTGAAAATCCTTCATAAAGAAGATCTCAGATATCCTACTGACTTTCTGTATAAAGAAGCTGACATACTGGATATAAGCCAGCTGTTTGTTCAATCGCTACTAAACTTCACGGAAAAAAAGATAGACTGTTGTTACTTTATTGAACAAAGCGTGAATACCAGATATACTCGTAGTAGGCATCCTTTATCAATTCCGCAATACAGTAATACCAAATGTCTTCGTAGCTACTTCTATTTGACACCAACAATTAATAATGGAATTGCCATTTGACTTAAAAACTATGGTTAACATTGAAAAATTCAAGCTTTCCATAAAGAACTGGATGAAAACAATGTATAGATATATAATTCATCAACTGGTGAACATTTAAAAGCTAAAATGGTTGTAAAACAATATATGATAGTGTTACGCAATTTTATTATATTGATATTCGCTTCTCCCAAATATTGTTATCAAATTTTTATATTGATTTCTTCTCAAATTATTAAAATAGATACCGTAATATGTATGTATGTAGGTATTAAATATTGCAGAATATAAATAGACATTCTTCGTACTCACCACAGGGTCTTGTGCATCTTTGTGCAACAAAATTGACAAGATTTTAAAATTTTAATACTATTGCTTCACATGTATAATTGTATTATACCTATTTCAATTGTATAATTGCATATATATATATATATATATATATATATATATATATATATATATATATATATATATATATATATATATATAAGGAAATGAAATTTTTTTGTGCTTATGGCACTGCATTAAATATTCGAGAAAATGACTGAGATTGAATTCTCGCTTAACTCTTGATGAAACATCATCAAATATTGAATTAAATTAAACTCTTGGCTTAATGTTTCACGATTACATTTAACAATATAAATTCTTCAACATGTTTCGAGCGTGAGCTCATTTTCAAGACTAAAAAAAAAAAATCTAACATGATTTTTGAAAAAAACAAATTTTTGAAAATGACAAATTCATATTGTTGAATATAATCGTGAAACATTGAGTCAAGAGTTTAATTTAATTTAATATTTGAGAAAATGAACTCTAGAACATTCATTTAAAAATTAAAATTAACCAAGGTTGATTTGAAAAATTAAAATTAACCAAGGTATCTATCTAATATCTAGCTCTACTATAAGATTCTCTTGGTTAATTTGAATTTTTCAAATGAATGTTCTAGTGTTGATTTTCTTATTTATATATATATATATATATATATATATATATATATATATATATTTCAGGTATTTCCGATATGGGTTTATGTCATAAAGCATGCATATTATCTACACCTACGTGTTTCGGAATTTTAACGAGCTGGGTGAGCGCTTGCAATAAAACAATATTGAATAGAATCCTCAACGTTGTGTAAATAATCAACATTAATTCATCTCGTAAATTATGTGTCGATATATTTAAAGAAGGACTAATTACTGAATAGCATATAACAAATGAAATAAATCAATATCAGGAGAACGCATGTGTCGGGAGAAGTTAGGTTAGGGTGATGCATACTGGTACAATAAGTTTTACAAATTCTGGGAGTGTTTTCTAAATATCTTATAAGCAAAATCATAAGTCCAGCGTGTTTATTTCAACACCTACATTTATATTGAGCTTCGACTCAAATTGTGAAGACCATTTCAGTGTTTCAGGATAATTCGGCCTCAACCTGCCTACTCCACCAATCGATATGTTTCCTATCAAATCTGTTCAATCTTAGTTATTATTATATATTCGTTTCTCATCATATTTTATGTGACTATTCCTGATTGTCCCGAAAAACAGAACATGATTCAGTAGGTATATCTTATCAAAAACTGTAAATTAGTTCTTCCACATTAATTATAAGAAGCTTCACAGATGAATCCTCGTCGCAAATCTGTTGTTGATTGCTTTTCTATTTCATGAAAGGACAGATACTAATAACCTCAGTATATTCCATAAATAAAAGGACCGTCAATAAATCGATTATAACATAATGAAAAAAACTGACAACCGTTTCGTATAGGTAGATAGAACCAATTAAGTAGAAAAAGGCGAGTGAAGGCATTCATATCTCAGAAATAAAAGGACTCGAGGGTCATTCTAGTTTATAGCTTGAATACAACTGATTGAAAAAATGTCAAAAACTGTAATTAAAATGCCGACAACAATAAAATCATCCATTTCTAAGAATGTTTAATAAATATCATTACTGAGATTTAACAGATAACATTTTTTACACCTTCTTCTGGTAATTAAAGCCAGGTTGTATAACTTGTTTTTTGTGTGAATCCCGAAGACAGCAGCTCAAGTGGAATATTAGGTGATATGGAGGTGAGATTTCATCCTCCCAGAACTTACATGAGTTTTCTGGACGACTATACCTAGTGAAAAACCCATTATATGATTTGTAATTGAGTTTCGGAGTAGTTTTGTCACTGAGAATTCAATAGCCCATTGTAAATTTGTAGGTACAAAATTTTATTTTGATTGTATGAAGTATGAATTTTCAACCCTTTATACAAAAGGAAAAGAGGGTATTTATGAAATCTGATGTACTAAAAATATTACATGAAATGCTGTATCGAATCGTTCTTGGTGATAAGAACACAAAGAGACACCTAACAGTAGTATATTATTTATAGATTTCTTCATCTTGAATGACTTGCTGGCAGCTCCGATAGTTGAATGACTTCTAAAAGTCCTGAAGATATAAAGATATATTTTCTATACAACTTTCTATATCTGTTACCTTTCATCTTCGGACTTTTCCAATTATTCAAAGTATGTGAATAATTGTTCCCGTATATGACACCAAAACTTGTACTGTTCAATCACCCCATATCTCTTGTAATCCAAAAGAGAACAAAAACATTTTACCGATACTACAAATCCAAGAAGACTATCTTCTATATTTTGAATGTCATGTCTAAAAGTCGTTACAATAGTTTCTCCATATAAGTAGCTTTGTCTACTCAAATGTTTTTACCCTAAAGATTTAGTTCGTTATGAATAAAATAATCTTCATTTCTTTATGAGCAGAATTGTGATTCAAGGCCACTGGTTATCACGTTTGTATTTCTTCAGTTTGATATTTCACGTCAAGACGACTAATTAATGAGACGGTTAAATAATGAGTGTGATGTGAATTTTGGTGAAGTTCAATTTCGAATTTATTTTGGAAGTTCACTTCTGAGAACAAAAAGGGTTCACCAAACTCTACCAAACGGAAATAGTGGAATTCATCATGATTTGGAACATCAAGTACAGAATATAGAAGTTAATAATTATAATAAAGTATGTGGTGATATTGAAGTTGAAGAAGATTTGGAAATGCTGACTGATTCAATACAGAATCAGTCAGCATTTCAGAAAGGTCAGAAGGACCAGAAATGGTGTTGGATGAAAGAACTAGAATCAAAACTAGAATAATATATACCTCCCAAATATATTTCAGCTGAATAAGACTGATTTCTTAGATTTAAAGAGAAATCGAATTACTGATATTGATGACAATGACTACTATTTTACAGAAGAATGCTATGAAAACTCTACCAAACGGAAATGGTGGAATTAATCATGATTTGGAACATCAAGTACAGAATATAGAAGTTAATAACTATAATAAAGTATGTGGTGATATTGAAGTTAAAGAAGATTTGGAAATGATGACTGATTCGATACAGTCAGAAGGATCAGAAATGGTTTTGGATGAAAAATCTAGAATCAAAACTAGAAATATGGTTCAGTCGATTGTTATTTTGATGTGATATATGAACAGTGCAGAATCTGTGTCATCTGCTTCTACAGTTAATGTGTAGTTTTGGTATCCCGAAAAGCACAATATTGTAATTTTGTTGTGGCTGGTTTCTTCACTAATAATTTTAATCTAGTAAGCACTTGTTGAATTTCTATTCGCATAACAGTTTTTGGATAAGTTATGAAAGCCAACTGTATAAAAAAGAACTGTTTGCAAATAAAAATTTCAATGAATTGTCAAAGTAGATAGGTTTAGTTCAAAACACATCTACTGAACTTTATTCACCTTGCGTGACTCCTGATTTTGATGTTAAAATGACAGGTTTTCCCAATATTTCCTTTGTTATTGACTGAATTATTTGAACATAAACTTAAATTCAAACACTTGAACTTGTGTAAACGCCAACACTATTGAATTATTTGAACAACTGATAATAAATGAAGTATAGTCAAAGGTTTAGTTCAGAACACATCTACACAACATTGTATTGTGAAAGTGTTCCAATCTACCATAATGTATAGATATTTAAATTTGCGTGAAGTGCTTTGTGATTCTGTTTACATAATGACTGTGAATTTTAAGGTTTTCAGAATTTTTCTTCTGTTTTCGCATGAGGTCAATTTTCAGAACTGAATATGCTCTCCTCATTAAGTTCAATAAAAAAAGTCAAATAACTCATGTTACGAGTATCAAACAGATTTTTTGATAAAATTGGAAGGTATTCTGTGTATGGATTACGACTCACGTGCTACAAAATAACGATTCAAATTCGTGATCATTATTTTTTCACGTTGTAATATCAGTTATTGTCTCTCATCTGTTGAATTGGAATTTGAAATGAGCGAGATGAATGCTATAAAGTGGGCAATTCCGCAACTTCAATTACAAAATTTCAATAGTAATTACTATCCATTTATTGCTCAACACTAGAATTTGATTATGTATTCTATTAATTTTTCCTCGTCAGATTTGAGTTTGTAAACAAAATATACTGATGACGAAATATTTATTACTAAAGACATTCACCCACTTTCGATTTAACTACAAAGATATACGGTAATATATTGAGGTAACCAATTTTCTGCAATTCAGATGAAAATTTTTGTCACATCCACTACCAAAATTCAGCTTTTCAGTAGCATATTTTCCGAACATTGGAGTTTAAAATCTTATCACTTTTAGTGTTTGCATAAATCTCTTTCACGCTTCAGTGAGCTGGTATGTTGGCATTACTTAGACAGCTCTTATTCCCTTGAATGTCAATATTTCAATGGGATTCAAGACATTGTCGTTCAGAATACCTAGGCGATACTTCAAGCAATCAATTTATTTCCAAGAAATACTGCAGAGTCAATCAAATATTGGATTCATCAACAAACAAAGACTACAACACTTGTAGCCTTTCGGAGGCATACAACCGTTGAATGGCTGCCAAATAATCAAGAAAATACCGAAGGACATAGCCTTCAAACATATGAAGAAGACCACGAGTCCAAAATAAGGTCTCTGAGTCATGCTAGTTAGATAGGGTGCCAAGACTAGGCATATAATGTTCGATTTTAAAAGAGGCCAAGTACCATACAGTGATGTAGGGCCTTACACACAAGAAGAAGTTACCCTATCAGGCTTTCATTTAATCCAGAAGACAATTCTTAAAAAAATCATCGAATTATAAATTCACACTAGAACAATTTCCACTAATCGATTCGGCCGATACTTGATGAAAATTTAACAACATAATTTGAATAAAACTTAGTAGCTCATAATTTTCACTATAATTAAGTTAAACATGTCAATATTGTTTCGCCATCAAGTTGGCTTCATCAGATAAAACTGATCAGTTTAACATCTACATCTGATGAAACCACTGTGTTATAGAACAATTTTCGTAACATTTTTGATATTTCAAATTTTCTGTAGGTGTTTGAAAGAAAAATTGAATTGTTGTAATCTCAACTACTGTGACCCTAATTTTCTGTAGAGACGTAAGAGAGTTTTATCACGTAGTTATATTGAATTGATGAATTGACGAAAATTTATATTCTGTGCTGATAATCGTCCATTCTATGGAAACCTTTATCCAATATTTGTTCTTCAGGGTCAGTCAAAGCAGCGGGCTGATAATGTCATACACCAAACAAAAAACAAACAATGCGCTCTTTATATCAAGTCGACAATAAGGACTTTATACTGGGTTATGTGATGTGTCACATAGGATGCAAATGACGTCACATCAATAATGTCACTGTCATAAGTGACAGAAATGACTTCGTAGAACACTGACTTGTTATTCATGTCTGAATAAGAAATAAGATGAAATGGAATATAGGCTATAAAGTGGTCTAACAAACTGGATGGATCGTCTTTGAACATAATTTCGTAAGCAATGGTTTCATTTATATCATGATACATAATAAAATCAGTTTAATAAACCCTAGAGCTCTTTTTCATATCATTGAAAAAATCGTATATAAACATTGAAATTATATACATATGCATATATATATATATATATATATATATATATATATATATATATATATATATATATATATATATATATATATATATATATATATATATATATATATATATATATATATAGAAATGTATTATTTTATAATAGTAAAAATTGATAATCGAAGTTACATCGAAAAGTTTTTTTGGAACTCGACTGGGATTAGAACCCAGGTCTTTCAGGTTTACGCTCTGCTGCTTTCCATTTACATTATAATGAAAATAATACATTTCTATATGTCCGTACGTGGTTGGTTAGCACGAATAATTTCTGTACTATGTATGAAAATATTTTTTATGTTTAATTTTTATGTTTATTATCATGTTTCACTTTGTGTATTTAATGAAAATAAAATAACCTTTAGCATTATTTTCACTTAAATTTCGAGAAATGTTCCTACTTCATATCCTAAGAAAATAATGATCAATTAGTATCTGAAAATGATGTAGAAATTCGAAACGCAGGGTTGGTATACATCATTCAATCGTTAGAACTACCGATATTTATCATAAGAGCACACTTATTCTGAATTCCGGCTATCTACACCATGGACTATACTCAGAATACGAAAGTGGATGGCTTATTATGAGTCACATTTGATGAATAACAATATATATATATATATATATATATATATATATATATATATATATATATATATATATATATATATATATACTATATTTTTGTATTTTCTAGTGATTTTAAAAATGCTTTTGTATTTTTCAAAAAGTTCTTGATAGATATACAATGTCTGTTCGAAAGAAGAGTTGAATTTTGAATTTTCGCGGGCTCTGCACATTCGGTTATCGTATTTCTTCTGGTTATGTTGGTACACATCGTTTCTCATATGTTGACATTATCAGCTATTTTGGATCAGTAGTTTGTTTTCGACAACTGAAAAAGACACATATTCTTCTTCGACTTTCTACTTTTGAAGAAAATGGATCAAAGAATCTGTATTAAATTTTGCGTTAAAAATAGAATAAAGTGCCTCAACGTACTTAAAATATTGACTGTGCCATTCGGCGAGGCTACATTGTTTCAAAAAAGTGTTAATAGTTGTAGAAGCGCCTTACCGAAGGCCGTCGATGACGATGACGTCCTCGAGTTGCAACCACGTCAACAAGCGAAGAAATCATCGAAAGAGTGAAGAAAATGGTTTTGAAAAATCGTGGAATCATTATTAGAGAAGTTGCAGAGGATGTTGGCGATGTTTTGGGCATGAAACGTGTGGCAGCGAATTTTGTTCCCAAATTGCTGAATTCTAAGCAAAAGCAACGTTGCATTAGTAACGCTTATTTCGACATAACTGCTGACGAAACGTCGGTGTATGGTTTTGACGTCGAAAACAAAGCCCAATCATCCCAATGGAAGCGGCCAGAGCAGACGAAACCGAAAAACACACGCCTTGTTGGATCAAATGTGAAGGTTTTGATCACTGTTTTCTTCTGAGTTCTTGCCAACAGGTCGTACGGTTGATAAGGAATACTATAAGGAAGTGGTGCAACGATTGCGTGAAGCAATACGGCTCAAACGATCGGAATTGTGGAAAAACAACTCATAGATTCTGCATAACGATAATAGACGAGCTCACACATCAATACCTGTTCGTGATTTTTCGGACAATCATGCCTCGACCACCGTATTCACCAGATTTGGCTACCTGCGATTTTTTGCGAAGAGACGAATTGAATGAAAGCGTTTTGCTACAAATGATGAGATAAAGTCGGAATTGAAGAACGAGCTGATGGTCATACCGAAAAGCGCATTTCAGAAGTACTTCAAGGATTGGAAGAAGCGCTGGCGTAAGTGCGTTTTATCTGAGGAGGATTACTCTGAAGGGAACAATATGGAAGTTGATGGATAAATTATTAATTTTTGGCAAACATTCAAAGTTCAACTCGTTCTATTGAACAAACCTCGTATATTAAAATATATAGGTACATATATACGGATTCTGTTGACACATTATATTATTACATATTAACTACCCTCAACAAATGATGATCTCTATAGTTCACTACTGTATTTTGTTTTGTATTTTTCCTTGAATACTCCTAAATAGAAAAAATATAATATTTAGATCAATCTGCAGAAATTTGCCTACATAATAAAAGACTGTAAAATGAGAGTTTATTTGTGATGAAGTAGTAAAAACTGCAGGTTGCATTTTCAGATGATAAACTCTCTGTGGAGGCTCTATTGTTTCAGTCTCTTTCATTCATAAATTTTAGATTTCCACCGGCTTTGTGCGAGAAAAATAACCCTGAATGCACTTGACTTCTAATTCTCAACCCTGGAATGGAATTGGCTAGTATTAAACAATAAAAGTACCCTCATTTTCAAATGAAAAGCACAGAGAGCGTCAAGCAAAAACAATGAGCACTGTAACCACACCGCTTTGAACAAGACTTGTCTATAGTATAGGACTACAAACGTTAAGGCTGTGAAATGGCAATGTGTACTTTCCTCTTTAATACAGAAAGCCATTGTTTCGCTTTATAAGCTTTATTTCATTCATATGCCACTACAAATAAAGCTATAATAATTTCCCTGCATTCAAGGAAAAATAATGGCATTCAGCTCTGAAGAATACCATACTTTCCTATTTATTAAAATATTCTCAGTGCGCGTCAGCAAATATGCGATAAAAATTGGAAATCATATATTTTAGCAAGGTTCAGCTAAAACTTGAAATTTAGAAAATAATCACTATTCACGTTGTTTAATTTTATATTTTACAGCATGGGCAATAATAATTTATTATTATTATTATTATAAATAATTATAACCGAATTCATAGAAATTTTTGAGATTTCTTGATGAACGTGTGATACTTTCTTACATACAATTGAGTATTATTATTCTATGGAGCAAATATGCTCGACTGCTTAACAGTTGTAGGTATTTCCACTGCAAAATTTTAAGGATGTCTACACATTCGCTAGAATTTCATATGAATTACGCATCAAATGATTTTTTTTCATTGGAATAGATGTCAATCTTTCGAAAAAGTATATCTTGATGAAATAATTTGGACGGAGAAAGTTACGATCCTGGTAAAAATTCAAAAGCCAGAAGCAGTTGTTAGCCCCACAAAAAATTTTATGAATTCTTCTCTTAATCAAAGAAATATTCCATTTTTGTTGCTAATATTCGAGCTCTGTACATTTGGACCTCTTTTGACCATCAAGTCCTCCATATTATCAGGGTTCTGCTTGTCCTCTTACTTTTTGTTGTCTTTGTTTTTGCTTATTTTTTCAGCATGGTATCCAACATTAACACTTTTTTTCATTTTTTTTCAACCCTGTATTCGAAACTCATTATCATGAGTTTCATCCTTTGTAGTTATTTGCGTCAAGTTTTCCCATATCACCATTTTATGAGCCTCAATTCATATACAAATGTTGAATGATAATGGATATTAGTTTTTTTTCGTTAACTGTAAGAAAATTCATGTCTTCACTTAGTTTTAAACCTCTGAAACTCTGATTGGATATATCGTTCAGTGCTTAAAACTGAAAGCAAACTGCTCAAGAACATTATGAACTGAAACTGTCAGTAGTTTGAGGCACTTCAAATTGAAGAATCCGAATCTTATGACAAAAGTTATGCTCATCTCAGGTTGAATACCCCCTGAAATTCTCAAATCCACTGTGGTTTATACCAAAATCACTTGATACACTAAAAACTATTTTCAGGTTCTTTTGTCATTATATACCTACCTTGAAAAATAGATTTAAATTATAATAATAAGTTTTTTATTATCAACAGGTATAATGCCCAATTACAGAAAATCATAACATAATGTTGGATAATAACTAAATAACTAAACGAATAAAATTAAATGAAATATAACAAATAGCTCAATCTAATCCGAAAAAACTAACTAATAACAAAATAATAAAATTGAATGAAGTATTCGAAAGTACTCAATCTAATTCAATTGACTTGGTTGACTTGGGGAAAAACCAGGTTTTTCCCCTTACTTTGACTCTTTATTGCCTGAAGAAGTCCGGAATTTTTCGACATTCCCAACCTGGTGCTGACGATACATCAGCTATGAGTTGCACTGCCACCATATTTGTTGAATTGTTTTTTCTTACAATTTACTTAATTGTGTTAAATTAAATGAATACGCGGAAAGATCTTGAATAACAATGTTTACTTCATATTCAAGAGATAGAAAGTGGCGTGTGTTACGAAAAAGACAAAATGTAAATAAACAAAACAACTTAAGTGTAAATGAGTTGAGTGTATATAGACCAATAGATAGTGTAAGCATTATGATTTTTCATTTTATGATGACCATGTTGATAATATTAATGCTAGTAATTCTGGTAATATTTTAAGTGATAGTGATGTTAATACCCTGACTGAATCTATCGATAATCAGAAAATTTATAAACTTCCAGTTGAAGAAATCGAACAAACGAAAACTCTAAGTGAAAAGCTTCGTTTTTGGACTCTGTTAAACATAAAACAATAAATAATATAATGAAAATTATTATTATTATTCAAATGTGGCTCAATGTTGCCTATAAACCCCGGGCCAGTCTTGGCAATGAAACATGTCCCAAGCTTAGAAATCAGGTGTGGGCCAATCGTGGCAACCATGCGAGGTCCCATGTTATCATTCCAGATTCTTACCATGACTGGGCCAACACTAGTTAACAAGATTGGCCCAAACTTCTGCAAAGTTGACCCAAGCTTGGGCCTATTTAGGCCCCGTCATACTGTCCTGTCTGGGATATCGTATGAACAAAAACACAGCTAAATTCTGCAAAATTATTCAATATTCGTATAATTCGTGCTATTTACCAATTATCAAAATTTCCATAAAACTCAACCACAATTCAGTTGTATCGAACCCTTGATAATGGCTTAGTAGCCCGAAACGTATGTCGAAGTATAGAAAAATTTGGTGTAATTCAGCTAAGTGATTCCAATTATACTATAAATGATTATCTATTTTGTCGTTTTCAAAAATAATTTATGGGAGCTCAGGAGTTCTACTGATTTAATTCATTACAGTGAGTTACATTAGATACGCCTATGTAGGTAGATCGGAAGACGCCAGTGTTGTACTTCTGGAAAAACTTCGCTGCAGAACAAAGGACAATATTTATTGCTGAAGGAGTAACGAGTGTATCGAGGCGTGCAAAATTTCATATATTAATATACAAAGTTGCATTGTATGCGATGTATCCAATATGCGGCCTCTTTGAACTGATACACACAAAAATCTCTTTCTGGGTCGTATTATTCCGAGACCCCAACATATTTCATGCATGATTAACTGCATTATTTGAGTTTTCTGAAATATTACGAAATGTAGGTGCATTCTTCAGTGATAGTGTGTCTGATCTCAAACGAATCGCAGCATATTTTTCCGCATTGGAGTTTGTGCTTTAATCCAACACATTTTCTTCGATAAAAATTAAGAACGACAATATTTATGTGTAGAATAATATTATATTCATCATGATTTGTTTGGTAAAATTTTCGCGGATATAATTATAATTAATTTACTGGACAATATTACTGGCTTTTTCAGAGTTTTTTTATGAAGCCTTGGTCAACCTTATGAGAATGCAGGATATATCGCCTACACTATCCATCCAAGAGGTTATGTCAGAGAATACTGAAATAGGTAGCATGAATAAAATCATAAGCGAGCCTTATAGAAACATCACTTGGAGAAAAATGTATTTATCCATCTTATAAAGAGTTTTTTTAATGTTTCAGTGGGATCTACACTTATGTCATTATTAAAAACCATTATGAATGCCGCTTATTCACTACATGTTGCTAAACAGTTTAGCAACATGTAGTGAATAAGTGGCAAAAAAATAAGGGACGTTTATTATAAAAAAATGTTAGGTTATCTTCACTGCATAAACTCTAATTCTTGTTTTTTCTCCTGTAGAAGACAGAACTAAGTGTCGAAATATATAGAGAATTTCAATGAATAAATGAGTTTTCAAACACTTCACAAGACCGATTATTCCCGTTACCTAAATTCTACTATATATATATATATATATATATATATATATATATATATATATATATATATATATATATATATATATATATATATATATATATATATATATATATATATATATATATTCATATTAAATTGAATTAAACTCTTAGCTTAATGTTTCACGACTATATTCAACAATATCAATTCGTCTATTCGTCGTAAAATATAATCGTGAAACATCAAGCCAAGAGTTTAATTCAATTTAATATTCATTTATGTTTAACACCAAGAGTTAAGCGAGAATTCAATCTCAGTCATATATAATTTTATTATATTGAAAATTCATAATCAAAGTTACTTCTGAAAGTGTTTTGGTACTCGACTGGATTTCCAAAAAACTTTTAGATATAACTTTGTTTCTGAATTTTCACTATAATGAAATAATACATTTCTACATGTTCTACGTGGTTGGTTAGCACGAATAATTTTCTGTACTATGTACGAGTATATATATATATAGTTATATGCTTCTCAAAATGATCTTTTTGCGATATAGTAGTTTACGATTTTATATCAGTGACAAGTCGACAATTCAAAGTTAGTGAGAATTATGGTTAATAAACATCATTAATCATTTCCATAAATCTTATATTGCGTTCTCGAATGTCACAAAAACCGATATTGTGCTCCATAAGTTTCCCGGCCCCTTGTATGATCGTATTTCACAATACTCCAGCAGTAAAAAATCCAAGGATTCACACTCCCACGTAATGCCCTTTGTGAAACAAATCGCCAGGACATTGAATTATGAGGTAGGAATCAGACAGTACAAGTGAGTTTATTCCGCGATATACATGAAGAGTTTCAGAAAAATCCTGAACGTAAATCAAAATTGAAGGTATTTAAACAAATTTTCCCTCGTCAATAAATAATAAAGTGTTAACTGTGTATAAATCCATGCGGACATCCCACATTCAAAACACACGATAAATATAGTTTCGGCATTGGTAAGTTAAAAGAGCCGACAATGGACATCCATTTGTTTTGGGGGAAACACATTGAAATATAAATGGAAACAGGTCTGCGACACAATGAGCGGTCTCGTAGGCCCACAACCTCCTGTCGAGCGATATAATGCCTCTCTGACACTTGTACTATTTGTAACCTATTATATACTCCATAAAAATCTATCGATCCATAATTAACCTTTTTTCGAATGATCCTTCACTGGGGATTCAAACGTTCCTTAAATTAATCGAATCCAGAACTGACGACAAGGTATTACTCTTCTTCGGCAAGAACTTTTACCACCTGCAGAATCCTATCTTACTGAGCTAAGCTGCTACGGCGATTTTGATCTGAATCCGGTTAAATTGAATGGGGATATTGGATGGTGTAATGAATCAATGTCATACGCCAGTCCTGATGGAATATAATGAAGTCCATGAACTATCAAATCACATGTATCGGACACTGAGGTAAAAACAGAATATGTACACAAAATTCAGCTAATAGTAATCATTTCATTCGACAAAATTGGGTAAATTTGATTATTCGTGACATAAAATTCGTGATTATTCGTGAGTTATAAAATACCACTTTCTGTCAGTTTTTCAATGTTACGTACGACTGGACTTTCCCCAGTCACTCTAAAGGATGTATCTTTAATGTAAAGAAGTTAATTGATTAATAAATTAACGAATTTGTTTAGCAGATTTTGAGATTAAAACGCACATACAGCAACATACAACATACAGCCAAACAAACATACAAGAATTCTAAGAATCTCTGTTTTGGGTTGCATCGACTTGAATGTAATAATTTATAATATCAAAGCATGCATGATGTGTGCTCGAGAAAATTTGATGATGTTCATATTTCCATATTATTCTATTTACTATTCCTCCAAATTCAATTCAAAAATGGACATAATGTCATAATTTCTGTCAAGTTTCAATATCTAGTTATGATATTTAATACTTATATTAAATCATTCGAGTGTTCTTAATATAACCAACCAAACACAAATGTTCTGTGTGATAATGTTCTATATGACCTTCTGACTTCTATCCTCAAACGTATTCTCAGATGTGTTATTAAACTGGAGACACCGCTATGTGAAATGTTGTTTTAAATTTTTGAAGAGATGACACATTGGACAGATGGTAATGTCTGTATTCTTCACGCATTTTTGATTTCAAGACAGGTTCTGATTCGTATCTAGAGAATGAATTCGACTATTTGACATACTAACGCGGAATATCGAATGTCCGATTGTCAAATAAGACACTTTCCGGTGAAGAATTCGTCGTTTACGTCGACACGTTAAAGTCCTGATGGAAATCTCGACAAAACTAAACTTTGCCGTATGAAAATGAAATCAAATGATCAAAATTCACAGAATTTTCATTGAAAAACAAGAAAAAAAAAAGAATTTCATTAGATCAGAACTTTCGATCCATTTACTGTGCTGGTCGAAAATTTTATTCTAAAAGCCCTGAAATAATGAACAAATCCTCTCTAATACAAAAAGCGTCTGACGTAATGCTGATTAGAGAACTAAGAGCAACGTATGTTTTTTGTGATACTATCCCGATAATATTTATTTTCACCAGTATATGGCTAATTCTCAAAAAAATTAGAAAAAAGATATTGTTAATGTCGCGAAATATTTTTATTATTATTATGGAATTTCTCATGATATTATAAAAGAGTATAACTTAATTTTCTTAAGGATTGTACTGGTCCCCAACATTTATGACTTTTAAGGGGGATAGGGGTTGTTACATAAATTGAAAAATGAGGGAATGATAGCACAGTGAGGGAGTTATTTTCCTTAGCATTTAAATGAAAATAAAATAATATTTAATACCTCAATCAATTTTTTCATTCCAAAATAATATAAGGAGACTTACAGACTTTCTAATAACCAAGGAGAAAATGTTGACATTTTTTGAAGCAGCCAAAACACGAAAGTGTTCTAAACTCGAGCATATTATTCGTGAAAATAAAAAAAAAATTCTTTTTCTGTCGTATTCCTTATTCTTTAATTTAGCTTCTGCTTCTGTGACTTTATTTTTTCATGCCATCTCTTTCTTATATCGCTCTAAAAAAACATACAACCGCGAATTTCCCGAATTCATTATGATTCCCTCACACAACCGTCATTCCCTCACCAACAAATAGTATGAGGGAATGACGAAAAAAACGTTAAAAGTACAAAAACTGCGAACATAACCTTACTTTTCTATGGCAATGCATACTAATCAAATACGCTCAAAAACACATACGATAAGTAGTTTATAATGAATAAACAAACTCTTACCGTTTCTTAACACAGTGTGAGGGAATGACACCAGACAATGTAAATTAAAATAATTATTCCTTTAAAGTAATTTTAACTATACTGTTCATCAGTGACTTTCGAGCTCGCCAAATTTTTTTGATAGTAGTGCTACCACATTACTAAAAATAAAACGCTGCGTTCAGTTTGATTTAAAATTTCGCTCTTATTTCACTGTCATAAAAACTATGAGGGAATGATTCGCCTTTTAAGGACACATCAAAAAATGTAATTTGTGTTTATCTCTTAGTGATTTTTACTAACAAATATGCATTTTTAAAAAGATAATATTATAAATGAATAAAAAATAAACTATTTAATTTTATTTCAGAAAAGCTACCTAAAATATTTGAAAATGTTTCGAAGTTCGGTAGTTGGGACACAATGAGGGAATGATTTTTGAGGTGTATATTTAAGAATATGTTTTTCATATATAACAATTAATTCATAATTAAGTGCACTTTGTGATGAATTTTCATGAGAGAATATTCTTAATTTTAACTTTCGATCCCATTTCATATAAATCAGCAAGGACAACAATTTCGATTTTATTTGAGAATCAGCCATATGCGGTATTTTATATTTTTAGATATGTACAAATTTTTTCCAAAACTTCATTGCCCATTAAACTCGTGAGTTATTACCGACTATCTTAAGAATTTAAATTGTGTCAATATATTAACATATTTCAAATAATTTCTCCTTGATTCTTTGTTTCACAAAATGACTAAAACTATCATTTGTTGTCCCAAGAGTATTGCAATCTTGAACCTGTTGAAATGGAGATCCCATCAAGGAATACTCAGCTGTTTTTTGAGCATTTTGATCATTCAAGTTTTTGGAATACGTATTTATATATCTATGTCCAATTGTAAAGCGATTAAATATAACTTGATCTGAAGAAATTCTCTTGTCTTTCATATCGGGTTTAATTTCGAGCAGTTGAATCATCACCATGCGAACTGATGTTAATTGGAATCTCTTTTTGGAATTGATTAAGTATGATAGCTGCACGTTTAATCAATCAACTTCTATTTATATTGTCCGTTCCGGTGATTTCTATGGTAGTTCTTGGGACAAAATGGGAAAAAACCAATTGAAGTCATGAACCAAATGAGTTGTTAACGAATGTTCATCCAGCCGTTACAGAGGAGAGCTGATTAAGTAAACGAAGAAATTTCTTATAGATATGGATTCAGCACGATCGACTGTTCAACTTCTTTATGTTTGATCTGGTGCTATCGATTCAATATTGTTGGATTCGACACGACTTTGGTATTTATCTGTCGCTTAATGTTGAGACTGATGCACATACCAGTTAATAAATCCAATTCTTATTGAACTCACTCAATTTTATAAGATGAATAGGTAGCGAGGAGTGTAATTTGATTTTCATATACGTGTAGTTGATGATGATATAACCATTATTATGCTCATTTTAGATAAGCAATAGGTACATAGATGATTCACTACGATGTTTCAATAAATTTCATTCTTCATTCTGATGGGAATATATATATATATATATATATATATATATATATATATATATATATATATATATATATATATATATATATATATATTATTAGGATTGTTCCCCATGAGGAGAGCGACTGAACTTGAATTCTCAGTTAGGACTTTTGCTTCATCTTTTTTGCCTCCCAAAAACGCTTCATCCCCTCTGAATGCTTTTTTTTCTGTTCATCTTTCCATTTTACTCCAGGTTGACAATTCGACTTCTGCTCAAACTTCACATGTGCGACTTTATAGCGACACACTTTGCTCGTCGTTTTCTGATTTCTTCCGTTATCGTATTTGTCTTTTCATACAGTTCATTCTGAGGTCTTTTTATCCAAATGCCGTTTCTATTGATTGGTGCGTGACACTTTTTGAGAATTTTTCTTTCTTTTTTTTCTGTTTCTCTAATTCTTGAATGACCGTCAATAACCATTGTTTCTGATGCGTAGATTGCTTCTGGAAGAATCTTTGTGTCATAATGCCTCAATTCGGCGCCTATCAAAATGCACTTTTTGTTATAGTGAGCCCATGTTAGTTTGTAGGTCCTTTGGAGCTTGGTAATTCTCTGTTCATTAGCGATTCGGTTTAAACCTGAGGACTGTATAACTCCCCGAGGTATTTAAAATGGCCGACTTGCAGAATTTCACCATGTTTTGTGATAAGAGAAGGTTTATTTTTTGGTTTCCTTTCCATGTATTTGGTTTTATCATAAGAAATCTGTAACCCGCTTTTCTGCGCAATTTCATGTGGTTTTTCTTTTCTAAGTCGAGAATGGCTTCAGTTCTGTCGTCTGTGATGATTGCAATATCGTCTGCAAAGGCGAGACATATAATATATATATATATATATATATATATATATATATATATATATATATATATATATATATATATATATAAATACTTCAATTCCACTTAAATAATTATTCAATTAATCAAATACATATACGATCCTCCATTAACGCTCAAGGGATAAATGTTACAGAATATCGAAATCGATGCTACACTTGACGAAATCACAAGACGAACTGTTTCGTTCTACAAGGAACTTATCCGTTGTGCCTAGTTCATCGCCCAGTGAGGCAACGACTTCAATCTCTAAAATCTTCCTCATGACTCCTAAGTGAAGAACCGTCTAGTAATGAATACTTCACAACTCCATCTATAGGAATCAATAGAAAACATCTCTCAAACCATAGACTCGCCAAGCACCAATAGTTCACATATTGAAACGTTTATTCGAAAGAATGTCATCATATGATATTTTTACATGTCAATGTCGAAACAAATATCAGGTTGCGTCAGCTGTACCAATCCGATTTTTATTGAATTCCAGTTAGCTTTTCGGCGATATTTTTAACAAAATTTTAAGGATTATTTCTTTGTTTTTCGATAAAAGTTTCTTGTTTTCTTCACATAAATATTTCACAAATAATGTTTATTGGCTAGTTTATCTTCAGATCACCGAAATAAATATTACTTCGTCACTGGATGTCATGAAGAGCTGCAGGGAACATATTTGAGAATTTTTTTATAATATCAATTTGGTTTAATGATGCAAACCTCAAATAATGCCATACAAGATTGATATTAATGGCGAATATGGTTTTAGGCAATAGGTGAAGGTATAAATTAATGTAGTTTGGCATGAATTCTCTATTTCTTCCTATGTTTTCATATATTTTTTCAGATTGACAGAAAATTTTATTTTCTGTCAATTATATCAACTCGAATCGTTTTTCATAGAAATAACAAAAATCTATATATTTCCATTTCGCTATCGTTAATAACTCGATAATTCGCTATTCGTGATAACAAACTTATTACAAACCAAGTGTTTTTCATTCACTATTTCCTATAACTATAATTTTTTTGATATCAAGATATTCCAGGTTTTCCTTTCCTGGAAATGTAATACCGACTTTATTAATTCACTGTATTTCAGTTTTGACCTTGAAAATATCGAGGTTTCATTGTAAAAGTTCACCATTGTTGATAAATCCATTCTTCTCAAAATATATTTCACAATCAATACGCGAAGGTTTATTTTGATTTTGTCACTGAAATTAATATATATCTGATAGGACCCACGTATCGTGAATTTTATCAAAACGTGCGACTTGAAATATTTCATATATTCTATAATCAGAATCTGCTGGAATGCATATTGAGAATAAAGACAGATACTTTTTATCGGGATTTGTTTGCATTGATGCGAACTCAGATCGACGCATAAAATATACTGTTATCTGATGTCCTTCTGATGGCATCGTCGAGATACGATTGCCTGGAGTCTAAACAGGTATAATTGCTAGGAAAGAATGGGGAGATATATCCCAACGATTGTTCGCTTGACGCGAAAGCTTGCGCGTGCCTGCAGCTCTGAAACAAAGGACATGGAGATCAGAAGACATACAACATTATACTGTAGAATATCAAAGATCTGAGCTTGGGTTTGATGCATCCCCTTTGTCAGAATGTTACAATTATGCTGAAATTTAATCATTCGTATAGCGATTACTTCACGCTTGGTGATCACAGGACCTGGCGCGAGGAATGTCCAGACCAGAGCTTGAATTAATACAATGCAAATTGTTGACGACTCCGTGGCCAAAAATATGATCAAAGCAAAAACAGTTGATTGTTTCCACTTTATTGGAATTTCATTCGGACATTCATCGTTGCCAGTCGAGCGAAAACCCAACGGGTGTTGAAGTTCTAACAGTTTACTGACAGATTTTTTGATGGTCATCCCTTTGTGGCCGCTCTATCTGTAGGCTCAAAATTACTAAACCGTTTTCTCTCAGCGAAACAACCCACATAAATGATTTAAACGTTGGGTATTTCCTGAATCAGAATGTATATATTCCGATGACATCAGTATCAGATTATTCAGACCATTAATCTGGAAATGTATGTCACTTGCAGCGAACTACAAGTTCGCTGAATGAATACATAAAAATTAAAGTACCTTTGAGAAAATATTGATATCTAATTGTACGATAGTAACTAATATGAGAATATTCTAAGTGTATTATTCCTATTTTATAATTCGAATAGTCATAAATATTTTCCACTGTGCAAATTTTCACATTTCAATGAATTGCTGACAAATAACAGAAGTTCCCCAGTTCATCTTTCATCCACAAGCCAATAGCACCAGAATATACAAATCGCTACATCTGAATTTACTGGTACTTTTCTGAATACTTGTTTTTCGCAAATCTGCATTGCTCAATTAAGTCGGGTTTCATATTACTTCTTCCACTTCTTCAGTTTTCCGTTGAGCTGTTTTCACTAAATCTTGTCTTTCAGAGAACAAAATACAGTCCCTACTCACTTAGTATTTTTGTTGATGAGTTTCTATAATTAATTATTCTTTCTAATGACTGAGATTGAATTCTCGCTTAACTCTTGGTGAAACATAATTAAATATTAAATTAAATTAAAATCTTAGCTTAATGTTTCACGATTATATATAACAACAAGAATTGGTCAACATGTTTCGAGCGTTAGCTCATTTGCAAGACTCAACTACAATAAGGAACGAACAACAAATTTATATCTATACAATGGATGTAAGTAGGGAGGATAATTGAACATCTACCTGTTCATTTACGATTTCTTTTTTTTTTCTTCCAAGAACTGCTTATTTGAATTGCTTCTAAAAGGTCTAAACGTTTCCCGTATTTGGTTTCCTCAAAGTCTTCTCAAGTCAAGAACATTGTATTAACTCCAACCACTCCATAGACTTTGAGAAAACCTAATGCCTAGACGCAGAATGAACAAATAGATTTTCAATTACCCTCCCTACTTAAATCCATTATATAGATATAAATTTGTTGTACATTCCTTATAGTAGTTTAGTCTTGAAAATGAGCTAACGCTCGCAACATGTTGACCAATTCATGTTGTTGAATATGATCGTGAAACAATGAGCCAAAAGTTTAATTCAATTTAATAATTAATCTTTCTGAACTAAAGGGTTTTTTATCCATTCAAAAACATAAGTCTCGTCTTATTTCAATGCTGAAATACCTGGAGTATAAATGGTTCGATTTCGAGGGGAGTAGTTAAACCAAATTTGTAAGATGGTGCAACTTGTTGAAGTTGCAGAATTTCGAGAAATCCGTCGATGGAAGTTATCTTCAAAGTCCGTATCTGTTCTGAGTCCTTCGAAATCTCATGCATATTGAAACTCGTTTATGTTAATTCATTGCATCGGTAGCCCACACCGTGTTTTCGGCAAAGCGTTATGGATGACGACCAAAAATGTCACCCCCTCATGATGTCGTATCTGACCATACCTTCAATCAAATATTGGCTATGAATTTTATTCAGAAATGAATTTTGAGTGTTAGATAACCGGCGAGTACCTCGCTAGGGGGACATAAGCTATAATTAAAATGAGTTTTTATAAGGCGAAAGATGAAGATAAGATCCGAGAAAAAGTATTATTATTGTTTCAAATTGGGACGAGTATAGATTTATGTTTGAAGATTACGGATTGGTCACACAAGAGTTGAAGGTCAGAAATCTACTAGCCCGATAATTTGACGAAATAATGCGGCAGTCGGTAAATTTGGACAAGCTGACAGACTGCGTGACCAGCCAGTGCCGTAGAAGAAGTCATAACCAAAAGTCCCGTCGCATCTAGAATTAAAGACAAAGTCAATGTTAGAGTTGTTTTCTTCTTCAAGTAGTTCTCTATTGGGTAACACTAAAAAAGTCTCTTTGAGATTTCAACAGTTCAATAATTCAATGAACTAAAATCTTTTTTTATTCTGTAAAATAAAGAAAGATTCGAGATAACAATCATCTCAATGTAGCAACAGATACATTAAGTACTAGAAAATGCTACATCTATATGCTAATTGAATCACGTTACAATTGTCCAAATATGAATATTTATCCACAATTCAAGAAAAAACTACTATGAACATGGAACAAAGAAAAAAAGAACACGAATAGAGAGAATATACAATCGTTAGAATATACAGCTGAAGTATAACGAAATGTTTGGACTACCTACAACTGCTATCTGAAATTACATTCATGTGTTTTTGTGAACAAGTTACTTCCGCATAACACTTGGTTGAACATTGATATCTATGGTATACTGCAAAACCCTTTGCAAAATTCGAAAAAATTATTGACTACAATCCATTAATTTTTTAGACTTATAACCCATTATCAAGCATCCAATAAAACTGGGCAACATTTGCATTTAACTCAATGGAGTGGAGGCCCGAAACATTTGTCGAATGTACCAAACAATTTGTGTTTTGAGCTAAAGGTAACATTTTAATTTAGTTGCAATAAGGTTCACTAGTAATTCTTGTTAGCAGTTCTTGGAGATTTCTTCCAAACATTGTCATATTGCTTTTATCAGAAACTTTGGAGAAAAAATTTTCTTATACTTTCATTCTCAGATTAGTTTGCAGTTTTCAATCTAAAGTTGTCAAAAGCTATTCTTTGCTTTCATTTCTCAGGGAAAGTACTGGAATTTCCCATGAACTGGCTTGAAAATTGTGATCAGGGACTCATTGTGGTCAAGTCTTGCACCTTGCAGAATGAATATAACTAACTTGGTATGCCTTATTACTTATCTATCCACGGATCTTTTCTAGATGGTAAAATTTGTTATTGGTTCTTTTTAGATTTTTTGAAGGGTTAGTCCTTTTCAGCACCATGTTTTCACTATATTTGTAATTTTTCTTGGATGTTCCCAACAGTAATATATTCATTCGTCTAATAAAAAACTGATTACAATATATGCTATTTCTGTAAAGATATTGATTCATGTAAAACCAGCTAGGCTCCCAAAGTATTACTAAATAATATTGCAATTCTGTTTTTCGATATAATCTTCAATCGTAGAGAAAAATTATTTCCATGATACAATATTTCCAATAATACATCCATGTGGTTTGCATTGCTTTGTTCATGAATTTGTGGATATTGTTTATCTGAATCTTGTAGTCTACGCCAGTGGCTGTCATTTTTGGGCAAGCTGGAAACCAGCATGGCCCTGGCAGTTCGATCGTGACACTTCTTGACTCGGGACATGTGCGCTAACCTATCATTACGTGTTGGAACCAAATTGTGGCATATTATACCTCTAAGGTCGCTCACACAAGCAAACTCTATCGCGGTATCGCGCCTTTGATTTGGGTCCCTTCACTGATGATTATTGCTCGGTTTCTATTCTTATTTGTTTTCAATTTACTCACCTATAGCACCCAATTATACCTAACCAGTTTTATATTACGATGGCATTGTCGACCATTGGAAACGTGCGAAACATTATTTCCAATGGCATTCTGTTTATTCACAGCAGCTACTCTGGTAAATATTTATTACGATGAAGTTCAACCTTTACACTACCACATCAATATCGGATTCATCTTCTGTGCGCACAATGTGTAATTGGCCAAATAACGAAAACATCATGCGACTGTTGATTGATGCATTTATAATCTTCGCCTCTTGGTTTACAAGGATTATTCAAGCAATGAAATTTTTGAGTTCTTCTATCTGATGAAGAAAAGGCTTGTTAAATCATTGAAGGGGAGGTTAAAATTGGAACGATAAGTGCACAATATACTACGGATTAGAAATAACGTGGGAATATTGTTCAACATTTTCACCACATTTCCAAATGAAGAACGAGATTAAAAAACACAATAAACAGAGAAAATTATAATTTAGAGGAAAAATGATTGGATAAACATTGTTTTTTTCCCAAGATTCAAATGGGAAAACATTCTTGTTGTTCTCTTGATGAGAAGCAACACGCTCAAAACACGTATTAACGGCTGCCTTCAAGTTGTGAAAATAGGGTTAGCTTTTACGTTTCACTATATAAATTCTCATGCATTCAACCTTTTATATGCTGTTCAAACTTTTGGTTTGAGATTTTGTATAGAATGAGTCACCTAAATGATTGCGAACCAACGTCAAATTCTCCCAGTCGATAGTTAATTCAGAAGCTTCAAATGGTCACTCATTTGCAGAGATCTTCGTTTGTTGGTTTTTCATCTTCAACTCTGTATATCTCAAACTTGGCAACGGCGTTCCAATGAGAGCCAACAAGCTCGAAACACGTGTAAACACACACACACATATATATATATATATATATATATATATATATATATATATATATATATATATATATATATATATATATATATTATTATAACGATTATTCCCCATGGGGAGAGCGATTGAACTTGAATTCGCAATTATTAGGACTTTTGCTTCATCTTTTTTACTAATTTTTTGCTCTTTCTTCCGTTCATCTGTCCATTTTATTCCAGGTAGGCGATTTTATTTTTGCTCAAACTTCACATGTGCGATTTTAGAGCGTCACTCGAAGTGCGATCTTCGAAGTTTTTTATATTGATGTCTTGTTGATGTTTTTGGACCTCTTTATGCCACTCAGTTCCGTATTTACTCTTCATAATTACATCGAGTTGTTTCTTCGGTACTCTGGACTGAAGGTCCATTCTGAGGTCTATTTCCGTTTTTCTATTTCTCTAATTCTTGAAAGACCGTCAATAACCATTGTTGCAGATGAGTAGATTGCTTCTGGAAGAATCGTTGTGTTATAACACCTCGTGTGGGGTTGTTAGTACACCCATTGAGCGCCTCCCCGGGTGGCGGATAGGGGAAAGTCTCCTAGATATAGATACCTAGGCAATGATACGCAGACCAAAAACTAACGAAACAAATCCACTGGCGTCTGTTCAGTATCTCACGGCCAATGGTTAGCGTATGTTTCTCTAATTGAGCTGGCTGTATTTCAATATTCTCGAACTCAAAAATAGAGTCGTACACACTGTGGCCTCAACTGAGACCACCACAAAGCTTTGTACAACTTGAACGCATGATGGAAAAGAAGATAAAAGAATCACTACCCCAGACACCAGTCGAAAGACTGACTTCACCTGATCATCTGGGGGATTCTGGGGGATCAGGGACACCATGCGGAAAACAATCGGAACTTCCCCAAAACATTACATATTATTGTCATTATACATATGATTCTATATAATTTCAATAACCGCAATATAATGACTGTCCAATAAAGAAGGATGCCAGAAAATGAATAGTCTCCAAATTATTCAATTTTGTGAATAAAATGTGTAGGATTTTCCAAGAAGGAAACTCAGTCATAAAAAACAATGAGAGTGAAATATTCATTTGAGGGAGTGACATGATGGGTATTAGGCTTGCACACATGCCATAGGAAAACATAATTACATAGCATAAACTTAATTATTATGAAGCACAATTTGAATGAATTGTGAACAATTATAATAACTATATTGAAATTGAAAATAAATTGTATATTGGAAGCCGGTACCGTCGACTATCTGTGGTTATCTACGTAATACAAAAATTAAATGAAACGTGTCCGGTTCTCGATGCCGATTAATACCAGCAGAGACGGTTTCCCATAAAATGTTCAAATTTCATCACCATAAAAACAATATGGAATAAAGCAGCGGCAACCAAACATATCCATTTTCATAACCATTATGAAAATAAATCGTGTACATCTCAGATTGTATGTATTTTATGTGGCTTCATCGTACTTGTTAATTTCATCATCGAAAGATGGCGCTAAAGTAGAAGTTTCTTCAGCATTATTGAGGAATCCTGTCATATCTAAACGCCACTGACGGCATATTATTCCATCAACATTACAGATACAGAGCAAGTTTCGAGATATTCATTCATTTGAGCCGTTATAACAATTTCTAAGGACAATAGTGAAACGTTTAATTACGACTTACAGCCTATCACATTACCAACCTCGCCCATACTCTAAACAATAAATATAGTACAATACGGAGCAAAATAAACAGGAGACAGGTGGAATTAATATTATTAGACATTAGGAAACAATATGAAGAATTAATGGAGAAGAACGTATAGGAAGTCTACTAATATTCCCGAAGCCTTTAAAAGCTAAGGTAAATTTCTTAAATGTAGACTTCAGAAAGTGAACTTAAATATTGAAGAAATTGAAAATTATGTCGACATTGAGCACAATTATTACGAATTTTTCACTTCCTGATCAAAATATCTATATTTATTTACTATAAAAGTAAGAAGTGTTATAAAATGCAGCATTTGAATAATAAGAAAAGGACTGGCCATACCGTGTTACTATGTAAATTGTCAGAATGTAATTAAATTTTCGATCTGAGCATCTGACTCACCTTATCAATGAATAGGTGTTATTGAAATTAAATTGTCAATTTCAAAAAATGAGATCTTATAATAAATATATTGTTATAATATATAATTATATGTTATAAAATAACATCTTTTTCTATTTATTCATACTCTACGATTGTTGAGAAAGTGATTCTAAACAGAATGATAGTATTTTTAGAGAAATCAGAATTACTCACTGATAGCCAGCATAGATTTAGACCTGGCGAGTCAACACAGACTTTTAGCATTGAATTTTTCCAGGCAATACAAGATTAGATTAATTCGATGATTATTTCTCCTTACTGGTTTATTTTCTGACATTTCACATACTTTCGATATTATCAACTCAGAGTATCTCGAAATTGAATTCTGTAACCTAAGCTTCATTGGTAACTTTGTCAGGTCGATTAGATGCTTCTTTTGAAACATAAAAATTTCATATTGAATAAAAAGACTTGGCATACTTTCACAAAATTATATTAATTGCTTTCACAATTACAATTGTTTCGAGGTATTAACCCATTCATTTTAGTTTTTGAAAATGGGGTGACACCCCGAAATAATTGTCAAGCAATCAATATAATTTTCTGAAATCAAGCCGAGTGTTTCACCAAGAGATTATCGAACATTCAATCAATTTTTAGAAAAGTGTCAGTCAAAATCGATATAATTTTTTTTGTAATGAGTATTAGACTTTGGTATTGCACAGGATTCTGTTTTAGGGCCACTATGATATATTTTAATTATTAATCAGGTACCAAGACATTCAATATCAAAAAAAACGTAATCTTTGTTGATTAAAAATTTGTTGATAAGAAATGGAATATTAGCAACGGAATGGAACGAATGAAAAAACACTATGAAGAACTCAGTTTACTTTGCGGAGAATTATGTTGTGTTAACACCCTTGTAGTAAACAACAAAAAAAAACTCTGCTCAAAATTTCAATCAAGTAAAACTACCCCTTTCGCTGTAAGCTGTGGTTTTACCAACCACAGCTTATTGTAAGAGCTACAGTTGTTTACCAATGGTAACCAACACATTGTCTGCTCTAACTCCATAAAGTTAAAATTGGTATTTTGTACTATATAGTTTACTGATACGCCTCAATCAACTACTACATTCTTTCTGAAATTGAAATTTGCAATTGAGATAATGATTCCTAAAGAATCGCTCGTTTCATATTGAGAAAAGTGAAAACCAATGTAAAAAGAGTTCATTATCCGAAAAAAGAAAATGCTTAGATATTTAATTATTTATTCGAAACGCCTTCCTCATTGTTTGTATTACGAAGATGTAAAATATACATAAAATTTCATACCATGAAATTATTCAAATTTTTTACAATTCCCGAGCAGAAACAATCTTTTCCTCTAAAAACTTGTTGAACATCTTGAAAACGAAAACATAATTATCTTCAATATAATCAGTGTCTCTGAATCACAATGTGGTTCACTGGGTTTTAACTTTTCATTATTCAATAGTGTTGGCGTTTACTTGATGTAAATCCATTATAATTGAATATAAACTTAAATTCAAACACTTGAACTTGTGATTTACACTCTATTGACTACATAGCATGACGTACTTATTCTGTAAGCATCTGAAGAAGTCGTTTGTAACGACGAAACGCCTCATGAAACGTAGTCAATAAAGTGTAAATCATAAGTTCAAGTGTTTGAATTTAATTTTATATTCAACTTTTGATTATTGATAATATCAATGAATCTTGGAACATTTAAACATTCGTATGATATTGAAAAAATAAAATTCATAGCAAAGCTTGGATTAACCGAATTTAATAGATGAAATTGTGGGCAGGTTGTCTCTTTTTCTACGATTAGGTTTGTCCATTTAGTTAGTTGAAAATAGTACTGATAATATTATAATTGACAATATACCCTCTCAGAATAACTTTCGATATATTGAATGTAGTCTATAGAACAAATATGATTGAGTATTCAACGATAAATCAATTAAATTTCTGATATTTATTGAATGAATAGCACTTTGCTTTCGTTATATAAATTAATTTATAAACTTATCAGATAGCACTTCTGATAAAAATAATTAAATGAAGTGTTCGTCAGCCGAAAAGCAAAAATCCTTTATTCGAGTAGATATGAGCGTACTTTTTTGAAGAGCTCAAAAAGCGGAAGATTATCACTCCCCTATCTATCTCCTCTATCTAAGTATGAACATGGTTTCATACTTTATGCAAGGACTTTGAAATAAATTATTCTTATAAGTATATATAAGCTATGTACAAAATTATTTAAATTATTAAATAATTCTAATTAAAATAATTAAATTCAATATTTCGTTAACTATGGGGTGTCATAAAGATTTTGTTGTAATATTAGATGTAATAGAAGCAGAACACCTACCGAGATATTTTTTGTAAAAGAGATTATTTGTAAAAGTCTAGAGCAGTCTTTTTCAAAATGTGTGACAATGCCTTCTTGTGGCCGTTGAAGACCTAATGTAGGGCGTTTAGAGTCCCGGAAAAAAATGAGGGCCTTGTCGTGATTTAGGGGGGCGGTGGTTGATTTGTAACTTTTTTCAGGTTATAATTTGGAATTAACTTGCATTGAAACTAAAAATCATCCAAATTATTGATAATCAAAAACAAATTAATCTAAATAATAAATTTGTATTATGATGGAATTAAAAACCGAACTTTAAACATTGCTACCAAGAATTTTGACTACAAAGTCAATCCCGCAGTTGTACCCTGGATTGTGGTAGATCGTTCAAGGATTTTTGACTTGCGAATGTTTTTGAGTAAAATCGAACATGATATCATCAGTTGTTGAAACCCATCAAATTCATCCATCCTGTTAGATTAGTTTTGAAACTAAAATTGAATACATCAAATATATCAAAAATTAGGGGCGGTGAAAAATAATAGGTTTTCGAAAGGAACGGCAAAAGAAATGAGTTGAATAACCTATGGTTGTTCAACTCAAGTTTTTCTTCAATATTTTCATAGGTGATGGTAGACTCGTTTTTTTCATAAAAATCTTCACTAGTTAAAAATCAAATGTAACTTGATCCAAATCAGGTAGGTGTTTCAAATCTTGAATAAAATATACCTTGAAATTATACCTTGAAAATGAACACTAGAACATTTTTCGAAAGAATGTTCTTGTGTTCATTTCTCTCTCTCTATATATATATATATATATATATATATATATATATATATATATATATATATATATCCTCACTTTATTGAGGACAATCCTCTATGAGGTCATTCGCTGAAACTGAAGGGCGAATGCTTTAAAACTACCATCAAATAGTCGTTTTTAAGTTATCGAGTTTTTGATGTGTGGAACTCTCTAGACTCTTTGGTTGTTCGTGCCGCATCATTAAACTCCTTCAAAAATGGCATACAGGTATCTGTTTTTAACGTCACTTAGAATAACTACACAAGTTTTCTTACTCACATATTTTGTCTACCGTGAAACCATTTAAGTTTTATTTTGAACGTTTCTTTTATTTAGTAGATTTTTAGATGTAATTTGTTCACTTGTAATTCAAGACTTGATATTATGTTCAATGTATGATGTACACTACCTCCAGAAATTTACTAATTGAGTCATAGGATGTTCATTCTCCGCTGTAATCATATTTTCAATAATAATAATAATATTAATAATTGATGAGGCCGATACTTGATGTAAATCGATAAACATAATAAAACAATTGTTAAACTGATTTACACATATATTAAAAATAATACTGCATGACGTACGTTTCGATGAGATTCACGTTTTTCAAATGCTACGTGCAGACTGTAGTGCAGACGTGGAGTCTGCACGTAGCATTTGAAAAAGGTAAATCTCATCGAAACGTACGTCATGCAGTATTATTTTTAATATATGTGTGAATCAGTTTAACAATTGTTTTATTATAATAATAATACTCAGCTTTCAATAGAGAAGTCTTCACTTTTCACTGCAATCTCCCTTGATTATCTGAAAAATTATATTGTATAATTATTAAAATACATAAATTAACGATACATAAAGAAGAGCATCATCAGATTTCTGCTTTATTGATCAACAATATACGCATATAGTTAAATGACCTTACGCCGTCACTGGAATAGTCACAGTCTACAAGGATATAATTCGAATATCCATTTGTCATTTGTCCCTTAAAATTGCGTTATCCAAGCGACGTGAAGTTTCCTATAATTAGTTTTGTATTATACTGCCTCCAGGCAATCATTTTCAATCCTTAGGTAGAAAAAATGACTAGTGATTGCATCACTTGTCTCCTATAATTAAGATAATCATTGAATAGTTACGTAATATCGTTCGTGAAGAATCTCAATTTTGATATTAATTATTTTGGTTTTCGCTCCAAAAGTGTCGTACCTTGTATCTTCTTCGAAATGTCACACGAGTTAATTAACTTATTCAGTGTTAGTAAGGTTGAAGGAAACTTTATTAAGCTTGGTGATGGTGTCCGAAAGAGGTTAGAAGGTATTTTCAGTACTGAAGAATTGAAGATATCACTCATTATTTTAGGATGCATTTTCACCACTATTTTGCAAAATTGACAAATAAATATTAGAGGCTATAATCAAAATAAATTTGACAAAACTGTTAGCTCTATTCTCGCCTCCGAAATAAAAAATCTCATTAATTTATTGTTCTTCGATTTTTTCTTCAACTTCAAGTGTTTTTGTAACCACTTTTCAAAAATTATCAGCATAATTTCCAAATATGTTTTTTAATTATCAGCATAATTTCGAAATATGCTTTTTCCATAAAGCAAAATCTTGAGGAAATGTCATACTCGTCATTCCCTTAACAAAGTATTGTAAAGATAAAGATCGATGTCGAAATAACGAAAGAATTGCTCTTCAGCTTGAATTTTGTAAAATCATCCCTCTCAGACTTAAACGACTGCCTACTTCAGGTTTATCGTTGTAAAAGTTGGGACACATGCAACAAGTGGATGTCAACGTCAGACGACAAAGTGGCCAGATAAAAAAACACCCCCGATGCTCATAAAAGACTGCCGTCATCCCCCAAATAGGGAATCGAGAACTTTATTGTGACAAAAATGCCGCAGAATACAATCGCTCAATGGGCAGGTTGGAAGTTTCTTTCTATACCACAGGGAAAAAGATCAACGCGTTCATTGTACGAGGGTGTTTTTCACAACGTAGACAAGAGTGTGTACTAATTGATTCTTCGAAACAGCGTGAAAAAATTTCTTGTCTTTTGGAAAGTATATATTTTATGAAAATGCTTCGACATTTTTGAAATTTCGCGTAAAAGAAGCTTTAAACCAGCGACAGGTGAATTATAAATGACTATGATTCGCAATTCATGAAATAACCTAATCTTGTACATATAATTAATCTGATTGTATACAGTGCGAAGAATGGAACTGTAGAAAATTTACAATTCAAAATATTCACTACAAGTATTTTATAATGCAACTCTAGGCTCCTAATAATTGAAAACTATCTTTTCACAGTTAGAATTTCATTAAAAACTGTCGAAAGATTTTCTGAACGTTCAAGGTCTCCAATTGTTTGTTACCTATTATTTTGAAATCGTCACATGTATTCATCTACGTGAAATCATATTCAAATTAGGATTGATGTGAAAGGTTAGTTACCTTAGTGTCCAGAAGTTCCTTGAGCCCTAATAACATTTACATTATTGCCAATAAGAACAATAAAAATTCCAATCAGTCCGCATAATGTAGGTTTATTATATTTCGATATGAGAGTTTGTAGGATGATTCCTAATTCGTTCTGCGTATCCTATCATATTGTGGTTCGGGCCTCGTACAGTAAAGTAATTCAATCTCGTACATTTGATTAAAATAATAACCAAATTTCGAATAATGGTCTTCGAGAGCGAAGATGGGAATTGGAAGAAAACCACAAGCATCCAGAACCATCATTATTGACAGTATCTGACATTTTACACAATCAAAAGCAGTTTACGTGACAAATTACAAAGCGATTCGTCATGCGTTGACTTCAGTATATAGAAAAAGTCATCCGTTCATTCTTGGGACTGTTGAATTCGTTAAGGTTTATATTTTATATAAATGAGGTCTAAAGATGAAATATCAATTTAAACTTCTTTCTTGGCAAGTGAATTTTAGAATTGCATTCAACTTCTTTGCATGGGCGTAGGTAGTGGGGCAAGGGTGGCCCATCCTAAATATAGTTTTTCTCATCCTGGAAAATTCGTCAATATTGAAAAATTTAATTGCTTTTAATTTGGTGTTCAATGATCGTATTAATTTTTCTGAAATCAGAAGTCAAAGAAAACGCAGAGAACGCAGAAGTATTTATAATAAGAATGGAACCTATTGCACTACCTTTGTGTCCTATATTAACGACTCAAATAAGCTGTTCAGTTCAATTAGTTTACCTTTAAAATATAAAAGTCATTCTTTTGATGAATTCTTATATGAAAATATCTTCATTTTAGTTCAAAGTAGTTATGCTTTTTTTTGAAGCTACAACTGCATATTGTTTCCAAACTATATCTGAACCAGTTTAAGCATGAAACAAGACATAATTGCTGGGATGCCTGTACTATTGTACTATGGTTAATCTATATTACTATTGCAATTGATTTTGATGTTATTGTTGTTGACTTCATTACTTTATTTCATTAATTCTGTTGACTACGTGTAATTTTGTAATAGATAATGTTTTATTTTCAGTTTATTTCATTTAGTTATTGTTTATTACTAATTCAATTTATTCTTATTTCATTTTCGTTGTATATATTCGCTTTTATTTTTTTTGTTTTTTTTTCTTCAATTTTTTCTCATTTATCATTATTTATGTAAAATTTGTTATTCTTTCCCTGAAACTGGATGTATATAAAATATTGAGATGTTGAGGATAAACGTATTATTATTACTACCATTATTATTTCTATTTTTTATAATATATATTTGCGATTTATATTTATTGAAAAAATATATATATATATATACATACATATATTTCTATATATATATATATATATATATATATATATATATATATATATATATATATATATATATATATATATATATACACATTATGTAAGTATACAGTAGATAGACTGTTTGCATCAAAGGTTTGCCACCTAAGATAAAATCACTATCTACGCCAAGGTTTGCTTGTATTTTTTTTACATTCCTTGGATTCTATTATTATATTCGTTGGAAAAGGTCCCATAGTTATTTTAAGAATTTCAGAAAAATCGAAAAATTATACTTAATTCTTTTTTGTGTAACATTCCAAATATCAGAAAGTTGATTGAATGTTGGTGAAAACCAACACTTGGTGAAACTTGGTGAAACATTGTGTAATATATTAAATTAAAGCACTTGGCTTGGTTTCACAAAATTTGTATGTATCAGTATTTATTATAAATTTTGTGAAACCAAGCCAATTGTTTTTATTCAATATATTAAAATATAATAATTATCATTGACTTGTGAATAGGGATTTAAATATTATTAATTTTCATCAACTCTGAATGAATTTCTAATAGTTGATATGAATTTGACTTCATTTGAATTGGGGCCTTCAAATTGAGGATATGAATAAAATCAATAATGAACCAGTACGAGCCTATTCTAGGAATATCATTACTTAAAGACATCTTGCAATGGATAGTGTGTAATTTTAAATACCTATATCATTCAGGAGTTTTGAACACATTAAATTGAATTGATGGACTGATATATTAATTTTATCTCTAAGAAAATTTGCGGTCCCCATAGAGTAAATGATTTTGAACGTATATAATTGTAGATCTGGGTTCGAGTCCCGTGTGATAAGTAAACGTTGTAGAGTATCCTTGGAATTACTGGTTTCAATTATCATTAGTAATAGTGAATATACAATATTACAATCCTCGTTGCTGCTCAGAACTGTCATTGAACTGTAGACCTGTCTAATAACTGTCAAATTGGAAAAAATTTATCTAGTTTTTTTGCGAATATTAAATTTTTTGAATATTAATCGAAGGATTGCTACGTACAAAATCTGCTTGAGAGGGACTGAATACTATAAATCCAAATGTTACTTCTAAACAGAAATTCATAGGAGAGAAATTGTTTCCTCAAAAGTTTCTCAAGATTATATTCATGATCTCAGTGAATTAAATTCAAGGATCGTTATTCATTTTCTGTTGAAAAAATAAATTACTTTATCGTTTCATTCAAACCTATCGATATTCGAGTACCTATCAGCTTCATGATAGAACGTCGTGAATATTCACATCTATAATTACAGCTTTAGTTTCAAGTCGAAGGATGAAATTCATATAAATCACTAATAAATTCGGTATGAACTCACCTAGAAGTATTAACAACGTTGGTGAATAAAACGTAATTTAAGGGAATTATAAGGCTACACTTTTCTTTGTTGTACGTCCAGGCATTCGATCTCGGAGACAAGATGGTGGGAGATCTTGATGACCAAGATGAAATTCGGTTGTCAGAATAACAGCTGTGCCCCCCTACGGGGTACCAGATCGAGCTAGAGCTGCGGCATATCGGTACCCAAGACCGACAGAGAAGAACAACAAAGCACTGTCCCTTGATTCCCGCTGCGACATTTTAATTGAATACTACTTAAAAAGTTATAATGTGTAAAAAAGCATCACCATTATCAAACTTTTATAGGCCTTTTATTCTTCATTTTAAATAACTCCATAACCGCATGAAGCTAGATTTTGATTGTAGTTTCCACCTGCTTTTCTAATGATTCAAACTAAAACCGAATATATATACAATTTTCTAAAATAATAATTATATAAATTTATTGAAAAACATTCCTTACATTGTGAAATTACATTCATTCATTTATACAATAACTGCAACTAAGAAGAATGCTCTCAAAAGGACTGAATTCGTTGTTGAGTCTGATCTTCCATTTAGCCCTCGAACAAAAATATTGGTTCGAACAAAAATATTGGTTAAATTTATATTCACAATAATATATAACTTTATTTGAAAAGAAAAGAAAAACATTACCTCAAAAATATTACACATTTGAAACAATCTCACATGGTGATTGGTGAGGGATATTTGTGGTAAAAAAATATACCAACATATGTTATATAAAATTGATTCATACATTATTGCCTACATTCGAATCATCGAAGTACCCTGCCACACTATAATATGCCTTTGATAAGAGCATTTTTATTATTTTGATAAGGTCAGATTTAACTCTCCTCTTAAACAAATGAGCTTTCAGTACTTTTAAATTCGATGGTAAATGGTTGAAGACTTTAATACTCAGATAATAGAGAGAGGGTTCAAATTTAGCTGTTTTATGCATAGGAATAAGTAGCACATCACTGTTTCTTGTTGAATACTAATGATTTCTATTCAATTTAATAAACCTATCTTCATATTCTTCAACATATGACAAACATCTATAAATATATAAACACGGTGAGGTGAATATGTAATTATTAATGAAGATAGGTTTACAAGATGTTCGTTGACTAATATTGAATATTAATCGGAGTATTCGCTTCTGTGTAATAAACACCCTATTTACTTCTGTAGAGCAGCCCCACATCGGAATATTATGATTAAGATGACTATATACAAGACTGTAATAAACATTCATAACAAAGTTTCTAGGTACGATGTTCTTAATTCTAGAGATGGCAAAAAATGTTTTACTCAATTTTTTACATAAAACATGAATGTGTGTTGTCCATCTCAAATTTGTGTCAAAGATATTCCAAGAAACTTAGTTGATTGGGATGATGATATAGTGTTGTCTCCATATTTAACATTCAAGATGCTAATTCTATTGCCCTCCAAACAAAAATGAACACATGCGGTTTTGTCAACGTTCACCATCAGATTGTTCATTCGACAGCAATTCACAAACACCCTCACAATGCATTCACATGCCTCCAGATGCTCTTCAGGAGTACTGCCAGAAACAACCACCGATGAATCATCGGCAAATAGATCAAAAATCGGGACAACTTCGCAGGCAGATCGTTTGTAAACAATATGAGTAGAAGAGGTCCGAGCACAGAGCCTTGCGGCACCCCAAGAACAATGTCATGTCTCTGAGAATAACTTTCGCCTATTTTCACTAGCATTGTTCTTTCATCAAGATAACTACGTAACCAATTCAGAAAAACGCCTCAAAAACCTAAATTGTAATCTATATAATAATCTAAACATAATATAAAAAGTAACCTAAATATAATCTCACGAATCATCCTCATAACATAAAAAAATATTCTTTCTATAGGAAATTCATTGATTATTTTCACTTCTCTTTTTTGAGGCAATTCGGAAAAATTTCATTCTCAAACGGAGGATACTTGAATACATTCAATCAAAAATTCTGACATAAGCGCGGTTTTCATGTACTCAGATAAACAATTTTGAAACACTTGGTGATTAAGTGCAGAACTCATAGTTTTTGATTTTATGTTGTATCAATTACAATAACAAAGAAGTACTTGAAATGATGATTAGATCTGGAAGTGCGAGTTCAGAGACATTCAGAGACTGTTCTAATGACCTTGGAGTACACTGGTATAATCCCAAAAAATCACCTGACAAACATCAAAGAGCTGCACCGTTAAGATCGCCGCCATGGGGACCGTCTCCACGGGCCTGATTATTTGAAAAGGGTTCCTACAGAGCTTGATCCTTCTAATATATATTATCTGGGATAAGTGAAAGTTCTCCTGCGATGGAGTGTGAAAAGCCCTGGGGCTTAAAATAAGGAATATAGTTCTTCATTTTCGGAATCTTGCAAAGTCCAGTATTTCTGATCTACTTAACCGAGATTATTATGTTCGCGAATATTGTGGTCGTAATTTTGTTTACTGCCTTATCCTTTGATTATCTACGTGAACCTTCAATCCTAAATACGATCAAAGTATTTATTTTCAGATAACTACTCGTAGTAATTTGTAGGATAAGTTTCGAGCTAGAAAATGAATCGAAATGTGTTGATTGCTTTTCCCTGGAGATATCTCTATACTTGAATGAAAAAGTATTATCAAGATCTTGTCAACTATTTGATAATTGAAATGTAATGTCAATGGATCATATTCAACGAGTACGAAGAATTGATCGAATTTGTGTTATTAGCTTATCAGTTATTAGCTCATCAGTTATCAGCAATATGTACCTTGTTTATGAATATGCAAAGTATATTTATTTAGATTTTATTTGATATCATTTTCATGAAAAATTTCATTAAACGAATGCTAAAAAACAAAGCTTAGATAATCCTTTTTTATTATCTGAAGATTCATTTTCATGAACCATTTTTTTAGTGAAATGAAGAATGTCTTCAAGATAACATTTTTAATCAATGTTTTTTTTATTTTCAGGTGAGTACTATCCCATTGTACTAGCATAATGATTCTGAGTAAGTATATAGGTAAGAGGAGGTCACGGATGATGACTCTACAGCTTGTCGTATTGTTTTATTATTTTCTTCCTTGGTCCACTCTCCTATAATCGTGATCCATAATCTTGTCAAGGTAACTTCTTGTTCTGGTGAGTTTTTCTATGATAACTGCTCTAACAATCACGTTCTTCATTGACCACCCTTTTAATTATTTATTCATTTATGATCATATATTTTTACTCTTAGCAATAACAGGCTGGGAGAATGGAGAAATGTTAATAGGTTCTTGAGTTTTCTATACCAATTATAGCTTTGTCAAAATTTCGGAATGAAATGAATTTTACCAATTGGCATTATTTCTTGTAGGTACCTACCTGAAACAAATCATGACAAAATAATAAATAATTGTCGTATATTAACATAAAAAACTTAAAAACATGAATTCAGTAATAATAATAACTCAAGATATTAGCACGTCAGAAGGACAAAAATGTGGAGAAATGAGAAAGACACAAATTTGGATGAATTTCAAAATTGCTCCATATACGCCAAAATTCAGAAGGTACCTTGAAGTACATGAAAAACAACTGAGTTAAATAATGATCTGACAAAACACACCGCATTCAATAAATTTGGAGAGGTTTGAAACGTATTCTTTTTTAGAAAATAGGATGTAATTCTTCAATAAAACAATTATTGCAACTAACGACACAAATTATAACATAGTATTTTCATTTATATTTAAATTTCGCGATGTGAGTAAACTTATTCTTAAATATCAAACGTTAGGAACTTTCTTTGTCATGAAAAGCGTGGAAAACTAAATAACAATAATCTATTAACCCCCATCCTTCGCCATTTCTCACTTTATGGGCTTAGGGGCCGAGAATGAAATCAATAGACTATATTACCGAAATGTATTCGGTCCTTCTGGTCTTCGGGCCCAGATAAATGCAGAAATAATTCGTGTAATGGGATCAGTCTGTGAATTCGCGAATTCCATAAGAACGTCAAGGCTCATAAAGTGATCGAAGCCTGTGGCAGAAACATGTTAGCATATATTACGCAGTGACAGGGCGGTTGGAAGCCTTTGTGTTGCGGATCGAGACAAGCTAATGTCATCCCGAGGCACTCGCTCAAGACAATCCCATTTGCTGTCAAATTGGGACCCAAATCATTTTAAAACTACGTATAAGATCGAAACCGAGGCACGACTCGATATTATACTGCAAACTAAACTGCTTTTATGCTGTTTGCCACTTCCAGTAATGATATAGCAGATCAACAAATACTGCGTGATCGAAATGCCTCCCTAAATGATATACGAATGGGCTGCTTCATCCACTGATCAATTTTAAACTTATTGCTCAGAGAGTTACATTCTCAATTGCTTTTGTATTTGATACGGAATTAAAAAGTGAGTTACTGAAACCGAAATGAACATTTCGCCTTGTCTGTATATATAGAGAGCTGTTAGACACAGACATGCCAACTCATGAAAGAAAAGTCTAAATCAGTGTTGAAAATATGCCAAACTATACCTTACCTTCAAATTTTAATCATTTTTGTTAGAATCATTCTTGGATTAATAAGTGTTTCCATGTTGACAAAAAATACGAATCGTTTCGAATTTGCACCAGGAATATATATTATATTACTGTAACTGATAAAACAATAATTAATAATTTCATTTCGTTTCTTAAAATTCGAAAATATCACTAAAACAAACATGTGAATTTTGATTCAAGTTTGATCACAATGCACGACGAAAATCTGAAAAAATACTGTATTAAAAATTGTACTAAAAAAATATTTCGAGTATCAAAAATATCAAGGTATATTGGTTGGAAATTCACTTAATTTAGCAGATTTTAAGATGAATTTGCAACACTGGTTAGGCATTCTGACTAACCTTCTCTTTTTTGTCCATACAGACTACGTCACTGTTAAGTTATACACGGAATACGATTTCATTTATAAATATATTTTTCATCAAAGTACATACTTTCCTGTTCGAATTATTTTGGACAAACGTTTATTTTTCGTTTGAGTTACTGTAGTAAGTTTGTGAGTACCAGGGTGTCCCAAACACCCTCACACCTGCTTGTTAATTACCTGAGGTGACGTGAGGGTTCGACCTTGACCATCGTTTACATTCTGACCGGTTTTACGTCGCCAGAAATGCAGTTGTGAGCCCACCGGTGCGACAGTTGGTGGTTTCAATATTGATACGTGCCGTATTGTCTTGTCCAAAGATGTATATCACTCCGAGGAAACGTTCCAAAATTATCGCGCTCACTCAACACACATCAATGACTGTAAGAGATATAGCTGAAGCTGTTGGTGTGGAAAAGTCTAGCGTTTCGAGAATTTTAAAACCACTCGAAGAAAGTGGCTCATCGTCTACAGAAAGAAAAGGAAACTGTGGCCGCAAACGCAAAACTACTCTAAGAACACACAAATTTTTGACAAAGACAAAGACAAAGCAACTTCTTACCCAGAAAATGATGAAGGAACGTTTGGCATGGGCCAAAAAGTACCAAGCGTGGACTGTGGACCACTGGAAGAAGGTTGTTTTTAGTGATGAGACACATTTGTTCGTTCAAGGATACAAATCAAGTGTTAATAGACGAAGTGATGGGGAAACTCTGCGGCCTGATCACAACCAGCAAACAGTAAAACATCCTTCGAAACAAATGTTTAGGGTTTTTTTCACAACCAATGGCACTAGACGATTAGCTTCTATAACAGGGATGATGAATTCGGTGAAATATATGGAAATATTGCGCACAAGGCTTGTCCCATTCATGAAAACGATTGATGGACAGTTCAGCAAGACCTGGCTCCCTGCCACAATTCCAAACAAGTGCAGACCTTTATGCGTGAGAATCAAATAAAAGTACTCCATTGGCCGGGGAATTCACCTGATCTCAATCACATTGAGAATTTATGGAATATTTCAAAGAAACTACTGGCAAAAATCGATTCCACTACAAAAGAAAGAATGATTATAAGTGCAATTCAGGTGTAATTTTATGATAACGAATTGAAGAAAATCAGCGCTACGCTAGTGGAATCGATGTCTAGACGAGTTCAAGAAGTTATTTCTGCGAAAGGAGGACATACTTCATATTAATATGAAGAATTTACGCTATTTTTGTATATATTTACTTCATTAAAAGGTAAAATTTTACGAAAACATTGTTTTTCATCCTTTGTCCCAATTAATTCGAACAGCATAGCAATATTTCCTGTTTATCAAATTTTTTGAATATTTACTGAAGTGTCCAATCAAAAGCACCAATTTTATGGGTATGCCCATAAAAAATCTAATTTCCCATATATAATCCCATTCTATAATTTGCTGATTATTCTATGGAAAAACTGAAGGATATGTTGTTCTAAATACATATTTATATTCAAAACACTTAGATAAATCTCACAAATTGGCTGACAGTTGTTAAAACTGGCGATAATGTTATAATGAACCATGAACAATTCATATTTTTTTTAAAATTCTGAATAACATCATCATTTTTGGCAGTTCCATAATTCATTCATATGAAGTCAATTGACATCAAGAAAAATTGATAAGTGACGAATATTCTCTGACATATTCGAATATGAATCGGTTCTGGATATCAAACGCTTGATTTCGATAGCGGACAGTTTATATTATCAGGAAGATTATCTCCAGAAGAGAGACACAAAGACAGTGGGGAATATGATAGGGGTGCATCCATATTTATCCGACGTGCTCGTTTCTTTGAAATTGTAACGAAATGCTACCACAAATGTCAGCGTAGCGCCTATATGGGGCGCTGCGGTTTCATGAATAATTCCTCACATATTTACAGGGCTGTCAAGTGGCTCTTTGTCATGCAAAACGCTGTCGCAACGTCATTTTCACATCGCATAACCTGAAACCGAAAAATATTGGCCCTCTCTTCCAACTTTGAACACAATTAGATGCAAATTTCCCTGATGTGACTACTCTTCACGCGTTTCAAGTGTTTGACTACCGATTTCATGGAATGATCCGAGAACCCTGTAAAATCATGAAGTTCTTTGGAAAGGGTTTACCCATGCTTGAAGAATTACTGATAGTTAACATCAATAGAAGCAAATCAGTTCGAATTATTCCGAATAACCGCGGTATTTTATCATCATGAAGTTTTAAAATCAATAACAGCGTGTTTCCAGATTAACTGTTGAACAAGGGGTCAACAGTTGATAACAAATCCCGTTAAGATCAATTCATAATGTGTAGAAGCTTTGACAGCATTCGCTTTCTAACTATCTTCGGGTTCTTGCAGAACAATTACTAGTTCATTTCGTAGAAAATGAGTAGGACTTCTCTGTCAATCGTTTAGAAGAAGAAATGGTCCTAATAGATACTCCTGGATAACGACAATCCAAATATTCACTGAAAAATATTATTTAAACTTTGTCACATGTGCCATGTTGATTTGCATGAGCTCATATGTTTTATTGCGCAAATCCACTACACGTTGTCAATATATATATATATATATATATATATATATATATATATATATATATATATATATATATATATATATATATATATATATATATATATATATATATATATATATATATATATATATATATATATATATATATATATATATATATTTAGGAGTGTTGCCGTAATAATAAATAAGACTTTCAAAATATTTTGGGTTATCGGCAAAGGTGGGTAGAACTAATTTGCACGACTAAACGTCAGCAATTCTATATTTCGAACGAATTTCGGTCTTCTTCAGGAGTACTAAAATATATATAGACAGGTGTTAATCAATCAGTTACAATTTGTAGAACAAGGAAAACCTACATCTGACACTTGACGATAAACCAACAAAAACGACACAAAAGGCATCCAATAGTTATTATAATAATATTAAAATTAAATGCAACATTAAATGCTTAACGACGTACGATATATAAATGGCATGTACAACAAACTCCTTAATTGAGGTTAAACCATAGAACATATAGTATGACACATCAACGTACAAAACTGTATTGACACAGAAAACAATCAACAACACCGATGATCCTAGCCATTGGCTACCTGTTATCGTTGGATAAACCTGGCCAAATTTCCAATGACTACTAGGATCATTGGTATTGTTGATTGTTTTCTGTGTCAATACAGTTTTGTACGTTGATGTGTCATACTATATTTTCTATGTTTTAACCTCGATTTAGGCGTTTGTTGTACATGTCATTTATATATCGTACGTCGTTAAGCACTGTTGCATTTACTTTTAATATTATCATAATTATTGGATGTCTTTTGTGTCGTTTTTGTTGGTTTATTGACTTGTGTCAGATGTAGGTTTTTCTTGTTCTACAAGTTGTAACTGATTGATTGACACCTATCTATATTTTTAGTATTCCTGAAGAAGAACGAAACTCGTTCGAAATATAGAATTGCTGACGATTAGTCGATTAAATTAGTTTTGCCACCTTTGCCAATAACCCAAAATATTTTGAAAGTATATATATATATATATATATATATATATATATATATATATATATATATATATATATATATATATATATATAATTATTTCGATATAAAGTTAACAAAACAACGTGATTATTTCATTCTGATAATGAAATTATGTTTTTTCATTTATATAAAAAAACGATATATAAGATAAACGAAATAAATGTAGGAAATTCCTGAATATAACAACCGGTTGTGGAAAATAACCTTCACTTCATTTTTTGTGAAGGGGTTGTTTGTGTCATTTAGATATTTAAATTTTTCGAGAACAGTTTTTTCGCTACTACATAGGTAAGTTCGAATAGAAACGAAAATCAACCCCTTTGTGCTCGATTTGTTCTGAAAAACTGAGTGTTTAATTAATTATGAATAAAAATTCCATTAAACAATTTCTCTGGCTACGAGAGTTCATCTAAAACATGTTTATCATCTGCGAAAGTTGGAAACCTAGCGGCGCTTAAGCATGCGTTTTTCGAAAGTTCAGAAGTTCTAATTAGTTTTCAGAGTAGTATTCACGTATACTCTTTTATATATAAGCGAATGCCGATTTTTAATTAACCTTACCTCGGTTTTTATATTCAGGAAGTGTTTTCAAACTGGAAAAATGTGCAGTTCATTTCATGTTTGCTTATACTGCCCTACCCTTGCTTTATTTTCTTGTCCTTCTCCCTCGGGGCCGCAATTCAATAAAACCGAATCGAACAAGCCACGTCATTTGTTCATAGGATTCTTCATTTTCATTTTTCAAACTACAATGGCCTTCGAATAATTCAACGGACGCTGGTTACGCTGTTTTGTCCGATTGATTGTGCCCTATTTGCTGAAGTAGGACCTCGAGCTTCGTTCAAGAGAGCTTGGCATCGTCTCGTCTCAGGACGAGTGTTCTAGATGAAAGGTGTTTCATTGATCTCGTCTCTAGTTTCGACCTAAACATTTTTCTAAAAATACTAGTTCACATGAATTATTGATTGGTACATGCCTTTCTCCTATTTAATAATGGGTTTTTCAATAGGTGCGCTTCAACTTTTTTTTTGAATAAAACACTAACGGTTTGACTTTTCAACAAACTTTTTTTTTTATTATCGAATTTGAACATATACATTTAATTATGAAACTCGATTTCTTTCGCATGACCACCGCGTGCACGTTTTACGAAGTCCAATCGTTGAACCCAATTTTCAACCACTTTTTCGCATAAATCGGTCGAAATTCCAGCAATTTTGCGTTCAATATTGACTCTGAGCTCTTGCAACGTCGCCGGCTTATTGGCATAGACCAATGACTTCAAGTAACCCCAAAGAAAATAGTCTAGAGGTGTTAAATCACACGAGCGCTGCGGCCACTCGACCGGTCCATTTCGCGAAATAACACGCTCATCGAACTTAGTTTTCAATATTGCGATTGTAGCGTGTGCTGTGTGGCATGTGGCCCCGTCCTGTTGAAAATAAATGTCGTCCACGTCTATTCCATCCAATTGCGGCAAAAAAAAATCGTTTATCATATCGCGGTAGCGATTTCCATTCACAGTAACGTGGCGATCGTTATCGTCGACGAAAAAATATGGCCCAATGATGCCGCCGGCATGTAATCCGCACCAAACAGTGATTTTTTCGGGATGCAACGGTGCCTCATGAACCACGTGTGGGTTGCTTCCTGCCCAGTAACGCATAGTTTGCTTGTTGACAAATCCATTTAGCCAAAAGTGAGCCTCATCTTAAAATGGCCGTAATGCTCTTGAAGTACCAGAAACAGAACGATTATTTTGATAAAAAATTTGCACAATTTACAATCGCTGTTCAAGTGTGTAGCGTTCCATGATGAAATGTATACTAATGAAGTTTCATATGTCAAGAGAACAAGGAAAAACATGGCGTCGTTCGCCGCCCCTATCGGAAAAAAGTTGAAGCGCACCTATTGAAAAACCCGTTAGTTAATCCAATTACTTTTGAAATCTGTTGAAACAACAATCAAATGAAAATGGAAAGCAAGAACATAATAAGAATCTTTTTTTTTGATAGGGGTAGATAAAACAGCATTACTGAGAAAAGTTATGCTCATCTTCCTCCCGAGAGAATTTCGGTGAAACTATATTTGAAAAATCATCTGAGATCCATCCTATGCTGAAAACAATTTTTTTTTGCAATTTATCTAGTTTTCAAGCTATCAGCATTATAAGTTCTACACAATTAGCTTTACATAATTTACTTTCTTTTTCATGTTGCGTTAAGATATAACCAATTAGTAGATTGTAGGATTATGAGGTATCAGCTCACAAATATACCTGAAACTGTTCATTTTGAAGTGAAACTTAATCGATTTTTTGTGAAAATAATCTGGAATAATCATCCTGATGGGTAACCAGATGATGGTAGAGGTACGTAGGTTTAGACAAAATTTGATATCCTGCTGGAGCGATACGTGTATATCCGCCAACTTCAGTCGACCTCTTTTTGAATTCAAAAACTAAATGATTCAAATATTTAATAGTGTTGGCGTTTACTTGATTTCAATCCATTATAATTGAATATAAACTTAAATTCAAACACTTGAACTTATGATTTACACTTTATTGACTACATAGCATGACGCGTTTCGTCGTTACAAACGACTTCTTCAGATGCTTACAGAATAATTATTCTGTATTATTCTGTAAGCATCTGAAGAAGTCGTTTGTAACGACGAAACGCGTCATGCTATGTAGTCAATAAAGTGTAAATCATAAGTTCGTGTTTGAATTTAAGTTTATATTCAACTAAACGATTCAGATCGTGTGTAGTACTAGTAAATTCATGTACGTATGTGTACGTATCTTATCCACAAATTATCAATGCACAAATTTTACATTTAAGTCGAATTGAAATAAAGTGAAAATATTATACAGAAACAGAAAAGCCAAAACAATTTCTGCCTGAACAAAATAATATCTGAATATCCATCAGTACGAACAGTAACATTTAGATTTACTGCTGTTGGTTTGTTGTATTCTTTCATATCCTCATTGAAAGTAGGTATAATAATGTTGACAGCACTGGAATGAGTATAATTGTCAAATTGTGAGTGGTAAATATAGCCAGACTTGAAGCTGTAACCAAGTCGTAAAAATTAATGATAATTGTTATAACAACCGAATTAAATCTTATAAACCTTTTCTTAGCAACTTTTTCTTATAAAATTTTCTTAGAAACAAAAAAATTGAATCCTTTTTGTACATTACTTGGCAATAGTGGGCATATTAGCAAATGAATACAGATTTGTATGAAACGCATTTTTATTCAAGAAGGTATATATTTTTCATTTAACAGAAGCAGAGAGAAATTCCAAGTTATTTCCCCAAAAAAATATTTTCATTTGGAAATATGTGTATTTTCCCAAACTTCAACTTGCCATTCTAGTCCATTTTCTCTTTGAACTCCTTGAGGAACCCTATCATCGTGTACTAATCTCACATTTGTCACCAATTCAGGATAAAAAGTATCACATACCGCAAATTTTCGAACTCTTGAAATGTAGGTCCTATAAAAGTATTTCGATTTTTGGGCATAGTCATACAATTTATTTCCCCCAGCGATCCAGATTGTTTCGTATGTCTTCTTGAACTCCGGATCTTCTAACTTAAGTTCAATATCTGCCCAGCTATTGAAAACGTACGTGTCCGGTTTATCAGACACATCTAAATCTTTTCGGGATGTAAGAATAAAATTTATACGACCTGGAAATGGTTTTTCATCTTCTTGGAGACAGTCCCATGATGTCCTACCCATAATCATAATGTTCTTCTTGCTTTTGTCAGTAGTTTCCTTAGTTATTCTCATATAAAATTCGTATTCTCTGGGAAGTTTGAAAGGAAGTGTACCATCTTTCGCAAGCCCCATATTTTCACTCACAACTGCAATAAGATTGTATTGAATCACCATGTTTTATTTTGAGAGAGTACTAATTGTCAATGTTCTACCAACGCCAATATCAAATTGAAATAATAATTAATGTCACTCTACGAGAACGACAGGCAAACGTTTATCTGTTGATAGATAATGATAACGAGATTGCTAATAGGTATTTAATTTATACTTGATTACAAGGTGAAATTTTATATAAATGGAACGGATTCTAGATTTGTGCCACTTGCACTTTAAACCCAGTAGTAAAATAGATCATAGACGATGAGATTTGTGTGGATGTTAAAACCTTCAATCTTTTAAAGTTTTGACATCAATAAATGACACGCAGGTTATCTCTTGGTGAAACATTATGTTAAAAACTATAAAATTGAAAATTAACACTCTTGACTTAAGTTGCGCTGATATATATTAAAAACTCTACAATGTTTCGGGTGGTTAACACATAATCAAGAGTATACAATAATACTCCAATTGATTAGGGTAATATTCATACTCCTCATAATGAGTTAACCATCCGAAACATATGTAGAGTTTTTAATATATTGAGTGAAACTTAAGTCAAGTGTGTTAAAATTTCATTTTATAGTTTATAATCATTGATATGTATTATTGAATGGTACTGAGAGAAGAAGAGTTCGCACTTAGCATATATTAACATTCATTGTGCTGCAAATTCACGACCAGCAAATTTTTTAGATTCAACATTGCTTATATGAATAATTATAATAATTTAATTCAGATGCTCAGTAGCTGAACGGTATAGTGACCTTTCTCGTGGGTTTGATTGCCACCTTATTCTTGGGCAGTTTGGAATCGGCGTTAAACTGTAGGTCCAAATTTCGTACAAGCACAAAGTTCTTAGGAAATATTAATGACTAGGTAATGTAAAAATAACAGGTACACTAACTGTTATACAATAATGTATACCTAAGTATGATGAACGAGTTGAAATCTTTTTTCGGTTCGAATTTTCCTTCTTTTCTGATTCAAACTACTTCGTTACTCGCTTCAAGTTATTCTTTCAAAACATTTTCAAAAGCATAATACTAGTAACTCTCGAAATAACTTGGTACTTATGCGGATACAAGAACCTGAAAGTGATAAATTTATATGTACTTTCTATTTTCAACTGATTTCTCGAACTCAATAATTCGAATAATTTGTGACAAGCCTGAATTGATTGGTATTACTCAATTTGAAAACTGGCTACAAATCATCGACATATTTACTTAGAAATTCCTCATACCCAATAATGCTATTGTGGTGTCGGTCAATGAGAAGCAAGGTTTAAGTTGTATGATTATGAAATATCATCATTTCCAATGGGACATGATGAATGTCTAACACTCGGGTATTCTTCAATGCGAAGGAATGGGACATCAGCGGCTCTTTTGTCACGAGAAAGGACGCTACCTTTTTTCTCCCTAATTCGAGGCTGAATTAGACGCTAAATGTCTTTCTTCTTTGTCTACGTACTTGTAAAGACGAATCAGACAGTTCTCTCCTTGAGAATAGCCGTGCTATCAATGATGATTGGACACAAATGAATTGACCGTAAAAATTGATTTGCTCACAAAACCGATTCTGGATTCCTAACAGCAAAAAGCATGAATTAGCTTGTTAGAACGGAGGAATCCGTGCAAGAAGCGGAATCCGAATGAATTCCAACCATCGCGTTCGACCAGAACCTTGTCCACTTCCGAACTACTTCTCCTTCAAGAACTTATGCGAATTTGATTGTGCGCACACCAAAAACGCATTCCATAAATCCTGCGAATCTATGTAATTAAAACGATACAAAGTAAGTATTTATCATTTTTGTCTAAGAAGAAGGTCGACATTTTTCTGGTAAATTTTGGGGTCAAGTTGAAAGTGCTAATATGTATAAAAATATTGTAATCTTCACCAGTATTAGTACATTATAGATTGAAGAAACTGGTATCAGTTACTGTTATTCATCTTTTTCTGAATTATAATAAGGATTTAATTATCTGCTTCATTCACAAAAATTCCTTTGCAATAAATTTGAAGGCATATCATATAGAAGAAAAACTATTGCGACAATCTTAAGGAGCCGTATTGGCCAACAAATAATTGTCCAAGATGTTAAAACCAGAACCATTTCAATCAAATATCAGAAAGAAAAGGAAATATTGATTATGAGTAAGACTTCTACTATTTCTACAACTATTTTTACTGCTTCGTACCTTTGATATACAAACATGAACGCAAAGGTTATTCCTTCTGAATAAATATATAATAAATATAGTTATAATTTTTATATATATTTCTGTATATAGGGCACCCCATCTTGTTTGAACAATGTGCATATCAGATAGGTCTACATCATGTTCGAGCCTCTTGTGATAGATGCATAAAACTACCGGTGTAATAATCGATGCAATAGCCTAATAACACCTGTCGTGTTAGTTTTCTGTTATATAAGTCTAAAACTACACTTACCTTCATATGCAACAAAGTCAAACATGCGCATTGCTGCAGTCAGCATTTTCGCTCTTTGTTTATTAAAACTAATAAAATACATATAAACATCCCACAGGTGCTGAGTACTTACCCAGCGTGGTCAGTACCTCGTGGTGTTATGGGGGCTTGAGTACCTGCGCGTCGGTTGGGAGTACCTACTTAATATTAACGCTGTACTTATTTCTATAGTAGGTAAATTTTTTTTAATTGTTAGGCAAGAATATTTGCTTTATACGAAAGAGGTAAAAAAAACTTCTGTGCATTATATGTAGTTAAAGAGAAAATGTAATCGTACCATATTGATAATGTGTATCGATATAGTGCTAAAAGGTCATTCTGGAATAATATTTGAATATTAATCCGGAGATCAACCGTTACCAAAATTCTTACTTCTAGATCTTTGAATATAATAGCTTTTTAAGTACTTAGTTTCAATTAAAAACACTTACATTTCATGAAAACTGATATAATGGGAAGTACAATTTCAGATTTTTTCATAACTCAGAGTCGCAATAAAATGTTGACATTAGAATGTAAATGTTGATATTTCCAAGCAGCAAATGAGAGAGCAGTTATTTCATGCGCCATTTAAGTGACTTATGGGCCTTGTATTATCCAGTACATTTCTTGCGGTTCCTTCGTTCCGATAGTCGTTATATGTTCATGACATGTGCATTTAAATTTCGACACCAAATCTCCACAATTTCAATTTGTTCCGTCCTTTAGATCTACTTCGAATGACGTGCTATGCTGATTTTGTTCGGATATTCTGGAATTTCCCTTGATTCTATAGCTCTAATGAATATTTGTGTATATTATATGTAAACAAATATCTCAGATTATATTATAAATGCTCAGTTAGGGCTATTATCGTTATATAAATGAAAAATAAGAACACAGTTCTTCGAATGAGAAAATATTCGAAGAAACTGTGGTAAATCTAAACAAGATCAATGAAAAATTATGAATGGTTCTATTCCAAGGTGAACACAGATTAATTGATAAAGTAATAACGATGCCTAATGAAATATGGAATTAAATGACACGATAAATATGACATATCTACCTTTATTTTCACAAAGAAGTCCAGTACTGTTTGTAAAATAGTTTTCTCCAACTACATAGCGATAAAAAATTGTGCCTTAAATATTTGAGTTAATGAAATTATGATGAAATTGGTTAATCATGGTAATAGTCTACAAAATAGTGAGATTATATAAAAGCATATTGAAGTTTGATGAAGATATGGTTCAATTTTAAGAAAATTTTTGAATGAGCAAGGTTAAATAATTAAGATCATCTGAGAACATGACATAGCTGTTTTGAAATAACGTAAAATATGGACAAAAATTAATTTCTAATTGGTTTCATCAATTTATCACAAAAATTTTTGGTAATTTAATTTGATATCAGAAGAAGGCAAGTTATATATTAGCTGATCGAAAGTTAATGTCTATTTTGCATCGAATTGAAGAGAAATATTCAGTAACGTATATACAGAAATACATTGCATTTTCCTATCGAGTTAGAGACTCGTCGAAACAATAAACTACACATTACATTATCGACGAATTAGTACGAATATCAAAAGATAGTTTATCATGATAAAATAAAATAGGTACAATATTTGTGATAATAGATAGTTATTATCACATATTTCAACTAACAATCGTAATTTTCTTTGACGACCATATGGTTTTTGGGTTGAAAACTAAATATTAAAACTATCTTGTTATTTGACACATAATACAATTCTACTTCACTTCTCCTCTTATAAGTCAGCACTTTCCGGGAATACTTACAGCCGTTCCGGTTTGAACATAATGAAATTTATTGAAAAAAAGAAGATGATTTCACTCCAATTAACAAAAATTCTCAAAAAAATTCGTAAAATACACTTACACCGGAAAACATAAAATATACCTCAAAAGATAATAAACAAAAAATAAAATAAAAATAAAAAATAACAAAAAAATATTACCTCAAGTTAACCTGGTCTATAAATAAGATATTAATGATATTATCAATAAGGTAGTATTACCAATTTCGATAGCTAGTTTCAGTAATAGTAATAGCAATAGATAATTGAGGTATTATCCATTGGTGAAAAAAAATAATTTTCACGGTTGCTTTTGAGTTCGTTGAATCGGTTTCATTTTTCAAAAAGGATTGTTGGTATTTCTGCATCTGGTTTTAAACCTTCCACCAATCTTAGTTATCTATTTTCCCTAGCATACAAAAAAATCAACTTCTAAATTCCTAAACCCTCAAAAATTCTTGAAGGTCCATAAGTTATTCTCATACAGTTTATCTCTGCAATATACGCGAAAAATCAGCTTGTAATTTCCAGAACGCTCAAATATTAAAATGTTATTTTGTGTAAAATTAGAAGAAAACAGTTTTAGAAGTTTGTGTATGTTTATTTATATGTATAGGTATTCAGTTCTCAACTCGTATCCCAAAAAATTTTTAGTGCCAGAATTTAATATCGGAGCTCAAATACTTTTGCTACTTTGAGATAAAGAGCGTAGTGAAAATCAAATCGTTTTTTCAAATCGAATCGTCATGAAATATTAATTTCTGTCTACGAAAATTTTAATTGAAAGACTCACGTCACGTTCAATGAAGTCCCACGCCAGTAAAATGATAGAAGCTAAATTTTCAAATCACAAATGAATCGATAGAAAAAACATAAAAAAGCACACTGAGCGGAGTTGTAAATGAGATATTGGTACTTAATAGAGCACAGCCCCGATTCGTCCGTATTACGTTGGAATATAGATGTAAACGTGTTCGAAAAAAAGGAGGGATTGGGGTTGCGGATCCGTAGCAGCTAAAGTGGATAAACAGAATCGCCCCCGAAGTTTTATAATTTCGTAGGGCTGAGAACCGCGTCAAGCATATTCAATCAGAACGTCTGGCCGACTGACTCATTACTCCAGGGGTCGTTATTATATCAATTATGAATCTCTACATTTCAGTCCAGTGTTCTCTGGACCAGTTGAATAACAGCTAATATTTCACTGATAGGGAGATGTTGAGAACTTCCTCGAACAAATACGGTGTTTCCTCTTTCAACCAAGTTGATCGAATGTGAGGAATGTTTATTATTGGTTATATTCTGATCATGAATTCCAGTGACAAAAAAATTCTTATTATAGTCACTGAAATATTTCACTGATAGGGAGATGTTTGGAACTTCCTCGAACAAACATCAGGTGTCCTCCTTCGGCCAAGTTGTTCCAGTGTGGGGAATATATATTATTGGTTCCAATTCCGATCATGAATTTCAGTGACAGAAAATTCATATTATAGTCAGTGAAATATTTCACTAATACGCAGCTGTTTGGAACTTCCTCGAAAAAACATCAGGTGTCCTCTTTTGACCAAGCTGTTCCAGTGTGGGGAATATATATTATTGGTTTCAATTCTGATCATGAATTCCAGTGACAAAAAATTCATATTATAGTCAGTGAAATATTTCACTAATACGGAGATGTTTGGAACTTCCTCGAACAAACATCAGGTGTCCCCTTTTGACCAAGCTGTTCCAGTGTGGGGAATATATATTATTGGTTCCAATTCCGATCATGAATTTCAGTGACAAAAAATTCATATTATAGTCAGTGAAATATTTCACTAATACGCAGATGTTTGGAACTTCCTCGAAAAAACATCAGGTGTCCTCTTTTGACCAAGCTGTTCCAGTGTGGGGAATATATATTATTGGTTTCAATTCTGATCATGAATTCCAGTGACAAAAAATTCATATTATAGTCAGTGAAATATTTCACTAATACGGAGATGTTTGGAACTTCCTCGAACAAACATCAGGTGTCCCCTTTTGATCAAGCTGTTCCAGTGTGGGGAATATATATTATTGGTTTCAATTCCTATCATGAATTCCAGTGACAAAAAATTCATATTATAGTCAGTGAAATATTTCACTAATACGGAGATGTTTGGAACTTCCTCGAACAAACATGAGGTGTCCTCTTTCGACCAAGCTGTTTAAGTGTGAGGAATATATATTATTGGTTCCAATTCCGATCATGAATTCCAGTGACAAAAAATTCATATTATAGTCAGTGAAATATTTCACTAATACGCAGATGTTTGTAACTTCCTCGAAAAAACATCAGGTGTCCTCTTTCGACCAAGCTGTTTAAGTGTGAGGAATATATATTATTGGTTCCAATTCCGATCATGAATTCCAGTGACAAAAAATTCATATTATAGTCAGTGAAATATTTCACTAATACGCAGATGTTTGTAACTTCCTCGAAAAAACATCAGGTGTCCTCTTTCGACCAAGCTGTTTAAGTGTGAGGAATATATATTATTGGTTCCAATTCCGATCATGAATTCCAGTGACAAAAAATTCATATTATAGTCAGTGAAATATTTCACTAATACGGAGATGTTTGGAACTTCCTCGAACAAACATGAGGTGTCCTCTTTCGACCAAGCTGTTCCAGTGTGGGGAATATATATTATTGGTTCCATTCCGATCATGGATTCCAGTGACAAAAAATTCATATTATAGTCAGTGAAATATTTCACTAATACGCAGATGTTTGTAACTTCCTCGAAAAAACATCAGGTGTCCTCTTTCGACCAAGCTGTTTAAGTGTGAGGAATATATATTATTGGTTCCAATTCCGATCATGAATTCCAGTGACAAAAAATTCATATTATAGTCAGTGAAATATTTCACTAATACGGAGATGTTTGGAACTTCCTCGAAAAATATCAGGTGTCCTCTTTCGACCAAGCTGTTTAAGTGTGGGGAATATATAATATTGGTTCCAATTCCGATCATGAATTCCAGTGACCAAAAATTCACAATTTATAGTCAGTGAAATATTTCGCCGATAGGAAGATGATAACCATAACTCTCTCGACCAAGTTGTACAAATATGGGGAATGAAAGTATATTATTGGTTCCAATTCCGATCAGAAATTCCATTGGCAAAAAATTCAGAATTTATACCCAGTGAAATATTTCGCCGATAGGAAGATGATAACTGCTTCGAAAAAACATTGTGTGTCTTCATTCGGCCAAGTTGTTCCAATTTGGGAATGTATATAATTAGTTCCAATTCCGATCAGGAATTCCAGTGACAAAAAATTCACAACTTATAATCAGTGAAATATGTTGCTGATATGGAGATGTTGGGAACTTTTTCGAAGAAATGCTGTGGTTTTTTCCTTCAACAAAGTTGCTCCATTGAGGGAGATGTATATTTGGTAATGACAAAGAATTCATAATTTTTAGTTAACGAAATATTTCGCTGATAAGAAGATGTTTAGAACTTCTTCGAACAAATATGGTGTATCTTGTTTCGACAAAGTTGTTCTAATGTATGGAATGTATATTATTGGTTCCATTTCCGAAAATGAATTCCAGTGACAAAAAATTTACAATCAGTGAAATATTTCACTGAAAAGGACATCCCTATTAATTTCAGTGACAAAAAATTCACAATTTATGGACATTGTCTAAATGGAAATACTGTGTTTTTTTTTAAACCATAAAATAATCTATCGTCTTTTCTGAATTTCTCAAATTGAATAAACAGTTGAAGTCGTGATGTCTATGGGTTCCTCCCACAACACTCGGGGAATCGTTTTGAAACGTATAAACCATCGGCTGAATTTCACGAAATTCCTTAACACACTCCTAGAATTGAATAAACTATATTGTGTTGAAGAATACTTTCAAGTTTTGTCTAGTGCTCCCAATTAAACGATTCAGTTGAAGCTTTGTTTAACAAAAGCTTCGCTTCGAGAAGTACTATCCATCATTTATAGAGTAGCCTTTTAAATCTCCACTTGAGCAAACAATATTTTGATATGAATTCAAATGAAGAAATTGCGAATAAAATCTCTTAACAAGTCACTACATTTCTGCGTGAAATTGAGAGAATTGAAGTAAATTTCCGTAACAACAAAATAGGTGGTTTCTGGTTTTTACTGAAAATACGCTTCGATTACATGGATATGCCTGGAAATAAATCGACATCCAGAAATAGATCTTACCAATTTTAACTGCATTTTTCATTTAACTAGTGCAAGTATGACATCTTCAATACTTCTTTTACGAATTAGTTCACTAGAAATAAAATTGGATAATTTCCTTCATTGATTCTCTTTGTATAATTTATAATAATTGTTACGTGACGAATTGAATCGTGTCAAGTATAGAATATTCCTAGTTTCGAACAGTAGCGAGGTGTTTTCAACTTATTCATCTCTTTTTTGTGTGGTCCACATTTTATTTGGATAGAAAATTATGAAAAACAACAACCCAGCTTTTTATGAACTGTAAATAACGCGAATGTATCTTCTTTCTATTCACAAATAAATCAATTCGTTCTTGAAATGGTTTTTCCAAATGCCAGATCTGATATGAAATATTGGAGAAGACATCCTCTATTTTCTGTCACACTTTTATTTCAATTGTCATCATTGCAGATCGATTTCTTTTTCAATTCGAGAAGTAGTTCGTGGAATAAAAATGCCAATTCACCTACCCACATTCATCGGTATATATATTACACGGATCAAAAACACAGTATATCCTTTGGATTCGAGCTTGTAAAATGGTATGACGGTTGATTTTCATTAACATTCAACGTTAGGATGAATCTGTGGCTGAATTTCAATTTCAGTTGACGGTTTGAGACAGTTAGATACGACCACAACTAGCATGTACCTACCTATTTCTGAATAATCGACGATTTTTTTAGAAAAAATACTTGGACACGCAAGTTAACAAGGTAGTGCTTTTCAAATTCGTTCTCAGTTTTTGACGATGTGAGTGGTTTTTCTATTTTTATGGAAATCCCGCCACGACACAATTTATGAATTCTCACGATTCTGAGTTAGTTTCATCCCCATTTGAAATAGTACCGATTTAGTACTTCGACTATGAGTCAAAAACTTCAATTTTTACATTGTGTCAATCATGTCTCAATTAGTTTCAATGTTTGAAAGTTAATTCAGATTGAAATTAATGAATTGAAATTAAAACACTTGACTTAATTTTCACTGAGTTTAAACAACTCTACATATGTTTCGGGTGATTAGACCATTATCAAGAGTAATAACAATATTTTTCAATATATTCAATATCAACAGTTAATATTGTTCTTACTATTGATAATGGGCCCACCACCCAAAACTATATGGAATTGTCAATATACTCAGTGAAACTTAAGCCAATTTTAATTTATCAATAACATAATGTTTCACCTAGTGATCAACGGAACCTCCGTGTCCTTTATCAAAGTGTGTATGTGTGGATTTGTGATTTTATCATGAAGGAATTTGAATTTTATATTCATTGAATGGAAACAATTTTTTTCCTTAAAAAAATTTTCCGGGAGAGAGTGTATACAGTTTTTCTTCAAACGGGGCAAGTAGAGTTTCTGTAACTGCTCAGAATCTTTTTGATTTGAAAAAAATTTAATACGGATTTCTATGCGTTAAACTATGTTGTCATCAGATAAAATTTGAAAGACCCAAGAAGCAAAAAAAATCAATATGGAACTTAAAATAGAATGAGCAAAGGCGTTCTTTATAAGAGCAGATGTTCTGCTAGAGGCAGATGTATTTCACATAGATAGTCGATGTCCATCCGAAATATTGCGATTCATGCAGCCGTCAAAAGGGCACCAGGCACCCAACGAGTTCAAAATTATGAACTTCGTTATATAATATACCGGTACATCAGTTCATCATTTGTTTTTTAGTCATTGTAGAATAAAAATTGCTTTAAATTCCATTAATGAAGAAGCTCATTTCAGTAGAGCATGGATACAATTTTTTTACATATTGCTTTGAATATTGAATTGAATGATATGAATATTTTTCAACAACAATAGTGTTGTTGAAAATTTACATAAAAAAGTATGTAAATAATATTGTAAACAATAGTGTTTTTCAGCAATATTTTCTATTTGATTAAAAAATAAAATTCAAACACTTGATCTTTTGATTTACACTTTACTGACAACGTAGCATGACGCGTTTCGTCGTTAAAAACGACTTCTTCAGATGCTTACAGAATACTGACTAGTCACTAGAACTTCTGAGAAGTCAGTATTCTGTTAGCATCTGAAGAAGTCGTTTTTAACGACGAAACGCGTCATGCTATGTTGTTAATAAAGTGTAAATCAAACGTTCAAGTGTTTGAATTTTAGTTTATATTCAATTATAATGGATTTACATGAAGTAAACGCCAACACTATTAAATATTTTCTATGTAAACTATCATTTCGACATAGTTTCGATTTAATGAGTAATACATTACGAAATTCAACTGTCATAACTAAAAATTCAAGAGCCTTCAAGGATGTGTCAAGGAAATCTTGGACTTAAGTAACCATGTAATAACATTCCGCTAAAAACGACGGATTCTCACGACAAAATTAATATATTAATAAATTCTGTGAATCGGCGACAGAGCACTACTTCCTTTGACATTAAAAATATTCCAGTTCGGTAGATACATATGTATTTGTTTTTAATTAAAAATTCATTTGTATCTCGAGCAGTTGACTTATTTCCATATATGATTCGCTATGTGACCACCTTAACGACATGATTCTTATCTATGAGAAATCTTTGAATTGAATTAAACCAAACGCAAGGTCTTTAATGCCTAAGTATGGCACTTAAATTATTTACACTACACGGAAAACGTCTATTTTTCTTTATCTTCACTGCACTTAGATAGCCTCTTCTGAGACTCAAGTAATTAAATTTCAAATTGGGTATGAATAACGGATACGGCCTTTATTATTATGGCTTTATAGCAGGACAGTCAACTACCATAACTAATATATTCCCTATAAAATCTCTTATATTTATGCTCTCAGGATCAGTCACCATAAGAATGAATATTCAGGAATAAATTTACGAAATTAGATTTCAACAATTATAAAAACCAGTCACCACGCTCATATTTTCTAATTGTTCGAAGTTTTCGCTGATAATTTGATCTAATTATGCAGATTATAGGATATTCACTTCCTACGATTCTGTCTCCAGCGTAAATATACCAAGGGCATTGCCTTTTGTAATAGCAAACGAATTTCTTCTAGTAATGGAGTTTTTCTACTTGAAACTCTTCAATGGGGCTAGTTGTGGGCTTGTAATCTGGTACATTTGGAATTTCTACTGTAATCACTAGACTTTGAGACACTCTAAAACATATGTTCGTACCTACACTCCAGCCTCTCTGCCTTATAGGGACGACCGATAAGAAAATTATTCACATCAACCTTTCATTTTCTTAATTATTTCAAATCAAAATGCTCAGCGTCATATTCGGAAAACAGGAAAACGTGTATATTCATTGCAGAAATTGAGGTGATTATTTATTGGACTACTATGTAAAGGAAACTTGTATCAGTCAAGACTTTGTCATCATATTCTGATCAAATGGACTCCCTAAGGCTGACGCCATACTGACTCCGAACAAATGAGTTTATTAGTGTAAAATCCCATAAAAATAAGTTAATTTAGTATTTTCTATCTTATGGCGATAGAATAAGAACTTCAACTTGTGTATTTTGTTCAAGTAGCCTGTCTATTAAGCAAATCATATCCATTGTCACCAGATTGGAATTGATTCAATTAAATGATTCGGCTTGAAAACTTGTTCTTCAAAACACAGGTTCCAAAACAAAATGTAGTTTAATAATACTCGTAAAATGTACATCTAAGAAGCCTTATTGTATCGCGAAAAGTTTGAAAACATCGAATAAAATATTTTTATGGGATCTCACCGTTATAATCTTTTTTGTTTATTCAGTTATCGACTCCACCACCTTCTCTGACGTCATGACTTAGGCAGTCCATTGGAGTAATAAAGAATTGAATATAAACTGAAATTCAATTATAATGGATTTACATCAAGTAAACGCCAGCATATATAAATAAAATACAACAAAAATTAAAAAAACTAACAATAATAATAAAGAATTAACGGAAATATTTCAAAACCTTTTTAAATGACTAAAAATACAATTTTATTGAGTTACACTAGTACTGAGATATGACAAAGTCTCATTATCATACGAATCGTTTCAATAGTTTCTTCGGTCAAAAATTTACATGAAATAACTATACGATGATTGTTAAAATTATTTCTGTGATCCAAGATCTTTCGAAAAGGTATAATCTTTCCAACGAGTTATATAAGGAACACTTGTTATGGCTTCAGCGCCATCTATTGATATTTCAGCAATACTGATCACAATAAAAAACTGTTTGTATAAAAATCTGTATTCTATAGAAGCGAACAAGGAACCTGTTTCTGATTCACTATGAAGAATCAACAGAACTGAAGAATATTGGACATCGAACAGTATATGATATACTGCTAGCCTCGCTCCTGTGAATTTTTCAAGCATTTAATATAATTTTCTGGCGAATAAAGCTGATATGCAATTCTTCATGATCCCCTTTCGTGAGTCATTAGTTATACATGGAATTTCCATTTAATTATCAATTTTCTTGTTATCGATGAATTCTCCAAATGAACATGTAGCAGCGATTTTCGAGAACCAAATGAAAATTCATTACCATCAACTATCATTACATTCCTCAACATTCAAGGTGAAACTGAGAATTTTTAATCGGTTTGGTTTCACGAAAATTATATTAAATTATTACTTTACAGTCGTTTCGGGGTGTTACTACGTTTTCAAAAGCTGGACTGCTGTTCTCTAACATATTCATATATATTCACACTTACACTTGCATTATACACCTGGTGAATTGTTCTTTTGGAACAATTGGAAATGTCTGATTCGCAGGAAAAAGCTAATAATGAATGATCAACTCATTTGGTCCCCATCATTTGTTTCTTCGTCCTCAATTTCTCAATTCAACCCCTTTCCCTTTTTTTAATCTTTCACCAGGTGCCTATAAGAGGTATAGATATAAATATATATAAATATAATAGTCGAAATAATTAGCTTTTGAAAATGGGGTAAGACCCCTAAACAATTTTTGCATTGATTATTTTGCTTTTTTCAAAGTTAAAATTGGCGCACAAGATAAATCATGGGCCCCTCACAAAGTCTGCAAGCAGTGTGTGGAGTGTTTGAGAATGTGGACAAAAGGAACACGTGGTAAACTTCCGTTTGCTATACCAATGATTTGGCGAGAACCCAAAGACCAATGACCAATTTCCAATGATCGTTACTTTTGTATAGTAAAAACAGCAGCATATAACAAAAAAAAAACAAATATAAAATAGGTTCAGCTATACGTCCTGTGTCGCATTTAGCTGAAATTCCATTGCCAGTTTTTCAAGAATTAACCTCTTTGGAAATTCAAGAAGATGAGTTGAGCGACGATCAAAGTGACCCCAGCGATAATGATTTTAAAGTTGACGATGATTCTGTTCGTAAAGGATTTAATCAGCATGAGTTGAATGATATGTTAGGTACAAGATTTGGGACTATCCAAAATGCGTCTGACAGATTCCCAGATTGAACATTCGAGGAAATGTTATAAGCTAAAATTTTCTCCCTAATATCGTTTTTCATTTTTTGTATAAACACAATTTAACTTTTAATATTAACTTTTGTAAGAATACAATATTCTAATATGTTCGGTTAGTACCCACATTATTTTCATCTGTATCCCCATTCTGTATGACTTTTAGGGTAAAAAGAGGTAGTTTGAAAACTTGGCAAGATAGAACAAAATTGCTAACATGTTTTAATTCAGAGACCCAAATTTAGTCAAAAACAAGTCACAGATCTAAGACAACGACATTGCTGTTCCTGAAATTGTGAAACGAAGCCAAGTGTTATTTTATTTATTCAATGTATTCAACAAGAAAGGTGTTTCCTTCTGAATGTTCTTGAATAGTGACTCCTACATAAGTCATTATATCTAAATAAAGACTGGTTTATTCCAAATAGCCCTATCATAAGCTTATGCTCTCAAACTGAAGCGGCTATCTTATTGAGAGCTCAGAACATGGAATAATTTAACGAACCTCTTAATTAGGTTATCCCATATACAAATAATCGATGGATTTGGCGATAGTTGACCCAGGTAATACAAGTCTAAGCGCAACGGTTGCTAGCGTTTGATCTAAGGTTCCTGTTGGTAAGTTGGATGTAGTCGAAGTAAACTGCAGGGGAAGTTCGACCACAATATGCCTTAATTCGTAATATTCGTGGTAGTTATTGACATAACTCTGACTCAACAGGGACTGGAGGCAAGCCCTTCACGGCAAGGGTTAATATGAACTCATTCGGAGTTCTCGGGACTAATTATTTCGGTCGGGAGATCATAATCCCTTCATATAATGGCCAGCTTCCAACTTATCAAATCTACCATCATGGCTGCCATTTGTGTACATAACGAAGAAACCCCTGTTAAATGTCTATTAGGTAATGAAATAGCGACACCCATTATGTTTCACCTTCGTTCACAATTTTCGTACCGTAATGTTGTCCGATGTACCTTGGATGCAAATAACAGTTTACTCCTACGCAAATAATAATATTTCATTGTATCATTAAGCAGAATTGTGCCACAAAAGGCTCTTTGAGAACTGTTTGGGCGAATTTTGTGCTCATTTTGTAGATCAACCTATATAAACCAACAAATTCGAGTTCATTTTAAATAGAAGGTTGAGTTCATGGATGCGTTTTTTACAGAATTTAAACGGACAGAAATTATCAACTGGGTAGCCAAAAAGTTTTTCTTCACCTCAAACTTTTTTCTTGATGAAGCTAAACTGAAGTTTCTCAAACTTTTACTGCTCCCAGTCATATATTGCACTAAATCCGATACTGTTGCTTCTACCGTAATTTTATCACAGGTTTTTCGTTATTAGGTTTCAGATGGCTGATTCCTCGGTTGATCTTTTGACAGATGATTATATTTAATGGAAAGTCAATAGACGATAAATTGATTCATTTCGTATCAAAATGATTCACAAATGAAATAATTTCTTTGCTAGCCAACTTCATCTTTTTTCACATTATCCAGGCATCAATTGAATATATAATTTCTTGTTCACTCGATAAATCGATGTATTTCCATGATGTTCATGATTCGATAATCTGAATGTATAGTGGCACAAACATTAATTTTTTTCCTTATAGATAAGTAAATACATAACAAATATCTCAAGTTATTCCATTATGGTAAACTTCCGAACCCTACTAACAAGAGGTCTAATTGCCTCTTTTCTAACTTTGGAGGAAGAGACTATCTTTGTCTCTAACAAAATCACAGGCATTTTATCACATTACCAAAACTCTCTTATATACTTATATTTTGAAGCATTAGAGTTGGTTAGTCCACAAGGGATAAATGAAAGCTTCGTATGAGCAGATAAAAAATCACGTAAATGGCAAACTATGGAGGGCATCACAGACCCCAATATTTTCATAGAGTTAATTCAAACATAATTCCCTCTAATCTGATGGATGTCAATAACCATTTACAAATCCAGTCGGTTTTGTCTGGACCGTGTGTACTACATGGCGCGGGGCTTTGAGTGACGAGAACGCCATCTGCATTCGATACTGTTCCACCAGATCCGCATGAGGGTATTTCAGATTTTCAACTACGAAAGTTGAAGTATTAATTTTAATGGTTAACATAAAAAAAATGTTATCAAGTGTTACTATGGAATGAAAATGAGGTTTGTTTGTTGCTAGGGAAATACGTACTTTCTTCCGAAAAAATTTTACCGGCACTACCATACGCTGATATGACTTCATCGAAAAAATCGAGTAGAATTCGTTTTTTTCTGATCAAAAATCAGTTGAAGTAATACTCATAGTTTTTGTCCGAAATAATCAAGAAATGTTTGGTTTTACTAAGAACTTTTGGTTTTCATTTGTGAACGGTTAGAGATTAATTACAAAGTGAAACGTCGCCGTCGTGTGAATTCGATTTCTGATTCAAACTTCCGTTTTTTCATCTATGGAAGAATGTATGCATTTTTTATTTTTATTCAGTTTGGAACTTATTTCATTTTATTCCATTACTAATTTCATTTTGTGTTCCAGTTTAAGCCCTCAGGACACTTTCTTCTAGTTTCTCAGTTTAATTTTGTCATTCAATTTTTCATTTAATTATGGATCTGTTCCAGAATTTGAACTGAAATTCATAGACAATGGAAGTCATACAAAATATATAAGAATCTACATTGCCTAACATATTTAAACGAACAATTAATGCCCATATTGATTGGTTTAATGAGCTCTAGTTTGAGAAATTGATGAGACAGTGGTTAATTGCGGGTATCGTCAGCCAGTACTGCTTGTAACATTGTCGTGTATCATCCATTTGTAGACATAGGTACCACCGGTTAAAGAGAGTGAATTAACATTTTTGGAAACGATATTATCTTCATGTTTTCTTATGACTTACTAATCAACTGATGGCAGTGGATCAGTTAGCAGGACTTATTTTGTGTAGAATTTCATTTCGACAATCATCTCTTTGAGTTCTCTGATGATCAAATTTTTCCAGCATCGATGTACAATATATGACATACGATAATATGATGATCTCGTACTCTCTTTGATCAAAGGTTTATTCTAAACGTAATTATGAAAATATAAGTCAAAACTGTAAAACATTTATCAACTCCTGGCAATGTCTGAGTAAGTGAAATGTCTGAAAGTACCAGGTGTAGGTACTTTCTTGAAAGGTTCAATAATGTAATATTATAGTGAAATATATATAGTAGTATAAATATAATAAAATAGAAAGACGAGTTAACGTATATTGTGATTTCACGAAATAATATAGCTAAAATCCAATACCAGATTGTAAATAAAACTTATTTCGTTTTGTGATTTTTACTATAAATTGTTGAAACATCATAATTGTTTCTCCAACACATCGGTATTATGCAATATATAATCTATATCCGATGATACAAACGTATCGAGCAACAATTAAAATTCACACTATTCATCGAGATATGTCTATATGAAGAATAATACTAATAGAAAAGTATTACCAGGATAATAACAATGAATACAAAGAATTCAGTAACTAAATAAATGAAGTAATAATCTTACTCAAGAAAATGTAAGCCCGTTTTAAAATTCTTTCTAGAGAGAGTCCGGATCTGGTACAACAGGATGCGTTGTCAGTGTTGATCTGTCCTGGGGCAGTTCAGTTCTTCGACCGGCCATGTATGAGCGCTTGGACGTATAATTATTGGGGTGTCGTAGAATTAGAACATGTGAAATATGTTCAGTATTCACTTCTTTATGGTAGAAGTCTCGAACGAAAGTCTGTCGGTTCGTCTTTTGCTTCATTCAAATATCGATTTTCAAGGAATCCCATTCCTTCCATTGTCATTTCGAAGTGAATACGATACACTAAATATGGTGCTCTATCATTTTTAACGAATTGTCAAGACTTCAATACAACTAACTAGTAACGCAAAACTATATTTCTGGATTGAGCCAAAACAATTCACAATTAAATATTAAAAAATTATCTGTTCTTCTATTTTATATTGAGATATTTGGAGTATTATTCGCTAGAATAAAAAGATATAGATTGAATTAAATTTTAATCGATCCAAAGATCAGTCAAAGGACTTTGAAGACAACTGAAATGAAGATCTCATTTTCAGTTATTTCTCTTTTCTTGTCGTCTTGTTCAATTAAAGAAAACTTTATTGAGATGTCTGAAAAAATTTTAGAATGGTCTTTGAATTTCATGATTATTATTTTCTCGACATATAGTTTTGATGAATAACCAAACTAATTAAATAGAAGATAGGCTACGTGATATTTAGGTGTGAGACAGCAGTCTCAATATAGTAAAGTAGAGAAATATATATTTCGAGATAGAGTGACATGCCTTGCGCGAACCTTGTCACTTGTCTCGTGTCCAAGCTTTTTACATGACAGCTGAATGCCTGTTATGACAGCCATCCGTAAACAAAAATAACAGTTTGTCACTATTGTTTCCTGCATAGAGTTTTAGACCTGTATTATTTGAGAGCTCTTGCGTACTATACGACCAATCTAGAAAAAATTTGACATGTGAATTTTAGGTATTCGTCTTCACAGCATGCAAAGCGTAGATCGATGTTAAAAGAAGTTTTTAACGGCGAATGTCAGGATGATATACGATCATGTCGAGATAAGCTCAGAAATGAGAATACAGATTTTCTTCCATGACATAGATTTTCGAGAATTCTTTATAACCCCAATTATTCCAAACTTCTCCTTTGTTAATAACATCTTCACAAAAATTTAAATGTTTCAAGAAATTATTTCCATTTACTCATATATATTATGTTTTCAAACTAATTATTCATTTCCAATTTATTATTTATTGCTAGGGTCAATTCTGAATAAATTGGAAAATGCGGATAGTACCGCATTGTGCCGTCTTACTGATCTTCTAAGTGAATTGACATTTTCTGTGTTCCTTTTGACCCTTTCAAGGATCAATCTGTACCTGGTGAAAGGCAACCTTCTCCCTATTCAACATATGTCAACTCTACTAATTCGATAGTCATTTTTAGCCATCATCCTGCGAACAAAGTGATCATTTAATAACTTTAAGTATACAATATTTCTTCCTCAAAATATAACAAGGGCAGGTAGAAAACTTGAAAGACCATATGTCCAGGAAGTCATAAAGCCAATATTTTACTCCCTTTTGTCAAGTTCTAAATCTATTCCAAAGAGGTATGAATAAATGACATTCATAATCTTGATAATGACGTTATGTCTCTCGGTCCTAACAAGCTTTTTGTTAGTTGAGTGGCTTCATCATAATACGTTAATTAAAGCTCGCATGCAATTACCATATTCGAACAGAGTGAGAGAAAGAGCATTTATATATATATATATATATATATATATATATATATATATATATATATATATATATATATATATATATATATATATATATATATATATATATATATATATATATATATATATATATATATATATATTTTGAAAGTTTTTAGCATTAACAGGCTTTTTAATATGAAAAAGTTTATTTCTGTTGACGTTTCGTTGTTATATTACAACTTTGTCAAAACTAATTAAAGTTGTAATATAACAACGAAACGTCAACAGAAATAAACTTTTTCATATTAAAAAGCCTGTTAATGCTAAAAACTCTCAAAATAAATACCTCAAACAGGCAATAAATCAATTTCAAGATATATATATATATATATATATATATATATATATATATATATTGAATATATTAATGTTGTTGCTGTTCAATAGTTTAATGATTGTAACCTCAACTTTCATGTAAGGAAAGAGTGTATGTATATTGTGTTGTAAGATGTCAGTTACGATTGTTTATATATTTTAGAACCCTTAGAAGTAGATTGCGGGAGCTTGGTAAAGAGGAAAGAGTACCACTAAAAATACTGAGTCAATAAACCTTTGAAATTATTATGAATAATATCCTACAGACTCTTAAATATCATATATATATATATATATATATATATATATATATATATATATATATATATATATATATATATATATATATATATATATATATATATATATATATATATATATATATATATATATATATATATATATATATTGCATTTTAGAATTCAGAAGCAGCTGTTGACGGGTGTTTCGAGCTTTTCAGCTCTCATCAGTATACAGCCCATCTCAGAATTAGGTGTGCAAAATGAGAAAAAGTGCTTTTATATATAACCAGTTGATAAAAATGAATTCTTTTTTGTCCAGTAACGGCCTCATCTATTGAAAAAAATATTATTTACATCTAGAAAGAAAATTATGTTTTATTTTGTATCATCTGAATAAACCCCTATTAGAACTTGTTACTTTGATCAAGATAAGTGTGAAGACAACAAGAGCCTTTCGTCTGATTGAGTGTTATTTAATCAGAAATAAAGTATATTTTATTTTTTAAACTTTCAAATTTTATCACTAATCGATTGCGCCGATACTTGATGAAAATTTAACGACATAATTTGAATCAAATTGAATAGTTTGTAATTATCACTTTAATTCAGCCAAACATGACAATATTGTTTCGCTTACACAGTGAACTAATCCAATTTTATGTTTGGAATATTTTCAGTGTGAGGCCCCACAAATTTCTTTGAAATTCTCTCGTATTGATTGCATTCTATCAGATATACGTAAATTAAAAAAGGTGCTGGATTTGTAGTAATTTCTTTCGTATACTTGACTTGTAAATTAATTATATCACCATCATAAATTATAATTTATTACCACACAATTAGAAAACAGAGACAAACGACCGCGTCTTACCTGGGATTCGAACCCAGATCTCCTTGAGTGAATATAAATTGATAAACAAACTACCACGTATAATTTGCCCAACAATGTTTCACATTAAGAATATCGTTCACTAACCAGCTGAGGATAACATTCATAATATTTGTGCAGTGGTAGACTTCGGCCGGTGTTAGCGTGAAGTCCGATAATGCAGTTAACAAATTGACTGGGTCGTTTACTGGTGTTCGGCCATTATCAGCAGATGTATCGAAAATTTGAGGGAACTTCGGTCACTTACGCAATCGACGAATTTCTGAAAACTATAAAATTAAGTTAATTGCATGTTCGGTGTTAGATAACCTTCTAAATTAAACGGTCGACGTTTGAAGCAATAAAAAAGACCGATGTAGAAAACTGCCACATGGGACACAATGTGTTCTAGAAACTGGTATTTAAAATCAGATAGTGGCCATTAAAGCAATAGCAACCCTCAGTCAAGATGGATGATTTTTCATTGTAGATTCGTGTAAAGCGTCGCTTACACAAAGGTTATTACAAAATGTTTTCGTTATCTTGCTCATCGGGTTTTCACACCCGACTTTTGATGGATGAGTTGGCCCATATCTGATGAACATTGGTCACGACAATGTGGCTTAGCGGTCCGCAGATATACAATCATACCATAACCCTTCAATGAGCGATACTGATACGACTTGTGATTTTTGCACGGTCAATGTACTAATTTCCACTGAGACAATAAGCAATCAAAGATCTCCACAAATCATGTTCAATGCGTATTTTACATACACTATGAGGCGCCACACTTATTCTTGGTGTCGAATTTCAATACCGAAGTAAGCAAAATACAAACGACTCACAGTGTTTGTAATAGATTTACGGGGATCTTTCAGTATATATAAAATTATTTCAGCAATCAGAGTTTAGAAAGCGATGTAGTACAACTTCTGCCCTTGTAAATATCGTCGATGACGTCATAAAATTTCTGGACCAAGGACTTGCAGTTGCTCTGATCTTATTGGACTTTTCTAAGTCTTTTGATACAATTGATCACTGTTTGTTATGTGCAAAGCTGCTTCATTTTGATTTTGATATTAACTCGGTGAATTTTTTCAATCCTACCTTCATGGTCGAACGCAGGTGGTTCAAGTTGATGGATCCTTTTCAGAGACGTTACCTGTAACATCTGGGGTTCCGCAGGGGTCGATATTGGGACCAATTCTGTATCTTATATATACAGCTGACCTTTTCAGTGGGGTAAATCATTGTCAAAATCATGCGTTTGCGGATGGTTCCCAATTATATTTTCCTTTCCATTCGAAAGTAGTTGAAGAGGCTTCAGTTCATATGAATGAAGACCTAAGTAATATTTCCTTTTTCTCTAAAGACCACAATCTAAAATTGAATCCTTCTAAATGCAATCTACTAGTATTCAGTTCGGATACTAAAAGATCGATGGTGAATGAGCATATTTCAATTAAAATTGATGATGTGGGCCTATCTCCAAAGAGCTAAAAATCTTGGAATTATTATGGATAGTAAATTGCGCTTTCATGATCATTTTCTACTTATAGTAAAAAAATGCTACATGGCTCTTAAGGCGTGGTATAGGAATGTAAGTATCCTAAATTTAAAAGTACGTAAAAAACTCGTAGAAATGATGGTTTTGTCAATATTGCATTATGGTTTGATTCTTATTTATCCTTGTTTGTATCAATGCTTCAAGAAAAGAATTCAACGCATTCAAAATTCATGTTGTTGGTTTGTTTTCAGAATACGTAAATACGAAAGAGTATCTGCTAGAATCGTTCAGCTAGGGTGGTTTGAAATTGACCAACTATTACGCTTTCATATGAGTTCATTAGTACATCGCATTCTATTATCCGGAATGCCCATTTACCTCCACCGTAGACTAAATTTTAGACGACATGCACATTCGGTTAATATTAAACATGTTGATACCCTTCATTTACCTCGGTTTCGCCTAAATATTTTTAGAAGATCTTTAACATATAATGCGACACCAATTTATAATACATTAGATAGTGACATAAAAAATCTTTCGCTTTCCGGATTTAGAAAAAAGATCGAATACCAGCTCTTATCTGCCTAGTAAAACTGGATGAATACATTTAACAGACTTCATTTAACACCCTTTGCAGCTCTTTTTTTTTGCTTTGTTATCATTTGTTGTCATATTCGTTTTGTTGAATTATTGTTAAATAATGTTTACTTTATATTTAATTTTTTTCTATATTCTATTATTACTGTTATTTTTTATGATTATTATTATTTTTTTCCCTTTTTTTTGTTTTAAGAGGTTGAATAAGAGTAGCTATGCTAAACTTCGCCTCACACTGTTGTAACACAATTTGTGTTTAAAAGTGAATGAAGTCCTTATTATTATTATATTCACCACAAACATGACAAAACATATCAGGATGGCTAACACAACATCTGAGCGAACTAGCCATAATGAAATAGTAACATAAACTTTATCGATTTTACCGTAATAATAACTAATTACGAACAAGACCGGTAAACATTTAAAATGTGGGTAGTAGAAAAACCAGAGCTGATGAGTTCAAATGACATATGTCAATATCTTGTACATTACCTACATTATCGACCATAGGCATAAACTGAGCTGCACCAATAAAGATTTTTTTGTAGGCCAGTATTATAGGCAGAATATTCTTAGCGTAAAGAAGGTGAGCAGATCTTCTAGCTTTTCTTGCGGCTTCAGTTGTTGAATTCTGGCTTTTATCACATAATTGAATATCAATCAAATATTTTTACCACATAAACTATATTTTGCCTTCATTTCCAATGATAGTTGAGTGGTTAGAATCTGCAATCATTCAATTATAATTTATAATTTTGTGGTAATATGGTGAAAATATCCAGTTTTCCGGGAAGTAACAAAAATGTCAACAATTATTTCAAACGATTTCGATCCCCAACTATTGACGTATACGTCCATCAGAATGGAAAAACGCTTGCAATCGTTTGAAGATGAAAAAACGCAAAGGTCACAAAATTCATTAGCTATATTGTTTATATTATAATTAATTATTGAAATGCAAGTCGACAATAGTTGATTGTTATATTACAAGGGTATGAGATACGAATTGGTTTAACCAGAAGAGACATTGATTGAGGAATCGAGGACAATATATGTACATTCATCTATAAAGTGCTCGGCTCGTGAGGATCTAGTATCATTATTTACAAGGCTTGATTATATTATTACAATATTATTATTTACGTCATTTCTTCGATAGAGGGAGCTCACATCATTAGTTCGCGAACCAATATTATCCTCGTTCAGAGGACAGAACCTGGGGCGTTTAAAAGTAATCGATTGTTTAAGTAAATATCACTGAGGATTCCTAATACGGATGAAACACTTTTATGGTATTATCATTCAACGAGCTCGATGATTTTTCGAAACGCACTTAATTTTCACTATCGAAAGTGATTTAATGTCAACGTTCTCGTTGACATTATTTGTGTAGACAGGTCCCTGAGAGTTTATTTGAAATATTTCGATATATCGATTAAGAGTCTCAGTATTGACTAAGTAAGAAGGACTCGTGAATCTGGAAATTAGTTATCTATTTGCCCGCCCGGTTGTGATTTGGAGCGATAAAGCAGGGGACCATTCCTACACATCCACAAAGTTCTGGGGTGTTTGAATGAAGATCTTTAAAGCCTCTACGGACTCTCACTGATGTTGTCATGAGGAAGGGATCTCAAATGATCGAGAGAGTTCATACGTATTTTCTTCGATAGAGGGAGCTCACGTGATGAGTTCACGAACTAATGTTCTCCTCTTTCTGAAGATACCACCTGGGGACTTTTGAAGGTCATCGATTGTTTGAGTAAATATCACTGAGAATTTCTGATAAGTATGAAACAATTTTGTGGTATTCTCATTCAATAAGTTCGATGATTTTTGGAAACGCACTTAATTTTCACTCTCAAAAGTGATAGGTTACGTTCTCGTTGACAACATTCGTGTAGACAGCTCCTTGAGAGTTTTAGTAGAAATATTACCAGAGTCTCAGTATCAATCAATAACATATAATGATGAATTTACGGTCATTTCTCAAAGGAAATTGTGAAGTTGTAAAGTGAAAATGTATATGAATTCGAGAACTTCGGTATTCTTATAATTATCATAATTTTTGAACATGATATGTACCTATCTATCAAAAAGATATGGAATCGATATAATCTTGATATGAATTAAGGAGATGATAAGCCATTCATCTCATTCTCATTAATTTCGACATTGTAGGAAGGCAGTTGATGCCTTTTTTGCAGATTCTACGATTGTTTTACGGCAGGTGTTCTCAAACCATTTCGTTCATCATTTCACTAGTAAAATCTAGTAAAGGTTGAAATTGAATACACTCTCAATTATCTTTCCTTTCGTGTTAATTGATGGATTTTCAGATTGTGGAAGGTATTTCTTGCCGGAAAATAAGATGTGTCCAATTTATTCTCGCCTACAGTGGTTCAGTAATCACATAGAAAGATGAAACCAAAATCATTTCGGCGTTTGATGAAAATTCGTTTCTCCTCATGAAATAATCAATATTCAACATTTTTTCTCCATGTGGCGCTCTTTCAGCAACTTTGTAACAAAAAACTTGTTGACGTATTACAATGTTTCTGATATAAATTGTGGGAACTTCCTACTTATTTCAATATATTCAATTCAATTTACTTAAATGAGAATAACCAATTGTCTTGTTTTTCCTTTAATTCTACCAGGCACTCACAAATTGCCTACTAATGTTATCATTCCATTTTTATTACATATATCATGATACAGTATTCAGTCTCAAAATGATGTGAAATCCATTTGTTCTTAATAATTACTACCTTAATTATTGATTATGAAAATGAATCTGTGGTAATAATACTAAAAATTTTATTATCTATTGTTTATTATGATATAAACAGAAATCGGTATTCAATTTGAAATGTTATGTTCAATAATAATATCACTATGTTAGTCATTATTTCATACAGAACGACAAAAATAATTCATTTCATTATAATGGGCTTATTTTCTTATATTTTAATTCAGCGAATACTGTTAATGGGCTTAGCCTGTATGTATTCCCATTTGTGTAAATAAATAAATGAATTATGTAGAGGCAATCATTTTTTATTCATAGATAATTGGAATTTCAGATGTCGTAGCTTCTAATTTGTCATTAGCCTAAATAATAACACACTCGATAAAAACTTGAAATAACTTTTATATGTAATAATAAACTAGTTGGCAAGGCGAACTTCGTACCACCTCGATTCAACTTCCAATAGCCGATGACTTTCATGTTACAGAACTCAATTAAGGATTTTATGGAAGCAATACAATCAGTACAAAATAAATCTTGCATTACAAAATATAATAAAATACAAAAATTCGACTGCAATATGCAATCTGCTCGACTGCAATATTATCTTCAGTACGCACTGCACGCATGCGAGACAATGGTTTAAGGTTCAACAAAGTAAACTTTGCGAAATTTGGTGATAACAGCACGAATTGTTGATTCACCAGGTCTGTGACGACATGATTCAACAGATTGTGACGACATGATACATATATAAATTATTACATATACATATATCAGCGAGACATGGTACCTATATAAATTGTACATAGATAGGTACATAAATAAAGCAATATATAAATCGTCAAATAGAAATATCACTCAATGGATTATGCACTGTCCCAGGTACATACCTATGTCGTATTATCTCTTTAACTATTCGTTCAAATTATATACAGTAAAAAGGAAATCTTTCGTTTCAAACTCTCAAATATCCCTACATATATACAAACTTTCGCGTTTATAATAATGTATGATTTTAATAATTGATGAGGCCGATACTTGATGTAAATCGATAAACATAATAAAACAATTGTGAAGCATTAATTGTTAAATTGTTATAACAGTCTTACATACATCGGTAAATCCAGTGAAAAACTCAAATCTCTTCTTTTTAAGTATAACATCAACATTGGTTACCGTACTGGAAATAACTTAGGAAAACATATCAAAAATAAAAGGTGTATATAAAATTAACTGAGGTAGTTGTGATAAGTTTTATATTGGTAGAACGTATAGAAGTTTTCAAATAAGAATTTCTGATTTTTCAAATCATTTGATCAATGAAAATCATATATTCAATTCCGATTTTGAAATTTTGAATACCGCAAACAAGGGAATGAAGCTTAATTTGTTAGTATCACTTCAAATTAATAAATACAAATATTCTGGCAACATAACCTTTTGAACAGCCAAATCGATCATACCTCAAGCCCCCTTTCGATCTTTTCAAAATTACTTAGTTTACTATATTACATTATGAATTGACCCCTTCTACCTGTTATCTACCTGTTTTCTCTGTATTCATAATTTAAGTTTATATATTGTATGTATTCGAGAAATGTCATTAGTCTGCACGTAGCATTTGAAAAAGGTGAATCTCATCGAAACGTACGTCATGCAGTATTCTTTTTAATATATGTGTAAATCAGTTTAACAATTGTTTTATTATGTATGATTTTATTTAGATTGACATTTTTTACTAGTAATATCTTTTGAACATAATGGCCGATTTTAATAATTCAAAAATAATCTTTAGGCACAGGAACAGTCTTAAATATCAAATAATTTATTTGGATAAGAATTAATACAAATAAATGAATAACGTGGTCTTTCGGCATGGTGTGGTTTTTGTTAACATTTATTTCAAATAACTTGTTATACTGACAATCTACAACAGTTAGACATATGGTACCCCTAAGTTTTTCTTTAGATATTGACATGTTCTTCAATATTGTAGAACATTTTTTGTTCGACAATTAATAATTTCCACAGCGAATGCTACGAAAGGCATTTTATGGCAAGTTGTTTCATACCTTGGTTTACATTGTTGAAGTTTAAGTAGGGATCCGTATTTTTTTTAGTAAAATATATAACCTATGTTACTCACAAATGATGTGGCGTTTTATTGGTAAAATAATTTTCAAAATCAGTTCAGTAGATCAAGAGATACTCCTCTACAAACTCACAAACTTTACTTCTTTATAATATCAGTATAGAATTGAATAAATAATTGAATAATAATGCTACAACTGAAAAAAATTAACTACATACATCGTTGACACGAAGTCCTTTCTATTAAAAACATTCAATTTTGTGCATCAAATTAACTACAGAGTTTTTTAATGTGAAAAAAGCAGTACTTGTCTAAAATAACATCCGCATACAACTTAAATTTCTCGTACTCGAATTCAATTTTTAGAAATGTAGTAGGAGTTGTAATATTTCCTTAGTTTACACATGTGGTCTTAAAGAACACTAAAGGAATGATTAAGAATTTAAATGAATCAAACTCTCGATTCGCAAAAGAATACTTGTCTTGGGGGCATTAATGAAGGAGGGAAGACACAGCAAGAGCAGGTGGGCCTGTGAGAAATGTGTTCTGAGATGAAGATTGTCACAGTTGGTGATCAAATCTGCATACAATGCAATGACATGTCGGGTTGGGAAACTGAAGTTCCGGAGAACGAATCCTACTGACGGTATGCTCCCTGAGCACTGTTTTCTATTAATCACTGTTACGTTCCGTTAATTATAAAGTTCAAACCATAAAATATCTAATGGTAATCTCCATTATGCGCTGTACTTTTTCTTTTTCTATGATTGACATACTGGGTAACTACTACTCGTCGCCTTATATAACACGAGTTGATTTCACTTCACTTTAATAACTAAGGGGCTCGAAAGTTGATAGGCACCATTGCGCTACAACAAGTGCGGACTTGGAATTTCGTGATCTCCGTGAAGTTAACAACTTTTTCGTCATCCAAGACATCTACTTTCCCCAAGTAGCCACCAACAGTCATGTTCATTTGCAGCTCCATCTTTTGATTTTCTAGGGTACTATTTCTGAAGATTTTTATGGATATGGCATCTTCTATGACAGAAAAACATAATGACATTTATAATTATGACACTTAATTATAAAATATAACAATACGCCTTATTTTCACTTATATTGACAACGTAGATTCCCAAGCGATTGACGTTTAACATTTTGAATACTGAATCTTTAACAGCTTTCTGGAAAAAGCATTAAATGTAACGTAATTATTTTATGGGACCCTTGTTCGTATTTGGCGTAAGACAGTAACGGATTTTTAATAATACTCAAGTTTCAATTATTAGTTTGAAGAACTGCACTATATTTACTTTTTGTATTGTAGTGAATCTCATCATATATTTCTTGAATCGAATTATTTAAGTATTTTGAATAGAAAAATGTAAGGAAATACTATTCCGATATTGTAATAAAAATCAACCAAATCTTCACCAAAATTGAAATTTTTGATGGACATTTTTTATTAAATGAAGAACTCGAATGATTACAGTGAATTCTATAATTTAAGTATCACTTTTTAATGTCCAACAACTATAAAATATCATATATTCACCAGACTTCTATTGATATTTCCGAGTTTGAAATGTTTCCAAATTATCAAAAAAATTCCATACAAAACAAAAGGTTGACTGAAAATAATTCAAACTAATGTGCCTTTCGTTGGTGAATAACTGGAAGGTTTCTACTATTATTCGATGAAATTGTTATACCTATATATGGATACCTATATGAATGAAAGAAAAGTTTTTTTTGACCTTGAGATAATTGTTATTTGCATATCCATAATTTAACTCGAATATAAACTAAAATTCGAACAATAGGGTGTTTGACTGTTTCCACAAAAATATCTCAAATTATTCGTTATAGCTGATGCATATTTCCCATTTGATTGATTCTCTTTAAACAAGAAAATCTGATTTATATGAAATTGACAGAGAAAGTTTGAATGAATAAGAAACCTGCCAAAACACTGCTATACAGGTTACTCAATGTGGTGACGTCACGATGCAATAAACACAGTAACCGTCACATTGTAATTCGACTGTCGACTATTGAATTTAGTGATTGTTGACGATTTCATAACATTACTGCTATAAAATGTCTAATACATGGTGCGTAATGCTAAAAAGTACTAACACATCTATTAAAACCCCGTAGAAAATGTTTGTGAACCTTCCGACAAACACTAAAATTCGGAAAAAGTGGTTAATTCTCTCTCGTAGAAACCCGAAAAATATAGCTGTAAAGTCTCACGCTTTCATGTGTGAAGATCACTTTAACGTGAGTAAATAATTCCTACCCTATATTCCATACATAAATAACGATTTGATTTTATTACATATTCGTTATAGTCTTCTCTATACATTCTGCTATATTTTCGGGTTATTAATTACGTACGTATTTTATTGAACGGAATCAACTGGATTTTATTCCTATCTTTGTATTTTTAAACTTTGGCTACAAGATTTAAAATAATAACATTTCAAAACATTATTGTATGTGAGTTATATTTTAGCCAGAGGTCAATTAACGATGATAAAATTGTTATTGCAGATGGAAAAAGATATGGCAAACTATACACAATATCAAATGGGTTTCAGCAAAGCTATAATCATGGTAAAAGGGGCTATGCCATCTAAGTTTGAATGTCAGCTTGATCGCAAGAAAAGACTGTCAGACCCTACCATGTTACTTTCATGACTTTCATTTTCTTTCACTATTTCCATTTTTCATTTCCTCTGTTTTGTCTCTAACGAATGAAATAGCTAATAAAACCAGAAAATAAACACTCAAACATTTGGCTGTTGGCTTTGTTTCCTGCACGGTGACGTCACTCGCGATTTAGCCAATCCAGTGCGTTTTCGGTCACGTGACTAAATATGAAATTTTAATCATTTTATTGTTGATTTCTTTCAGAAATCATATATATTTCAAAAGGATGTAATGGCTATATTGGTTTAAAATAATATTTACTATCAACCTAACAACATTTTGATCTAAATTTTTATTGCAGTCGAATATCCTATTGAACTTAAACTGATTGAACTGATTTTCACTCTACTGACAACATAGCATGACGCATTTCGTCGTTACAACGATTTCGTCAGATGCTAGCAGAATACTAACAACAAATTAAAAAAAACATTGTTTTTGATCAAAAACAATAAAAGCAAAATTAAAATAGAAGATGTATCTGGTGTCTCAATTGAATTGTGGAACATGTCCCGGTATATACATAGGTAAAACAAGTAGAAATTTCGGTACTAGAATCCAGGAACATAAATATAGTTTCACATGTAACCAAAGCAATTCGAATTATCCAAACCATTTATTAACATAAAACCATACTACTTTCCATGCGAATTTCAAAATTTTACATAATATACAGAAAAATAGTCAATTAGATTGTTGGGAAATAGTTGAAATAAATCGGCATAAAAATTCTGGAAATTTGGTCAATGAACAGATAGTATTAAACAATTAACCCTTGTTTAACCTTTGCAGGTAATCAAAATTATATTTTAGAATGGAATATCTTGGGTAAAACCCAGAGTCATAGAATCCTAAAATTTCCTGCATTTTTATACCTGTTTTTTCAAATTTCTTGTTAGTATTCTGTTAGCATCTGAAGAAGTCGTTTGTCACGACGAAACGCGTCATGCTATGTTCTCAATACGGTGTAACTCAAAAGTCAAGTGTTTGAACTTCATTTTATATTCAATTATAATGGATTTACATCAAGTAAACGCCAGCACTATTAAATATGATAATTTAACTGTTCTATTTCTCGTAGTTTTCTTCTGATTCATTCATTTCTCCTTTCTGAATTTTTTAACCAATTTTCAGCAATTTGTATTGTGGATTTCAGTGCAAGTATCAACTAAACATCTGATTAAATTTCAAATCATTTAATTTTTTTTTCATTGAGGTACAATTTTTGGATCGACAGTTAAATATCAAAAAGCCAGTTTTCTCAACAAATTCAATTGTGACTTCAAAGAATTTTGAAATTCCCTGAACCAACGAAAATAATGTAGAGGAAAAAGCAAAAGATTTTTCAAAAATATTAAAGTTCAACAGATTTAATTCCATTTCACAATGTTTGCTAATAAATAAAACCCGTCTCTTATCATAATGTTTAGTCTTGTTTCAGACAATTTTCCTTATGCCCCTTCTGATTATCAGACAGATATTTCTTGGTTTGTCGGTTGTAGGTATGACTCGTAAGGTAGCAATTAATTATCTACATGTGGGTGGTTACCGAAGACGCAAATTAAAAAACTAGCTAACTAAGGGTGGACTAGGCGCGAGTTTCCTGAACTGTGCATGTAAAATGTCTACAACAATGCCATCTGCATACTTTCCGTTTCCGTTACGGAACGTGACATGCAATCGGAACTTGGCTTCTCTCAATCAATTTTATCAGATCGTTCTCGACCTTCTTTCGAATTTGACCCTTAAATCGACTTTCCTTAGACGCGGAACGTGAATTGAAATAGCCAATTTTGTTATACCGACGCGTAATATTTATTTTTGATAAGATCTACCAGACTACAAATCGACACCTTGACAACCGGCAATTATCTTTCGAAATGTTCTGTATTGTTTTCGACTGCGAAGATGCCATTTTGATAGCGCACGACGAAATATCCGAAATATGATAAATAGAAGTTTAGGACTGAGCTTTTGGGGTTACCTCCTATCGTATCATGCCAGGATCACACGTCATAACCTCCAGTTCGGTCCCACGTTATTTGCTGACCTCCTCTTCATCAATTTTAATGAATCAGATCTTTATGGGTGCCACATTAACAACAGGCCCATGTGCAGGTTTCGAAATGAAGAAAAGAACAAACTCAAATACATCGTCGTGATATTATTACCTAAGCATAAACAACTGATTGAAATTTATTTTTGATTCAATGGGCTAACACTTTAACCCCTTTAAAACTTTAAATCAGTTTGCTCATCTAATTTCGTTACCTCTCTATATAACAATATACTCGTATTATATTCGTGAAACAAGCAGATAGAATTCAATGAAATATTGAATTGAAAAATATTTTATTGTCATCAATTTTTAAATCCCCATTTCGAAAACAGATACAATGCTTAGATAAATGATAAATAATAGTTAACATATTGAATGGTATTTGCATTTACTTGATGCTTAAACATTATAATACTTATAGGATAATTCAAACACTTGAATTTGATTTACATTTTTATTGCAATAACGTGACACGTTTCGTAAGGATAACCGATTTCTTCAGACACTAACAGAAAATGATTTAACAACAAATATAGGTAACTATAGAAGTATTAATATATTAAATGAAAAAAACTTGGCTTGGTTTCACAAAATTTATAATGAATACTTGACAATTGTTTCGGGGTGTTCCCCATTTTCAAAAGTTAAACTCACTGACACAGTTAAACTGAGCTAACACGCCGAAACACTTGTCATGTATTCATTATAAATTTTGTGAAACCAAGCCAAGTGTTTTTATTTAATATATTAAACAATGTTTCACCAAGAGATCAGAGAACATTCAATCAACTTTATATACAAGTATTTATAAACAACAACAGAAGTTATAAGAATAATAGCAACCATAGAATTGTCCTCAAAGACTTTCTAGTGGACTAAGGATCTTTACCTGAAAATGGTCAACAGGTATGCATTATTTGAGTCTAATTGCTTGTTAAGAAAATTCTCTGAATGTTTGTGTCTTTTGATTTCTACTACTTCATATAAATTTAATTGTCTACTTTCATTAATTTTACACAAGTAGAAGTTACTTTTTACGTTACTCAATATAACTTTCAGAACAAACAATGACCTTTCTAAACATATAAAAAATCATGAAACCAAAATTCAAAATGCAATAAATCAGGCTGTTAAGTTGTGAAACATATTCTATATAGGCGAAAGAAGTAGGAATTTCGGTACTAGAATTAAAGAACAAAAATACAGTGTCATATATGATAAAAGTAATCATAGTTATTCAAAGCATTCAAGAAAATATTGAAGAAGATACTTTCGATTCAAATTTTAAACAATATTCATGAAATTTGACAATTAGATGGACAATAGTGGAAATCAGTATAGACAAAAATTCTGAGAATTTACTTAATGAACAACTGGATTCAAATAATTCACCATTGTTGGCCCTTTTCAGATGTTAAACTTATTTCAGTATGCAAGGCATTTGCGAATAATTCTTTGGTTGCTTTATTCTCATAACTTCTATTGTTCTTTATAAGTAGTCAGATTGATGTTAAATCATATTCTGTTAACGTCTGAAGAAGCTGGTTGTCCCGACGAAGGTACCCATAATGCTCAAACCTAAAATTTCTTAATCATTTGAAGGTTCTTAATAAACAAAAATGTATCTCAATTACACACAATATTATATTCGATTTGAACTGAATGACCTTTGCTGACATTTAGTTCAAGCTCACTCTTAAATCTTTAACTGCCTCAAATCCACATTTTTTCATGTAAAAAATTAATTTCCAAGATATTTCACTGAAAATTAGCACGACTGATGTAACTTTGAATTTATTCACATGATGTGAAAAGGTCCATTTTGCTGCATTTACACAATTGTTGTTGAGAAAAACTCCTCCCACAAAATGTGCCCTTGTGATTGGTAAAAGAATCGCCCTTGTACCATGTGAATAGGCACTTACAGTTTAAATAAAGGGTACACAGCATTAGAACGACCCTCAAGCATGGGAATAGCCAGGTGACAGATGTTTGCCTTACATACTTGACAAATAAAACATGTTGGAGCTTTCTTTCAGCTGAGGATGTTTCATAATGATCTGAAAAAGGACAATATCATTTGCCATCATCGTCCACGTTTCTCACTCGATTGGTCTAAATCTGATTTTAGTTATGTATTCATCAAATGAAATGAAAATTATACAAAAAAATTAAAACTATATCTGTATACTTATTGTTACCTGATGACGACAGGTTGCAATAGTATTTGCTATTATTTCTGCTATAGTTTTAATTGTTATATTTACGCAATCTTTGCTCCTTCTAGGTTATTGAATCTTGTCATATATTTTTTAAATTGAATGATTTTATTATTTTTAATAAAAAATGTAAGATAATAAAATTCCGAATATTCATTAAAAATCATCAAAATAATGATAGAAATAATATAAAAAAGATACATAAGATAAAAAAAACTAATATTTTACAATTATAATTGAATTATCGTCGAGCATCGTATAGCATCAAGTTGTAGAAAGACTGATAGGAATTATATCAATGAATTAATATTATTGCGCTAAGTACCTTCCTCAAAAATTCATGGATTTTCTTGTCCTATTATTGATATCTTAAATAAATTCAATTATGTTTCAAATGGTTAATCAATTGTTGAATCTGTGTTCCCTATTTATTCGCTTTTTGAATAAGGGTGCTACAGAACTTTTAGATTCAATAAATTAAAATTTATTGTATCTAAAACTGAAATTATTTATTAAAATAAATTAAACTCTTGGCTCAATGTTTCACGATTTATTTAACAATATGTATAGTCAACATGTTTAGAGCGTTAGCTCATTTTCAAGACTAGAAGAGCTAACGCTCGAAACATGTTGATTATACATATTGTTAAATAAATCGTGAAACATTAAGCCAAGAGTTTAATTTATTTTAATATTCAATTATGTTTCACCAAGAGTTAAGCGAGAATTCAATCTCATTCATGAAATTATTTAGTGAAACTCAAGCCAAGTGTGTTAATTTTAATTTATTTTTTTTAACATAATGTTTAATTCCCTCTTTGGATGCTGAAAATACAGTCATGCAAAGATAACTTCAAACTTTCTAAAGAAAAATTTCGTATATCTACTCAATATGCCAAAAATTTGGTGTAGTTTCCAAACGTCAATTTCATGAATGTTCAAAAAAGATACCTATTATATATGTTGAACTCTTAACTTTCAGATATCCAGAAACTCCATATTATGTCAAAAATTCGTGCACTTTTCAGTAAAATTATTTTATATTCTGGAAAGAAAAATATATAGGTTGTAACGTTTTAAAACACCTCACACTGGTCAAATAAATATTTGTTAAGATCGTATCGCATAAACTAGTTATCAAATGCACTGATGTAAGTAGGGAGTGTATCCGATTATGAATTGATTCATTTTGATATTCATTTTTCTGAATGAGATCTAGTAAAAAATATTGAATTGAAAAGATAATTTTTGGTTGTTAAATACAATATCTTATATCTGTATAAACTTTGAGTGCGCTTGTAAGCGTTTATCCTCTAGAGTACAGGTTAAGGTACCACCAAATCGCGAGTGAGAAATTGAATTCCATCATCTATGTACATCCAATCTGAAGAATTGGATAGTAAATATCCAATTGATAAAGAAGGAAAAAATCTGGATTCAATAATAATAATAATAATAATAAGTTCTTCATCCTGAACAGGTATAATACCCAATTACAGAAAATAATAACATAATGTTGAAGAATAACTAAATAAATAAAATGAAAGAAATATAACAAAGAGCTCAATATAATCTGAATAAAAACAGAAAAAGTAACTAAATAATAGAATTGAATGAAATATTACAAATAACTCAATCTGAATTAATTCATTTTAGTCAATTTCCTTTGTTCACATAACTCCTAATAATAACTTCTATGGAGTCAAAGTGAGTGTTACAATTAGTGAATGTAGACTCCATAAACCAAATAGAGGATTTTAATAGGTGTCTCTAGGTGGGATAATTATGTAGTGCGAGAATTGTGCCTAGAAACACGAAATTTCAAAGCGGTCAAAAGAGAAGGACTGTTGTGCAGTTTTAAAAATTTGAGTGATAAAGTTTCTCTCCTGCCCTGCAATGAGATTGAACTGAATCGACTCCATAATTCGTTACCTAATTGACTTCTCTCGGTGAATAAAGTTTATCCTCCCTCCAAACTAAAAATTTCAAGAACCTTCTCTGAATGGCCTCAAGATGTCGATGATGGAAAGTGTGAATAGGACGCCAGATCATGCGGCCATACTCCAACTTGGTATGGATTAGGGTATCAAATGAATGGTTCTATGAATGTTGAGGAATTATTGAAATATTTGCCATTGCGTATAACAAATCCATATATTTTCTAGGCAGATGAAATCAGTTGGGTGATAAATTGAACGAAAGAAAGTTTCCGAGACTATACCAAGATCTCTCACCTTATCAGAAGGAGAAAGAACCTGACCACCCAAGCTATAATCACTCTCAATTCGATCTTTTTTCCTTGTGAAAAGACAACATTACATTTCGACTCATTCAAACTCAAATAATCAACCTCACACCAACTAGCAACATGGTCCAGCGCGAGCTGAAGTTGAACACAGTTGTCATGTGATCTAACTATAATATAGTTTATTTAACATAAATTGGCTACAGAATTTTGTAATATATAAATTGGCACATTGTTTTCTATAATATGACTTTCCTACTGTCAAATCCAAAATGTAAATAAACAAAAACTACTCTATTCCCACAAAGGCTTTGCCAGAGCGTGGGATAACAATTTCCTCAACTTAAACAATAATTTCTTCAACCAAAACAATAATTCAAAATATAACTTCATGATATAGTTTCAAATCGTCCGCGAACATCAAATGTGGAGAGTTCGTATTATCCATCAGATCATTTAAGAACAGAATAAATAACAGTGGCCCAGGATTAGACCCCTGAGGTATTTCAGAGGTAGGTATCAACTCGGACGACTGTATACCCTCCCGCTGTAGGAGCTGACGTCGATCATCTATTCAAGCTAAGAAAGATCTTCAATCTCAATGTTTTTTTGTAATCTGGGAATCAAAAACTCCTCAATAGAAATTTCAAATAAAATAATTTAATTTCATTGTCTATATTGCACATAAATCAGGTGAATTTAAATACGTCTCCCCAATTTAAGAGTGTGTTATCACTAACATTTCACAGGAGACTACATTATAAGGCACCACTTACTTTGTTGTATCGTTTGAAATTTATCGTTTTACATCAGAACAAATCAAAAATACCCAACGTTGCATAGAATAAAATCTAATTTATTCCATTATTTTCTTTCCTTTAGAGTTAGGACTAATGGTCAAGTATTATTAATCTAATTCAGAGAGCGTGCACTTATAAGACGACTGACAATAAAATTACATGAACATTTGCTGTAGGTTCTATACGATCGTTATCTTGAACATTCGCTGTGTGCAAAGAGCTAAGAGAAAATTTCGATTTTCTTCCTCGATGAATCAAAATTTAACGAGCGAATTAAAATAGCGTGTGTCAGATTACCGTGACGTAATTAACTTGATACTATTAGAAAAGTAGAAAATGCGTCGCAACATTCGGTATTTCAAACATATGTAGGCACGTTATGTGAATATTTCAAACGGCGAACGTTACACGAACCATGACAATTATTAAAGTTCGCAATGTACGATCGAAGTATACGGAAGCAAATTACTAGTTCTTCAACAATCCTATAATTTCAGACAATGTGAAATGGTGCAATTTACACATTTATACTGATATTCGACGTGAGACGTAAAGTCTCGGAACAATTTATAATTTTATGATCGCCGTGTCGTGGCTTTGGTTTCATTGTTTCGATTCTTTTCCTGCCACCACTGGTGTGTACGAATGTGAAATCATTCCTTGTAGATAATTGGAGATGAAGCTTGACTAGGAGAGTTCTCAATTGTAACTTCAAGCGGATAATTATTGCGGTCTATATGAAATTTCGGTAAATTAGAACTATCCTTGCCTTCAAATCTGCTACATGAGTGGTTCCCAACATTTTTTTCGTTCGCAGAGTCCAGACATAGTTGGAAGAAGAATGAATCATCTAAAATAAAATGAATTTTATTCAATAACGCAATGTAATTTGCATAAAAATTATTGAACTAATAGCAATATCGTTTCTTTACAACAGTCTTCGAACTTCGAAAAGAATCGAGATTACTTTGCATGGCATCTGTGCTGCACATTTCCTTACATGTTGTATGGTGTATCTTCCTCTACTTCGTCCCTAGCAGACTTTTGCTATCCACTCTTGGAATTGTCCCCAATTGTCTTCCATCTGTCACGGTTTCTTGCCTTTAAGTACCAGTTGAACTGCCTCTTTGATGTCGTCCATCCATCTTTTGGGAGAACGTCCGACACTTTTTTTTGGAATCGTGGTCTTTATTGTATGATGCGTCATATCCCCTCTTGTCATATTGTCTGGGAATATGACCTGCTCAATCTCAATTTGATGTCGCTGTTCGTTTGATCCCATCCTCTTCATTTGTTTGTCGATGAATTTCCTCATTCCAAATATGATCACAAAGACAAACACCAAGAGTCCCTTGAGCGTTGAGTTGTTCTGAGTTCATTTGCTGCTCTAATTCTCAGTATACTGTAAATATTCGGTCATGCTAGAACTCATATTTCAACGCAGTTCTACACGTCTATATTAACAATCACTTCCGACAGATTTGTGTCCTTATCTTCTATCAGCAGAACACAAAACCCTTGATCGCAATCATAATAAGTAGTTGAGAACATTATTGGACAACGCAGAAGAATTTTGATATTTTTGTTAGTTTCCCGACTTTTCAAAGGAATAGGATTCGAATACTTCCTCGTAGTTTCTTCATCTTGTTCTTTGGGTTATTTTTGGATGTTTGTCGTAAACTTGAAGCAGCACCTACATCTCAACATATACGAATAGGTTTTCCATCAATTTTACCTTCTGTGTCAGTATTTTGTGGGAATTAACGATTGAATTTGTTAATTCACATTAAAAGATATGCGTTTCTGTTTTCTTGTATGTTTTAATCGTTCACGACATATTCTGACTCTTGCATATCTACTGACCACTGGTTGGGAACTCACGTCTTAAGTCTTCAGACATTTTTATCCGTTCACAAATTGACATTCACGCGAACTCTGCTCTCATCTAAACTTCTCTCATGTTAGTGTTAACATAAAAGAACAGGTTTTCAAGATTTGATTGATCAAACAATTATAAGTTACTTCGCTTACGTAATTGATAATAATAATAATGTGATCAGTTCGAAAAGTTTAGATATGCTATTCGATACTTACTAAGTGATTAAAAAGTAATTTATTGATGGTTGAGCGAAATTAAAAGACTATCTTACAATTTACTCAAACCACACAGCACATATCAAAACCAAGTAATTCACATAGACGAATCATGGGATTTCCCAGGGTAATCGTATGGGTCCCGTTTTATTACTTTTAAAAACTCGAAGTTGAACTTTAGACAGGATTCTCCTTCGATTTTGAAAATTTATCAACAAATAGAAATTCTATGACGATACTAAGAACTGTTAACAGAAAGAATGATGCCTTATATATATATATATATATATATATATATATATATATATATATATATATATATATATATATATATATATATATATATACCTATATATTCAAAATTGATTTATTGCCTGTTTAAGACAGTTTATTTTCAATGTTTTTAGCAATAACAGGCTCATTTTAATGTGAAAAACTGTATTCTCGTTGACGTTTCGTTGTATATCACAACTTTGTCAAAACTAATTGAGTTTAATTATTAGTTTTGAAAAATTTGTAATATACAACGAAACATCAACGAGATTAGAGTTTTTCACATCAAAATGAGCCTGTTATTTCTAAAAACATTGAAAAAAAATATATATATATATATATATATATATATATATATATATATATATATATATATATATATATATATATATATATATATGAAAATATATATATATAATAGATGAAAGTTTATCACTAATTTTTGTGGTGATCTTTTGCGTTATTTCTTTCAACTTTATAACAATTCGAAAGCTTATTCAAAATTCTGGAGAAACTATTGACCCTTTTGTAATAAAATCTAATTCAATAAATTTAAAAATTTGTTAGTACCTATTCCATATTTAGATATCTCATCAACTTTTTTTTACAGTTTTTTGTGGAGGTCGTCATCTAGTTGATGGAATTTCTTAATTTATCATATTCTGTAATCATTCTTAGAAATGTCTGTAGTGTTAGAAACGCACGTGGAAGTTGTTATGTTAATATAAGTAAAAATGAGACTTTCATCTTCAATAATTGCAAGTGTTGTTAATTTTCAATACTCTTTTACGAAAAGATAAGAGTGAATAAGCCAGAATTGTATTAATCGAGCACGTTTTAATCAAATAAGGGAAATATTTTATGTTTAATATCAGGAACTGCGAAAGTTATTAAAGAATAGCGTTCCGCCATTTCAAAATGACATATCCGTGACAATTACTACAATTGCTAGTAGCATTCTTCCATTGGCTACCAGTTTACGTGACAAACTCAGCCAATAGACATCCGTCTCTTACAATGACAATTATAAAGGACAGTCCTCTTTATAATAGTATTATCCACACAATAGGCTTGGTAAAGCCCACAGGTAATTTCCGAAATTCCCAAATATTATCTGCCGCTTCCGTTCAAACGACCTCTTATGGCAATATATTCACCAAACTGAAATGACGTTATTTATTGAAAATGATTGACAGAATAAAGGACGTATATTATATTTGAGAGATGGTCCTTCATCCCTATTTTTATAGATAGAGGACGGGGGCTGAAATATATCAATGGATGGTACACATCTTATTATAATCCTGGTTTGGAAACGACAAAGAATTATGAGTAGTTCTGTTCAGTAGAGCATATGACATAGAGAGACTTTGTATCATATTACAGACAAAATAAAGGAGCATTTTATGCTTCATATTTCTAATAATTGCTCAATCAGGTAGCAAATATTTGCGACCATTGTATTGTGGAAATATACCCTGCGGAAATTAGCGTGAAATTCTAAAATACGCTAAACTAAGATTGTTCGGTATTTCAGAAAACAATTTCCTGTCATTGGAGTTTTGTATATTTTGTTGGGAACCGCATAAAATAAACATAATTTCAGATGAATCTTTCCAAACCAATCAAGCGTCTCAATTAAAAACGCAGATGTTTACTTGCTCGCGTGTTCAGGAGTTTATTTTCATATGTTCGAAATGATCAAAAGTTTCATGCTCTTGTATATTTTTTTTCAATATGGTCATTCACTCAAACCAAGCACGTATCTACACATCTTCAAATGATTTGCCTCTTCATTATGTTCCCGCTCACAATATTTATATATTTAGTTAGTATTTATAATATATATATATATATATATATATATATATATATATATATATATATATATATATATATATATATATATATATATATATATATATATATATATATATATATATATATATATATATATATATATATATATATATAAGTAAGGATATGAAGTTTTAGTGCTTATGGCACTGAATGAAATATTTAAGAAAATGGACACTAGAACATTCATTGGAAAAATTCAAATTGAAGAATGTTATAGTAGAGCTAGATATGTGAGCGTGTACGATGTGATGTCTCCATTCTCCTGCATTATAGTACTTTTTCACATATCTAACTCTACTATAATATTCTTTCGATTAATTTGAATTTTTCGAATGAACGTTCTAGTGTTCATTGTCTCAAATATTTCATTCAGTGCTATAAGCACAAAAAATTCATTTCCTTCGCCAAATTGGCCCCTGAAATAAGGGAACAATCGCGAGCGTACTACTAACGCAAACTATTGACATTTTAAAACATCATATGATGGCATTTGTCAAATAGACGTTGCAATTTAGTGGGAAGCTACGCGTATAGAAGAAATGTGAACGGTCAATGCTTTGTATATCTATGATCTGAGAGATGTTTTCTATCGATTTCTATAGATGGAATTGTGATATTCATTACTTGATGGTATTCCACTTGGAGTCATAAGAAGATGCTTGGTGATTGAAATCGTTGCCTCACTTCGATGGACGTGGTGCGACTGACGAGTTCCTTGCAGAAGGAAACAGCTCTACTAAAACCTTCTTTTGGTTAATTTGAATATTTCTAATGAATGTTCTAGTATTCATTTATATATATATATATATATATATATATATATATATATATATATATATATATATATATATATATAAGAAAATGAACACTAGAACATTCATTCGAAAAATTAATTAATCAAGAGAATGTTATAGTAGAAAATTTAATTTAATATTTAAGTTTTATTTTCGAATGAATGTTCTAGTGTTCATTTTCTTAAATATTTCGTTCAGTGCCATAAGCACATAGAATTTCATTTCCTTATATATATATATATATATATATATATATATATATATATATATATATATATATATATATATATATATATATATATATATATATATATATATATATATATATATATATATATATATATATATATATATATATATATATATATATATATATATATATATATATATATATATATATATATATATATATATATATATATATGTATGTATGTATATACGATAATAGCAGCCGTATTGCTGTATAATTTAAATTAAAATTTTAAGAGTTATCAACAAAGTATCGACAGGGCCACTATAATTGAATTTTAAATAAGCCCATCTACAGCTAACTTCTTTAGAGTTTTTGATGGAGGTTTTGTGTTACTTATTTGTGGAACATTTGGTTCTAGTGTGTATGCATTTTCACTCTCTGTGTTTTTTGGTAACGTTTGTCTGTGTTCCGTTAGTCTGGTTCTTAATTCATTTACGATTGTTAGGTAACCTCAATTTTTACATTTTTATATTTTATTTTTGAAATCTGATTTTGAGCATTATTATATGTTTACTTCAACGGCATAGACAGTTTGATTAAACATTCTAGTTAGCCGTAAGATAAGTTGCGAATGCTCAACATAAAGAATAAATGGTACACTGAATGAGTACATTTAAAATTTTCTCCGAATACCCAATAAACCAATATTGTTATTTATTTCTTAGAGATGAACACATTACATTATATATATATATATATATATATATATATATATATATATATACATGTGTAGCTACCGTTAACAAATTGTTTCGAGCTTTTTGGCTCTACTTTCAGTTTTTACACTTAATACATAAGAAATCGTAGAATTCTTAGCATAAAGTCAGTTACATTAATCTTTATCGATTTAAATATTATTTACAACTGTGAAATTCAGAGCATTTCAGATATGTATATCTACTCACGTGTTTTTGCACTCTCTGTGTCCCCCTCTCTGTCTTTGGAGTTATAAAACTTATTGAACTTTCAATACCGTGCAATATTGCACTAGAAACTTGGCAGCTATGTAATTTATTATACTTGTAGTGGTTTCTATTGAATACGAGCGTACTCCATTTTCAAATATCTTACCTTCATTTTTGATCTGAGAACAACATTCAGGAAGGACTCAAGTGGGCATGTCATCCTACGAACCAATATTTCTCATTTAAGAGGGGGTATACCCTAAATATTTGTACCCTTGATGAATAATAGGCAACCCTTTGTAAATACGTACAATGCAAGTTTTTCATCATGTCTGGATTATTCATGTTTCGATGAATGCTTTATCTTTGGATGTTTAGGATACAACGAGCCCAGTGTACAGGACCGTAACATTCGTATTCAAAGTCCACATTGCAATACTTTTTCAACTATTCCACTTTTTTTCCTCCGCTTCGATGGTTGCAACTTTTTTAATTTGTTCATGTTACAATAATATTTCAGAAAATTGTCATCAATACAATTCCATAAAATATTGAATTGAAAAAAAGTGGAACAGGAGAAGAACGAGTATCTCCTTTTCCAAAAAGTTCTTTTTTTGGAAAAAATCGAATTGTAAATTTATTAATATTTTTTTTTAGATGGATTCATCGTATTCATCATTCCAAAGTTGGGGTATAAATTCATAAAATTGAGTCTTTGGATAATACGTATCCTGACTCTTTGTTACCTATATTTATTTTACTCAGAAATAATCCTTAAATATTTATATTTAAAATGGGGTCAAAGATTTAATGGGCATTTTTTAATAAAAAATTATCTAATGTTGTTGTGGAAGAACTTCATGAATTTCAGTCAGTTATTCGAAAAAGAAACTATAAAATTCAAAAAATTCAATATTTTTGATATTGTTTATATTTCAATTCGAAAATCTTCTTCCTCCAACCCTGTCAAACAGTTTCGTGATAAGATGGTTGAATTCACGCAACATCTATTGTTGAGATAAACACATGCATTATCCTTCATCAGCGTCCCTGCAACATCTCTAGGAAATGTATCATATTCATATAACCTGAAATTAATTATTATTCAAACATTCTGTGCGAGTATTTAAGATTACCTGTGACTTGGTTACTCTATCGTTAATTATCCAAATTGAATTAATTTCCAACCGCAAAAAACAGAACAAAGAAAGTTTCAATTTGATGTTCGAAAGAAAATTAAATTGCGTATGGTTTTCCGAATGAAATACTCCTTTATTCCCGACAAAAAATATTTAAATGTTTCTAAATCTACCTTCCTTCCTCAACAATTCAAGGTGAAAGGCGCAAGGTCTTCAATGTTCTGTCACTTTTCAGTCGTTGATAATAAAAGAAGTGATGCATAATCCTGAGAATTTATCTCGGATGCTCTGTTCACAATGGGCGTACTTTTGGGAGTATGCAGTAACATAAAAGATGTGAACGTTACCAGAATTTGACGGTTGGACAAATTTCATTAATGGGAAAAACGCAACTCAATGCAGACAAGTAATTAATTAGAACACGTTTAAGACATATTTCATTGATACTGTGTAATAAATAATTTAAAAAGTTTCATAATAGAGTTTCGAAATTCGATCAAGAAAATTATTCTTAGGTTCATCAACGCGTTATTCTATGTTATTACCCTACGAATAAGAAATCAAGACCCATTGTCTCATTGTAAATAGCTGATTACATAACTGAAGCCACTACGCAAAATTAGCATTTTGACGAATATACTTCATCTTATATTCTATATTTAATATTCACTAGTGTCATTCTTTGTGAGAAGCTGTGTGATAGCCTGGGATCTTCTCGAGATGATTTGTATGCATTTCGTCTTGATTTCTTTCTTTGTTTCGTTTCTGGACACACTTTTATCAAGCATTCGATCCACCACAGCTTATTTTTTACAATATCGTCAAATATTTTTTCTTCTATGGTTGAGAACCGCTGAATTATCAGGTCAATTGGTGCCTTCACTTGATTGTCTGAGGATTTACTTTCTCTCATTTAGTCTTGTTGTTCTAGAGGAGATGAGGAAGCAGTTTTCTTTGTAGCATCCTCAGTTACTGGTACTGTCTCATCCTTACTCTACTAATGTACAGAAGACCATTTTTATAATTATGGTCTCTCTCTAAGAGGGTTTTCAACATCTGCACAATGCGTTTGTGGTAGTATCCTCATTTTCTCCTTTCAAATTAAGTTGTATCATGAGGATCTGCAGTGCCGATTTGCCCGAAAAACAGACCTGAAATAATTTACAACTCATGAGGAGACCTAAAATAATTCACAACTCAAGAAGAAATTATAAACTGTAAGGTAAACACGAATAATCCTGTGATATTACCTTATGATATTACATAACCTTGTGATATTAATTCAATTGCATTCTTTTTTTCATGGCTTAGATGAGCAGCGGTTTTTTCGCAAGATTCTTCATTCGTCGACGAACTGTCATCGATACATTATTAACAGCAAGCATTATTTTCGTAAGAATCCTGCTAGACCGTTTTCTGTTTTACATAACAGTATTTTTAGCTCATCACGTGGAGTACCGATTTTTTTGATCACATTTTCTTTTGCATCGTAAAGTCGTATTCAAATATTCTTGAGGTTTTTTATGCGATCAAATGTCACTCTGGAAGCTTTTGCACGAATGATTCTTCTGTTGAAGTACTATAAGTTTATCAATATATTTTTTAATCCTGTTATATTCTTCGGCCAAATATTATTTGTTTTTCATATCGTAAATATTTTTTTTGCACCCGCAAAAAAGGTGGAGCAACAACAATATTAAAGACCTTAACTGTTACGTTAACGTAAGAATATAGAATAATATTCAGGGAATCCTTTAAAGGTTCTAAGAACAGCTCAAAACGTCTACAAACACATTTAAACACATATCCACATAATCCACTAAGAAAAATATTTTGTAACCGAATTTTGTAGGAAATAGTAGTTGAAATTTGAACCTCAGAGTCAAATAAGTCATTGTAGTGACAGTTTTCCTATCTTATCGTTCTGATCTGATATAAATGGCGAAGTAAGGCCTAGTCTCCAAGCCAGAAAGTATATCATTTGTCTGTTCCTTGTCAAATTTGGCCAAACTCAAACTTCACTAATTCACTCTCTCATGTCCAAGAGTATTCTTCAAAGAGTTCTGACAGATATTTCCTTCAGTAGCTCACGTCAGAAATTTGTGATACCACTAAAAGCTGTTGACAGTTTGTCACTGATAGTTAAAACATAATAATAAAAAGTAATTTGAAGCTATCACTTCAAATTCCAAATGGATAAAATGACATCGTGGAATTTATTTTTATGTTCTTTAACATTATCCTTCGAAGAAAAGGGAAGCTATATCGATTTTTCGAATTTTTTTTATCTTAGTAATCAATTTAAATGAGTATATACTGTCATTCTTTCAATAATTATAATTAAATTTCTTCATTATAGATAGGTAGGTAATAGATGGGTCTGTAAATGAATGTTTAAATAATCTATGAATTTGGATGGCATCTGTGTTCTTGCTAGATAGATATTAAGAATATTACCAAAGTGAAGAATATCCTTTAATGTTATTGGAAGATGACCTCTGCAGCAAATATATTTATGAGAAGAAGACAGTATTAAAGTGGGTATAACATCGCCGTAGATGATGAACCGCATCCCTTCGAAGAAAGAAAACCAATTTAATTTTGAACGGTTTCCTGCTAGTAATTTATACAGGGGACATTTTGTGATTCTGCGGAACACGAAAAACACAGGCTGTCCTGAAAGATTAATGAAATATTGAAGTTATCGTTCATTAAATTCTGTGGACACAGGCCACTATTACAACTACAGGGCTGGACCAGGGTATCACCACAAACTCGAATTAACTCGAATTCTAATTTCTATTGCGTCAAATTTCGATTCATTTGCTTCCTAGCTAACTTGATAATTAATTTTCATTCATAGAGTGATCGATAATATTTTCACACTTCAAATACTTTGGTTTGAAACAAAAAGCTTACAATAAAATGAAAACACTTTCTTATTCGTTATGCAGTTTTATTGTTCTATATCAGTTATATATATATATATATATAACTGATTTGTTTCTGAAAATTTTCACTTCTATCCTATAACAGATATCATAGTTCAAAGATTTTTTTATTGCCAGCAGAGAAGTCGAAGCCATTTGCCTTAATATAGGTGCCATAGAAGAATTTTCCTTCAATACTCAGTTTTAACAAAAATATGACTTAAAAACTGCATTTTCCATTGCATCAAATGCTCACGTATATTTTAGTACATCCATTATTTCATTATTGCAGTTTATGACCTAAAATTAGATTATAATAGTTAATAAAATAAATTAAAAGACTAGAAGAGTTTTATTCTTCAGTTTTAGCTTGAATAATCCACCTAGTTTCTTCATTTCAACATTAATAATCAGTTCGGTATTATCTCACCTACCTCTAACTATCACTTTCAAATTGCACACGACGATTTGATCCTCCAAAATTGAACTTCAAAACGAAATGTTTCATATATATTTATACCGCGTGTCTCTGTAAAAGTTCCGGTCCTGGCAAACGGTCTAAATTAAAAAATAAAAGTATTCCGCTGCGAATATTCGGGTTTTTTTGTCTGTCGGTCTTGTCAAAGAGGCACTTAAAGGTATTTCACTCCTACAGAGATCTTGGGACTCCAGCAGTCAAACGACACGGGTGACAAAAGACAATGTTACCGTGTACCTGTCACCAATTTCACAAAACGCCGTTTAGAATACCAAGATGTATCTTTTTTATGCGGTACATTTAACACAAATCAAATTAGACAAGGCATTTCATTTGAATAAATGACTTTTTTAAATATGCGATTCTGCAAGATCATCATATATATATATATATATATATATATATATATATATATATATATATATATATATATATATATGGAAATGAAATTTTTTTGTGCTTATGGCATTGAATGAAATATTAAAGAAAATGAACACTAGAACATTCATTTGAAAAATTGAAATTAATCAAGAGAATGTAATAGTAGAATGTTATACTTCGATGGACGTGGTGCGACTGACGAGTTCCTTGCAGAACGAAACATATATGTCTCGCACTTCCATCAGGTGTGGCATCGATTTCAATATTTCTCTAAAATTTATCCCTTGAAGGATAATGGAGACATCACATCGTACACGTTCACATAGCTAGCTCTACTATAACATTCTCTTGATTAATTTCAATTTTTCAAATGAATGTTCTAGTGTTCATTTTCTTTAATATATATATATATATATATATATATATATATATATATATATATATATATATATATATATATATATATATATATATATATATATATATATATATATATATATATATATATATATATATATATATATATATATATATATATATATATATATATATATATATATATATATATATATATATATATATATATATTCATATTCATTGCTATCTTGAACCATTTTCTTTATATTTTCAGAAAGAAATTATTGGGTTTTCTGGTTCTCAAAAATATTTATTAAACATCTATATCACATAACGTTTCGGTCATTTTCTTGGGCCTTTTTCAAATGAAATTTCATCAATATATGGTCATCAACACACAAACAAACACAATATTAATTATTATATTATGAACCAATATTCAAATGAAGAAAAGTTTTTCAAATTTGTTATATTTCTATATATATTTATCTTGATTTACACACGATGCGTTGTTGTTCACGTTCAGACAAAGACTGAATAAAAGATAGTCTTTGTCTGAACGTGAACAACAACGCATCGTGTGTAAATCAAGATAAATATATATAGAAATATAATAAATTTGAAAAACTTTTCTTCATTTGAATATTGGTTCATAATATAATAATTAATATTGTGTTTGTTTGTGTGTTGATGACAATATATTGATGAAATTTCATTTGAAAAAGGCCCAAGAAAAGGACCGAAACGTTATGTGATATAGATGTTTAATAAATATTTTTGAGAACCAGAAAACCCAATAATATATATATATATATATATATATATATATATATATATATATATATATATATATATATATATATATATATATATATATATATATATATATATATATATATATATATATATATATATATATATATATATATATATATATATATATATATATATATTTCTGTATTCATAGTCAAGCTTTCGAAAACTCACATTTTATATAAAGTGAAATGTCAGGAATTATTGCAAAAGCTTAACTTTATTGTGTCAAGGGTTTCTTCCAGAAGCGAATTCACATTCTACCTTCCAGCAGCTAGAACGAATGTTCTAAAATTTGCTCCATTGCACACGATGTGTGAACAATGTAACATTTTGGGAGCCAAGGATCATTTATGTGTATTTACGTACAGGACTCATATTCACGCATATACTCGTAAGTGTGTATATGTGTTATTAATATGTTAATGTATATGTATGTGTGTTTATCTTCATATGTATGTACAAGTTTGGTCAGCATTTAAGTTTTTTTTATTCCTATAATTGTATTTCATTTTATCAGTTGTGATTTCATATCACAAACTCTTTCTTTTAAAATTGAACTTTAAAATTTGAAATTACAAAATTGAAACCTTCGAACTTTTGTACCACTAATTTTGTTTTTAGTATCTGTTATCTTTTCTGTTTGTAATTAGGTCCTGTAAAACAGTGTATGCTAAATAAATAAATAAAAAACAAGTATTTGTTCATCAGGGCAGCTAAAAATAAGAAACATCTGAATGTGTTAAATAAATTTTTAAAGTTTGTATACATAAACTGAACATGAAACACTGAAGGATAATGTTACTTCGCTAATTTCACTTATGTAACAGTTGACTTTAAACAAATACCCCAATAAACAAATTGACCTATACCAAACTATTAATTAATTAATTTTAAAAATATTAATTAACTCCAAATGAAAATTTTCTTTATTCTTCTACTTCTATGAGTTAGCTTCCACTATCAATGTCAATTTTGTTCAGTATTCTATTCTGTGCTTCTTTAAAGTAATTTTCGTTGTATTCATCTAGTCATTTTTGATAAAAAAAAAAATTTTAATTTATTTAAAACACATTTGGATGTATATAATTTTTACCTGCCCTGATGGAGAAATACAAGTTTTCGAAATCCTGGGTATGAATACAGTAGTAATTTAATTCTGTACTGGTCGAAATCCCTAGTCCAAATTTAATATGTACGTATATATTATTTTGTACGTATGATGCACAATATTAGATAATTATAAAAAATTAAAAAATAAATAAAACTTGTTGACAAGAATCGAAATTTATTGCGAAATCATTTGGTGATTATATATTTTCATAAATGATTGTAGTCATTTATTGTAATTTATGTAGTCATTTATTGTCACAAATGATTGTAATAATGATATTGATTGGAAGTGATTGAAGATCTTCATCTCTGTGAATAAATAATGCACAAATGTAGTAGTCCAAGTTGTTTAAAATACATAGTATTAAAATGTGTAATTGGTGTAAAGGAATTGTTATTTGGACGCAGTAGATAGTCCAGATAATAAAGAATTCGTGTACTGAGGACCTTATAATTAGAGTTTTTCATGATACATTGCAACATTGTATAGAGTACCTACAAGGATTTACTTTGTTGTTGACTTTCGTAAATAAATTCAAGTATGACAAATATGAGCCTAAGTGCACAGTTGAATGATTCATAACTTTGTTTATGTTTCGATTCAATGTGTCTACTCAATTTTATGACATGAAATTGCCTTTCGATATAAAGGTTCTTGTTTCGAACATAAAGTGATAATTTTCAAATGTAGATTTTAGTAATAAAATTAGGGTCATCGTTTTCAATTAACTAAATTGGCCACTTAACTGAAAATAAACACGACTGTATTAATTTGAAGAACACGCCTTGCAAGCTGCAATTCGAAAAAATCAGAATCTACAAATAATTTTACGAATACCTTTGATCAATTTCATTTGTTAAAATTGTGGTTTTGAACAAAAAGTAAATAAGAGTTCGAAATTTCTCTTTCAGAAGTAGACACTTGTGATCATATTACCTGAGCTACCTTGGAAAATTGACCAATTTGCTGTAAATGACTTTAAATTCGTTTATTAAACACGTAATTATAAGTCAGTCCTGTCATTCTGAGTTTATGTTAGGTTAGGTTTAAAATAGGTTTATTCTAAGAAGAAGTTCTTAGAATAAACCTATTAAATAAAAAAATTATAAAAATTAAAATAAAACTGTTCCAGAAGCAATCTTTGTTCCGCACCTGGAACAATGGTTATTGACGGTCATTCAAGAATTGGAGAAATAGAATAGCAAGAACGGAAAATTGTCAGAAAGGTTTACGGCCAATCAATAGAAACGGCATTTGGATGAAAAGACCTCAGTATGAACTTTATCAAAAGACAAATAGGATAACCGAAGAAATCAGAAAACGACGAGCCAAGTTCTATGCACATGTCTATAGAATGAAACAGTCCAGAATACCGAAGAAACTACTCGATATAATTATAAAAAGTAAATGCGAAAGAGAGTGGCTGAAAGAGGTCCAAAAAGATCTACAAGATCAACAGATCAATATAGAAAATCTCGAATATCGCTATTAAATCGCTCATGTGAAGTTTGAGCAAGTTCAATCGCTCTCCTCATGGGGAAAAATCGTTATAATATATATATATATATATATATATATATATATATATATATATATATATATATATACATATTTTAAAACTGATTTATTGCCTGCTTAAGATAGTTTATTTTGAATGTTTTTAGCAATAACAGGCTTCTTTTAATATGAAAAACATTATTCTCGTTGACGTTTTGTTGTATATCACAACTTTGATAAATAATTAAATAATTTACAAATATATATATATATATATATATATATACAAATATGTATGTGTGTGTATTCATCCTGTGAAGGAACTTCAAGTATCGAAAAAAGGCGATGAGGAATTTTCCTCATTAAAAATTGTGCAATTTCAATAAATTCCCATAAGGAACTATAGAGATTATAACGCTATAAAAGTCTGTAAATCATGGTATAATGCTTCAAAACTTGTTCTGGACCGATCGTTAGACCTAAAGTAAAACTAATTTCTAAAGGTGGACACATCAGCAGAGCAACCTATAATTATAGGCAATCTCTTCTTTATCGCTTTATGACACACCGCTTGTCCTATGGCATTCTTGAAATATATGTGGAACCTCTTTTTCTCTTTTTTAATTCTCATTTTGTGACATTTTACAATGCCCCACCCAATTAACTGGTCATATTTTATGTGGGAACCAACAATTATAGTGTCGCAAACAATGGTAACGTTTTCAAACTCTTGAGATGATTTAGTTGCTTTTTTTTCTGAAACTAAATCGCTTAGGTCGTAAATGTTTGTACAGTCATAAAGTCAATATTACGATCAAAGATTCAAATGAAATTGTATATTTGGTCTTCATCTCAACTACTTCTTGCATCAATAATTTCGGTTTTGAGAAAATTATAAAGGTACAAACACAATAAGAATGAATTATTGCGTATAGGTATTATATAATTTTTTTAAATCGAATAAAACACTCAATTTGCATCATATACTCACTTTGACAGATTACGTGTGTCGCCTTTGTGGCGACTATTTATCCTTTACGGAGTCTTCAACCCAGAAAGTTAACAACGAATGAAAAATTTTGTTTCGGTGAAAAGTACAAACGACAAAAATATAATTCTTGGTACAGCCCGCAACTCAATTGGAAGCAGCCGCTGACACGTGTTTACACGTGTTTCGAGCTTATTGGCTCTCCTCAGAACGGCGTAGCCAAGTTCAAGATGTGTTCTTTTATTGTTGATTCCATCTCCAGGTTCGTACACCTTGAACTTCGCTACGCCGTTCTGAGGAGAGGCAATAAGCTCGAAACACGTGTTAGCGGCTGCTTCCAATTGAGTTGCGGGCTATACCAAGAATTATATTTTTATCGTTTGTACTTTCACAGCAAGAAAATTTCTCATTATATATATATATATATATATATATATATATATATATATATATATATATATATATCAATTTGTCAACTCGAAAAATACTAAAACAGTAGCATAGAAGTAATTCAGCAAGCAATAAAAATACGCGTTTCTAAAATAACAGCAGTGTGCCCTGTTTCAGTGTAGTGAAGAAACAAAATAGCATCAAGCGAAGAATAATATGACAACCTTGTTTTTAATATTCATTACAATCGCGCGTTGCTCAAGCTCCGAAATTTCATATTAGACGTTCCTTAAAGGAAAATTGTGCGGGGTAGAGATGAAATTGTCAAATTCTTTATGAGACAATTCGGCGAGTCAATTTAAGAATGGTGTTCAAATATAAATACGGTATTCCTTTTTATTGCAAGGAGACTGAATCAGGTTTAGTGGAAAGGTAGGCAACGAAGGTTTGCTGAATTTATTTCTAGTTAACCATCCCACAAACGACCTACCCCGCTGTGAAAATGCTCGTAAAGATATTAACATGATTCTACGCATAATAAATTGCTGGCAGGCCAAATAAAAGGAAATTATCGGCAACGTGTAAAGCTGCTTACCTAATAAAGGCTCACTTTCGTTCAATGTCGCCACTGCATAATAACATCCAGTGCGTTTCCTGGTATTTAGAAAATACAGATTCATTCCCTTTTCCATCATAAAATCTATTATTTTTACTAATAATGCTCAACTCCGTTTCGAAAAATACTTTCATCTCTGGAATATTCATGTCGAAAATATTCAATTAATAAATTTCAACATATAGGAAGCACATTGACAGGCCATTTGAAATTAAATCAGTTCACTCCTATGAATTATTCGATAGCATTGAATAATTTTTTTTTATTTATTTATTTTTTTAATAGTGTTGGCGTTTACTTGATGTAAATCCATTATAATTCAATATAAACCTAAATTCAAACACTTGAACTTATGATTTACACTGTATTGACTACAAAGCATGATGCGTTTCGTCGTTACAAACGACTTCTTCAGATGCAAACAGAATAACAGATATATTATAACGGGTGTTTAGAGGTATAGAACTTTAAGTTGGCATTACTGTTGAAGATGGCACCCGATTCAACAGCTGAGAAGTGATTTATTATCAGTTTAGTTTGGCATTTCATCATGAATAGACTCACGCCTGAACAAGCTTGCAAATAGTGCAATTTTTTTTCGAAAATAATGGCTCTGTGCGGAATACGTATCGCGCACTACGTCCATTTTATGATGAAGCGCACTTCTGGTTGAATGGCAACGTCTTCAAACAAAATTGCCGCATTTGGAGTGAAGATAATCCTCAAGTGTATGTCAAAACACCGTTACATCCAGAAAAACTGACTGTTTCGCTTTATGGGCTGGTGGAATCATTGGTCCGTACTTCTTCAAAAACGATGATGGCCAGAACGTTACAGTCAATGGTGATCGGTATAGAGCCATGATTACTAACTTTTCCATTCCTGAATTGAACAACCATGATGCCCAAGAGCTGTGGTTTCAACAAGACGGCACAACATGTCACACAGCTCGCGCCACAATCGATTTATTAAAAGACACGTTTGGTGACCACCTAATTTCACGTTTTGGACCTGTGAATTGGCCTCCAAGGTCTTGTGATTTAACACTGCTAGACTACTTTCTGTGGGGGGCCACAAACGCTTGACCATTTGGAAGACAATATTCGCCGTGTTATTGTCTATATCCGGCCACAAATGTTGGAAAAAGTCATCGAAAATTGGACGTCCAAATTGGATTACATCCGAACCAGCCGTGGCGGTCATATTCCAGACATCATATTTAAAATGTAATGCCACAAGATTATCTTTCGAATAAAAAAAAATTCTTGTCAATCGAATCATCCATCGTTGTTTTATTGCAATTTAAAGTAATATACCTCTAAAAAAGAACACCCTTTAGATATAATAGACATAATAGATTATTATGTTCGCATCTGAAGAAGTCGTTTGTACCGACGAAACGCGTCATGCTATGTAGTCTATAAAGTGTATATCGTAAGTTCAAATGTTTGAATTTAAATTCATATTCAAGCATTAATTATTTCAAATTCAAATAAGTGAGAAAAATATTCGAATCTTATAGTTTTCCAATAATTTTAGTTGAAAATTTTCATTCGTAGCAGCAAAAAAGCAAACAGTAAAAAAGTTACTTCTTATTATAGAGAAGAATACACATTGTTTTTTATCACTATATACATTTTCAAGCACTTGAATGACGGTGATTGAAATCATTTGAAAATAAGATTTTTTTCTTCTTCCAAGTATGCCCTACGACACAGTTATTCTTCTTCTTCAAAAATCATCACAGGGTGTTGAAATCCTCATTTCTATTTGGTTATGTGACAAATTGACTGTGTTATCTTTATTATATTTATAGTTTTTATAGATTTTAAAGTATATAGCTTTTGTATTTTGAAGATGGATGTGTTCTGGATCTAGAAAATATTCGACAAAATTATAGTTCTATTTGTTCATCCTGAAGGATTGATTGAAGGATGATCTTTGAATTTTGCAACAATGTTTCTGCCTGTTTGCAGCCTTTGTAATAGCTATTGCACTGATTACACTTAAATCAATAAACCCCAGATTTTATTGGGTGGAGATGTTTAACATTGTAAAACAGTTGAGATATTTTTTTAGAAGGTTGAATGCTGCGTTTGTTTGAATACTGCGTTGAATTTTTGGCAAATAAGTTACGTATTTTGTGGAAATTGAAAAGGTATTTTTGTCAACTTTTCACTATAACTTTTAGCTATTTCAAAATTTTCAAAGAAATAATTCTTCATTTCTGATTGTATTAATGTGTCAGAAGCTAGATAATAATGAAATATCAGATGTCATTATTATTTATGTGTGAATTATGAGCCTCCTCACCGTATATCACCTATATAAAATATTTCTGATATATCCGTATTTTTTCTGATATATAAAAGCTTGATTTTCATTATTTTCTTTCTACACTTGTTACACTTCAATACTGGAAATCAATGAAAATATTTCTTATATAGTTATGATCACTGCATATAACGACTAATTAGCTAGTTATTAATTCAAACATTATTCTATTATAAATATCAGAAATTTTTGTATATCAGTTATGTCATCTACCAGTAAAATATTAATGTTTATACAGTTTTTATTTTCGCGATTATTATTCCACGAGAACAACTTAATTTCTGTATTATCATTTTAATAGAAGCAATTTGTGTCTATTCTATATGAATACAAATTATTTCGTTGAATCGCCAGATATTTAATTCTGTATTTTTAATGAATCAAGACTCGTGTATATATTGCCGACGTATTTATCCGTTATGTACTCATCTATCATTAAACATGCTAAATATTTATTTCAGCACTTCGCTGACTTCTAGAGAATCACTTCAGTAGAAATGAGACCTACAAAAATTTTTCATGATAACACATTTCCCTTTTCGAGTACAGTTAATTGTTACAGTTATAAGCACTTTGTCGATGCAGTTCACTGAATTGATCTTTGATTTTTCGGTTGAAGAATCTTCTTAGGCTCTTAGAGCATATTCAGAAAGAGTTCGATTCGAGTGTGACCCCCTTTAGTTATTTTTCACAAGAAATAGTTGACTTGAACTTTATCGAAAGTTTGTGTAAAAGTATGGAAATGCTCCATTTCAAAGTTGAAGAATTTACATGTTTTGACTCTATTTGTGAAGTCATCTTCAGGATGTTGCCAAATGTGATATTTAGCAACTTCATGTAATCTCAATTGACATAATTTTCTTATTTCATTTCCAAGCATTAACTTCTGCTTTATATTTTCAGGAAAATATTTGAAACCATTCATTGTGGACATTTATGTCTTCAGCACTAGCTTACCAGCAACACTCAGTTATATATACAGTGTTTGTCAAACAATAATTCCATTTGCTTTAAATCATCTGAAATTATTTCAAACGAACCTATATAAACACCCAACGTATTTATGTCCATTGTCACATTTTTTATTATCTTAGGCAAACTCAAAATCCAGAATGCTGATAGTAATTTGCGTCAGAGTCAGGTGGAATCGAATGGCATGTTTCTACGATAACTTGGTTACACAGGTGGCCGACCGTATCACAGATTCGCAAAATAATACACTTTTACGATGTTCCTAAAGGTCCTAAATCAGATAGTTGCTCGACATGGTACCTGAACCAAATTAAAGATTGCTCTATATATTTATTATGGAACAGGTATTAATGGAGCTGTTTTTAATCAAGAGGGAGCATGTATCATTGTCAGTATATGTACTATTGTGTCTTTAGATAGTGCCCATCTTCCTCTTATTACTTTAGGCGAAGTCCAGGGTCTCGTTATATTCGTTATAAAATATCGAGTCGCCATCCTGAACCGCTTAATGATGCTGCCAAGACAATGAATTTCGAGACATACATATATTATGGAATGCAGTGGCGTGCGCCTTTCGGGTATATCTATTTCAAGTCGAAAAAAATTGGCGAAGAAGGACTATCTTTTGAATAATGTGCCTTCTGTTATGTAATTGGTCCATTGCGACAGGCTGACGATATATCTTAATTGAATTAATTTTTACGTGATATATTTTATACCTATACATATTTTTATTTCAATAAATAATATCTTTATCCATATTGTAATTGATTCATCTGTTTTCGTCAACAATAAAAATAACAAGATGTAATAACCATTTATTATATTGAAGTCTTTATTAACTTTCTTGTTAATTGATCAAAAACTTAATGTATTAGTAGCATAATAGTTCAATGTCGTTTGTAATTGGACATAGTCTTGTAATGGAAGTAGATATTTTCTAATAATATATTATATACGTTATGAGTTTAATGACATCAATACTCATTACACAATACATCAATCTCAGTGTTATACCTACACCAATATCCTCAAGTTATTTAGGATTCTGAGAATTGAATGAAGAATTTTTTTCGAAGTGTATGTTTGCTACAGTTTGAATTAAGGACTAATAACATTCAAATTGCTCATAGATCTGAAGCCACAGAAACATGAGATTGAATTCAGTTATAGGTATCAAGTTTCTTTGTTCATTCACTCCAAATATTTGTATTTTGAGTGAAGTATTATAATCCAAGAGCTTACACCAATTTTTGGGTAGGTGTTTGAGGCAAGCTGAAAACTTGTCACATACCTCTCCTGATATACCTCAATACGGAATTGCACATCTGGCTGGTGAGTAGTGGGGCTAAATCAAACCCTAACGTTTTTTAAATATTATTTATTCCCCAAAAATATATTTGAGTCAAAACGCATTTTCTATATGTTGCAGTGTATACGAAAATTAATGAATACAAAAAAATCAGCCAGACGATGTAATCGGAGTTTTAACATTGCCAGACAGCTTGAAATTTTAATGGAGTATTATTTATAACTGAAAGATAAGATTCTCAAAAGACAGATCATTTTGGTGGGACTTTCCAGCTGCCAACCTTATGGCCTGCCAACCTGACAATTTAGCCAGCCAGGTCTGCAATTCCGTATTGGTGTATATCAGGAGAGGTATTTGACAAGTTTTCAGCTTGCCTCAAATACCTACACAAAAATTGGTGTCCGCTCTCCTACTATTATTTGTGGAATGTAATTTCTTCTAAATTTGAGTTTAAAAGCTTTTTCTTGATGCAGAAAACGATAAGACTTCTGTAGAAATGTGTTAACGTTTTATATTCATGCTAAACCTACATTATAAAAATTATGTTTTTTCAAACATTTTCCAGTGATGTGTTGTTCAGATATTATTCAATGAAAACTTTAAGTATCATTCTCTCTTTAGATTATAACTAGGATAGCAGATCTCGAAAATATATGCTTTCGTTATACGCAATGGCAAATATTTCAATAATTCCTCAACATTTATAGGACTATTTGATACCATAATCCGTAGCAAGTTGGAGTATAGCAGCATGATCTGGCATCCTATTTATACTTGCCATCAATCCCATCTTGAGGTCATTCAGAGAATGTTCAAGAAATTCTCAGTTTGGAGGAAGGATGAAGTTTATCCACAGAGAGGAGTCAATCGTGACGAATTATTGAGTCGATTTAGTTTAATCTCATTGGAGGCCAGGAGAGAAACTCTTTCACTAAAATTCTCCTCTATTGTCTGCTTTAAAATTTCGTTTTCCTAGACAAAATTTTCGTACCACAAAATTATTCCACCTAGAAACTCCAAGGACCAACTGGCTAATACAATTCCGTTTGGTTTATGGAGTCTACAATTGCTAATAAATGTGAATTTCATTTCTCTGTCTCCATAGCAGTTATTATTAGGAGTTATGTAAACAAGGGAAATTGACTAAAATGAATTGAATTAGATTGAGTTTCTACAATTTTATTCTTTAGTAATTAGTTACTTTTTTAGTTTTTTAGATTAGATTGAACTCTTTTTCATTACAATTTTATTTATTCAGTTATTTAATTATTATTCAACATTATGTTATCATTTTCTGTAATTCGGTATCATACCCGTTGAGATTGAAGAATTTATTATTATCATTATAATAATTATAGCATATGACAAAGGTTAATATGTATTATATTTTTTATATGAGATCAGGAATGGTCATTCAAACCAATGCATTTTACTGACGAGCTCCTCTTTGAATTGATTTTATCTGCATCCATTCTATGGTCATATTTCCATCCACAGAAGAACGTAATTCAACGTATTTTATTAACGTAACTAATCAGTTGAAATGAAAATGCGATGCATTCAAGATTCAAAAAAATTCATAGATTGAGGGATTAAATTATTTTTAAGTTTCGAAGATGGACAAGATATTATATTGTATCAATTCGACGGAAATGTTGAATGAATATACCTTGGTTCTCATTTTTTCATCGAGAATATTTTGAACGTCACTCTGTGATCAGTGGCGACTTTATTCATTATTCTACTCTGTGTCACAAAATTAAAATTAGTAATTTTCTCTTGCTCGTGATTCAAGAAAATTTCAACCGGTTCATGTAATTTCCCATTGAAAATTTATACTTTTCAAGAAATATAGCAAGGAGTTATTTCAATACTTTCAATTAGTTATATGACGTTAAATTCTGAAATGTTTATTGAAAATTTGTCCCATTTTGAGGATTTGGCTGTTGTGTGATCTGCAATCTTCTTCATTGTCTCAAGATTGATCAGCACGCCACTGCGTTGCATAGAAGTGATCAGCCAGGTAAAGCTTTACCGCTGCCGCAAACCAATTCCGCGCCACCAAAGAGGGCGGACCGGCAGACCTGCGTGCCTGTCACTTGCCACCGCCCGGCCTCGACCCGAGACCTGCCCGCCCCCGAACGCATATGCATCAGCTTTTACTTAGATCTCATCTCTAAATTCTAATTGAGATTCCTTCCCAGACTCACGCTCTTCAATGCGATACCAATAATGCATCAAACTTTGTCCTTTATGCCCGTGTTGATGCTACCTCCGCGAGACTCGGAAATCTAGTTACAGGATAGCACTTGAAACTTATACTGGCAAGTATAATATTACGAATAACTTTGGAACTGATGAGCTCGATCTTTAAGGGGTGGTAGCTTTGGTGGGTTCAAATATATTTCGATATGTTCTCAATATACGAGCAAATCTTTTTCCAGTTATCCTGATAGTACGAAGTAAATACAAGAAGGTCGATGTAAATGATGTAAACTACAAGGTCATCTCGAGAAATTTAGATTTTAGATTTGGTGACTTGATCATTACTTTTCGAATTTTGAAATATAATTTTGGAGATTTTGGACATTTATTCATTCTTGATGGCAACGGACTTCGTGGTCACAATTTTAAGCTAAAGAAGGAATCATTTCATACATCTAGGCGGCAGAATTTTTTACCTAATCGTGTATTTAGTGTATGGACCAGTTTACCAGCTGAAGTTGTAAACTCTCAGTCAGTTAAGGTGTTCAAGAGGGCGGTAGATGAATTTTTGTTTTCATTTTGAGAAATTGTTTTTGTCATATATTTTCATTGTCAATGTGTACCTACTGATCACTATTTTTTTTCCTCTTGTTGTTATTATTTTTTTTCTTTTCTCAAATGTTGATCTAATGTATTATCCTCACATTGCAGTATTCTGTAAAAAGTGTTAATGGGCTTATGGGTCTTCAGACCCCTGCCTTTAATTATATGTAATAATAATAATAATACATATTTCGTCTATAGTATATCAGTACCTATATCGAAACCAATCAACCTCTAGACTTGGAGAAAGATTGGTAGATTAATTCAAACTAATTGATTATTTAATCCAGTTTTTAATGATATCTACTTCTATAGATATTTCAATATTCCAGAAAAAGCTAAAGAAACAATACCATGGAAGGTCTCTTCATGACGAAATTTTCAGATATGTGGACAACAAAGATAATAATTGCCTTAATTTACTTAATCTATTATCCTATGGTTTAAATATTTAAATCACACTCTATTCCAACGAAAAGTATCAGAATGTAACACCGCATATAATTATCTACCTCTTACCTGTTTATCTAAACACCATCAACTTACCCCCTAGGGAGCTTATACCTGTCTAAATCTAAAGAAGAAGATTTTTTATATTGAGTTTGAAATAACCCAATTGCAATAGTAAAATAGTATTTTAGTTCTTAGAAACACAACATTTTTAGTAGTTGAAAATAAAATAATATAGATATTGTTTTGAATCAGCTTTATGAATAAATATTGATTAGTATTGGCGTTTATTTGATGTAAATCCATTATATTAAATATAAGATAAAATTCAAACACTTGAACTTTTGATGTATACATTTTTATTAGAAAGACGCGTTTCGTCGTTAGAAACGACTTCTTCAGATGCTAAACGCATCATGCTATGTTATGAATACAAGTGTAAATCAAAAGTTCAATTATTTGAATTTTATCTTGTATTCAATTTATGAATAAAGTTCAATGAATAATTTTTTTCGACTATTTCAGTCATACAAGAAAATGAAAGAAACAAAAGTCGACATGTTGCACCACACTTGGTGAAAAATTGGTAAAATCCATCTGCTGAATTCCACAAAAATCGTTTAATTTATATATTTCGGTCACAGCACGCATTTTATACAACTGTTGTACCAAATCATCGTTCAGATTGTGCAGCCTGTTGATAATTTTTCACATCCCTCCTTTTTGAAGTTACGACAAAATCACGGTCGACGTTTTTTATATGAATAATGTTATCATAAAGGTTACTTTTCCACCCTGAAGAATAAAAAATATATACAATAGCGACCTCTATATATGGACTTCTATATGGAGTTATAGAACTAACTAAAATCATTTATCTACAGTAATTACTTCAGTACAAAATATGAATGGTTTAAAAAATGGGTTCAAATAAAATTATGGCAAATTGTTTTCGCTTTTTATTTCTATTATTCTCAAAAGTCAAATCATTCTCAGAATGAAGAATGTACCTGCAGTAGGTAGGTATGTATAACACCTTGTACAAAATCAATCAGGTCATCGTCAATTTTGGTTGAAACATAAGATGTCACATATCTACTTACATTGAAGACATTTTTCAACTACGTTTTTCCCTCACTAATTTCAGTATTAAACAGTTCGACCCATATCCTAATCGAGATAATTTGTTTGGTTGCTAATTTTAAGCTTCATTGCACCGTGTTATAATTTAGGTCTTGCGTCTTCTCCTCAGAATTAACTCTGGCTAGTCCTCTACCAAACAAGATTAAGTTAGCAAGCTTGATTGAACTGGCTCCTTGTAATTTCGGCAAGTGTAACTATTCCATTATTTGTCAATAATGTTTAGCTGATGTTTGAATACGACTGCCTTACAAAATCCCTGCTAAGCAATTGTATTCTAATGTATTTAACTTTCTTTGTCGGGCTACGGCCACCCACCTCGAATATAAGCGCAAGGGTATCTTTGTTTCACCTGAGAGGATTACCATTGGTTTTATATTTCTTCCTACTCGAACTGAACAAAATTATTAATCATAGTTTATTTGTCGATAATTTATATATTATTGATTGATGGGATATATTTTTCAGCATCAAAACCTAGAGAGAAGGGCGGTCTAAACCAGAAACAAATTAATAAAATTAAATAATTAGTTATCGACCTTATGGTAGTTCATTCCAAATGATTCTTGAATATTTGAAACACCGTATATCAAAACCACTGAAAATTCATATTTTACATTTATTTTCACGAAATTATTAAAGAGAATACATTCGCACGAGGAACAACTATTAGAACGAGAAAAGAAGAAGAGAAAACCATACAACAAAAACATTTCAACCTCAATTTTAGGACGTCAACTGTAAAAATTGTAATTTCTCTTCTTTTTCATGTAGGTATAAGCAAGATTGAATAATGAGGAATGGTCATTTATTAGATTGCATATTGATGTTGGGTTTTTAATATCTATTGATTTCCACTACTTATGAGATATATAATTTGGGAGCTTATTTCCCTTTTGAATACACTTATTGAAATTTAAAGATGTCCAGAGAATTATTAATTCACGAAGTATCATTAGGAAGCTTTTTCCAATTCGGCTTACGGAACAAATCACATGGTATTCCTCATACAGCAACTTATACTCGAAAATTATTGTCTGGCTTCATCATAGCATCTTATTTTTTTTTTTTTTGATCGATTCAATCTATTTTTAGAAAAAATAATCATTTCGAAACCTTGATTTTTGAGGAATACCTCTATTTTCACTGAATTTGAGACTTGTTTCACTATGAATAGGTAGGTACCTATTAAAGACTTTTTCAGCAACAAATAGGGACAACACATTTCTACTACCTACAATATCTGTAGGTACATGAAAACGTTAGAGAATAGTGATTCATAAATGAACTCTATTATTTTGTTATTATTTTCATTTTTTCAAAAAAATACATTAACAATAATTTTTTTTGGTATTTTCAAGAACATCAAAGTTGAGAGTTACAATAACTAGAAGGGGGTCAAAGTTCTTGATAGGTATCAGTTCAAAATTTCATTTAGTTTTCTTGAAAAAATTTTTTGAAAATTTGCGGAAAGTTTCACAAAAACTAATGTTTTCATAGTTTATTCGTTTAAATTTTCATAATTCATTTGATTGTCAATTGAAAAGTCCGCTGATTTATTTCCTTTTATTTTTTTATTTTATTTATTATTCATTCATCCTCAATAACGTTTTGTCTTTGCGATTTAGATATTAATTTTTTTTTCTGAAAATTTTTTACTTAATTTCAGTTTATGGGTATCCATTATAATGCAAAATACCTACTTGACTCAATTCCAAAAAAATTATTTTGTTCATTCGACATATGTTTCGGGCTAGGAATCCATTGTCCAGAGTGCAATATGACTGATAATTATGATATGATGATTCAAGGAAATGGAATAGGCACCTTGAATATTAAATATGGAGACAACACAATTGCGTCATCTGAATAAACTACGTTTCTTGGAATATATGTAGACAGAAATTTGATATGGACAACTGGCATTGGATACTCGATTTGATATGAGCACTCGATGATTTATGTAAAGAATTAAATAACTAATTTTTGGCAGTCTCTGGAATTAAGTACATTGTATAACCTAGAAACTGTTATGAATGTGTACTACAGTCTTGTATATAGTTATCAAAACCATAATATTCTGCTGGGGGGCAGCTCTACAGAAAGGGAAAGGGTTTTCATTACACAGAAGCAAATAGTTCCTGTGATATTTGATATTCATTGACGAACATCTTATAAACCCATCTTCATTAAAAATAACCTACTCACCCTACCTTGTTTATTTATTTATAGATGTTTATTATGTGTAAAATAAAAGGAAAATAGGTTTATTGAATTGAATAGTAATCATATTCAACAAGAAACAGTGATGTGCTACTTATTCCCAAGGATAAAACAGCTAAATTTCAGTACTAATTCTATTATGAGAGTATTAAAATCTTCAACCATTTACCATCAAATTTGAAAGTACTGCATGCTCATTTGTTAAAGAGGAGTTTTTTTTGTATTATTTGCTCATGTTTTAGTACTATTTTCCTTCACAAGATGTTGTATTATTGGATTGATATTTTTAAGGTCATTTTTCTTTTCTCAATTGTCGTTAATTGCCATTTTATTCCATATAAAATTTAACCAATATCTTTGTTCGGGGACTGAATGGAAGATCAGATTGAAAACTGAATTGAGTCCTTTTGTGAGAATTATTCTTAGCTATAATTAGCATTATAGCTTTATAGACCAATTATAGCTAAATATTAACTATAGACCAATTGAAATGTAATATGTACAATATGTTTATTTATATGTAGTAATGTTTAACAATAAATATTATTATAATTATATGATTAATCAAAGTATGAAATTCTTGATAATTAGATAGTATTCTGAAAGGTTTTTCGTGCAGGTATATTAAACAATTTTGTGAGATTCATGAAACTGTTTCAGATTGTATGGAACATTCAAAAATCTTTCTGCAAGTTTCTGCGAGGAATCAGTTGATTTTATACATTTCTCTCCTTCAATCACGTTAAGTCTAAGCATTTTACTGCAACTCTTTAGAATTCATCAATCAATACTTGTAAATGCTTTCTTAAAATTTTCAAATGATCAAGAAAATCAACAAATTGAAATATATGGCGCCACGTCTACTTTCCAGTGTGTGTCTTTTTTACGAAGCGTTCGCGCTCTACAAGAAGACCGTGGCTGTCAATTCTGCAGCGTAGATGAGCCTGGGCATAACTAAAGAGATGATTTACTGCACAGTAATTCAGAGAAAGAATTCAATTATCATAAAGTCTTCTAGGGTAGACGTGGATGAAGTGAATCTGTGCTGCCGGTGCGGCTGAATCACACTCGTCCTTATGACGATTTTCAGAAAGTTGCTTCCATTATCCTTCCTGACGTCATAGTTCCGAGTAATTATGAATACTTAAACTGACTACAATAAAGCAAATTGCGGTATTTGCAATTTCTCTCTATGAAATATATTTCATTGTTTTCTATGATTCTACCGTAATTTTTTCAATTTTCACTTTTAAATTGGGCGAATACTTGAAGAATATCTGAAACTGTCAGCTTTGTGATTTCACTCTATTCATTATAATAATAAATTTATTATTTCTCAAACTTATTGCAGTAGTCGAGTTGAATCTTAGTGTATCGATCGTTTTCTGTGACCCTTATAAGGGCCTCTGCCATTAAGACATAGACCAGATGCGATCGTAGCAGTACGTACCAGATCGTAGCTGTCTGATAATTTTTCTTTTCTCTAATTTTTTTTTCAATTTTCAGTACTTTTCTGTATGATGAGAATAAAAATAGAGTATTTATCTGTTCAAAAAATCAAAAATCAGAAGAAGTTTTATTCTTCTTCATTTTATAAATTTTCACTATATTTAAATTAGTTTTTTTTTCATTGTATAAAGCTTTGTCGATTCTTTCGAAACCCGAAATTTAATATATTGTATGATATCTAATAATAATGAAGTTGATGTACTGGAGAAATAATTGTTGAGTTTAAACAAAATATTAAGCTAAGTGCGATTTTCATAGGTTGGTACTTTCCTGCCCGATAAAAACCTGATCCCAATATGAAATTAATTAGATACTAGACTTTCATTAACTCTAATGGACACATTAATCAATTGACAAGTATGTGTAAACAGTTGAAGAGAATGACCGACAGTTGAAAAACTGACATAACGTATTATCGTTACGTGATTATAAGCAGCGATTATTTTAGTTCAAATATAAACTAGAGCTTAATTGAGAAGTTTTCATAGTGTAATGAATAATTTGAAGCCATTGAAAGGTCTATTATTGCTAAAATCTCAATTTCTATTTGAAATATGAGTAGACAAGAAAATATTTAGGCTCTTGTGAATTTCAGTTCAACTCTTCAGTTATAGTCATAATGTCTCAACCATTTTCTACCTCTTCAGGGCCTCCATATCGAAGTAAAATTGTTGTACCGCGAATAGTCTTAATTCTTAATAGTCTATCGATCATGAAATTATGTGAAGTTGATTCACTTCAATCTCAGTTACCATTTACCTGATCTGAACTTCTCAACAGAAAAAATCGTGATTATTTTGACATATGGAAAAAAAATTCAAATTTAAATGTCGAAATGACGTTCGGAAAAGGAAAAGTCACAATTCTCGGGTCGAAACGTCCAAGAATTAATGAAATAGAAGCCTTTAGGACTGAAAATAACTATCCTGTATTTTGAATATATATATATATATATATATATATATATATATATATATATATATATATATATATATATATATATATATAAACTTCTAGTGTTCAAATCCAACATGAGAAATATTCGCAGTATATATGCAGTTTTTGAAGAAACAAATGAAATGAAGAAACAAATTCGCAAGACCCCATCTCTATGTTATTATATTAATCATCAATTAGGTGATTTGCTTTTGGTAACAGTTCTAGACCAAGTATTTCGTATGATAATTTCAATGTATTGGCTATCTCCAAATTCAAGACATTCCTCTCACAAATAAAGGTACTCAAAGTTTAATATAGCAAACACTTGATATCGAATATCACTCTGCGTTTTGATCTTTGTGTCAACATTAACATAATTCAATTATTTCATCATCTTTGATTCATTCAGCGAAGACACTGCTGTAAGAGCTTCTTGCTTGTTGAGTTGTGCAAAATAGTTTAATGGATATAGAGCGGTCTCACGGTGAAATCGATTTTCACCCCTTCTGTGTGCTGAAAAGTCGGGGCGCGTCTCCATAGTTTCAGCACTAGATGACCCTTGTGATTTATTCAGGAACGAATATGAAAAGATTGCCTCTAATGGACTCTTCCCATTAATTAAATCAACCCCGTTTTTTCGCTGTTTACTGTCTCTAATGTGTCGCAAATTTCCCTTCACTGAACTGAGACATTTCCATGGTACTAAATGTCAACGTTCCTTATAGATCTATAAATCAGGTGAGAGTTTTATGCTCCACCTGATATAAACACTTCTCGACAAACAAGTTTGCGCCTCTTTCAGATTCTAAAATTCGTACACTTTGAAAATTATAGCTAGTAGGTGTTCTTAATTAACAACAGATTATCAATCTTTGATGATTTCTGTTAGTAATTATTGTATTTGCCACCTAATTCTCGTCATATTTCTGTACCGAAATAACAATTTTTTTCAAAATTGTACTTATTACAAAAACCTGATAACTGTCAACAATGAAAGGCAAAAAAAATTCATCATTTCAAATTATAAACTGTATCAATTACTACCAATTAATGAAAAATTGAAATTATATATGCTAAAATTAATTTCTAATATTTTATATTCAAACATAATATTGAATTTTATGTTCTTATAATAGAATATATGATATAGAAACATATTTTTTATATAAAGATGCCTTAGTACTTCACCCGCGGGAGGGACTCTATTTTCATCCTCATGGAAATATACACATTTTCCTGAGATAAGAAGTAGCCCATTGCTATTCCAGTGTACAACCTATCTGTGCTTCAAATTTCAGTCTGATTTATCCAACCGTTTTAGCGTCATTGAGTTACAAACATTTAACCTTCTAAACAGTACCTACTACTAGAGTAATAAGATTAATATCTACATATTGGGTATTAAAATTTTTGAACAGAATTAAAATAATGCCAACAAATAAAACAAATTCTTCAAACTTTCAATTCGTAACAAACTTTATTATTGAAACTCGTATTGACTTCTTACTATCATTTTGGAAAAACATAGATATTCCAGACATGAATTATAACATGACTTCGATGATACTTGGATCGAGATGGTTAACTGGAGGCGAGAGAGCCCCTACCATTCATAATAGTAGTACCTGTCTTCTTGTTTATAATCTGCATTTTCTCTTTCGAAGATGGATTTGTTGAAAATTCTTTACCAGATTTAATCATGAGTTGTTAAAAAGATGAAGAATATTTTGAATAATTTCAATATAGGTAGTACCATATTCATGTATAAGGTGGTTAACATCAAGCTACAACTGTCTTTGAATATGCAGGGTAGATTATTTACTTCATGTTCTAAGCATGTTTAATGATCTCAAAGTACCTACCTCATAGTACTTACCTATATGTAGGTACCAATGGTAAATAGGTACTTCACACCAAATTTGTCACAAGTGACGTATCAAATATGACATAGGTATATATTTCAGTGAATCTTCGAAATATTCTAACTACATCATCAATTTCAAGTCTTAATACTCAAGTCTTAAAATCAGTATTACAAAAATTCTTCATTCAAATATATATTCCCAATGTTTTGTGAATTTTTAAATTTACGAAATATAACATAATAATATTTTTTTTATTCCGTAGAAACCAAAATTGAATGTATAAACAAATTAATCAGAATCCAAATTCATTCAACCAAGTTGAAAGGATATGATATTTATTTTTTGGGTCCTCGTATTATTGATTTTGCAACAGTTTTTCAAAAATTTTTGAGCGCACTTTAATAGATCAGGCAGAAATATTACGACAGTACCAATAAGAAAAATGAGAATTAAACATTTATTCGATGAAAATTCATTTCCTATCCCATACATCTGCATTTTCCATAGATATGTTTTCCTATATTAGCTTTTTCCAGCTATAAATTAGTATGATATTCAGGAATGTTTGCTATAGTTTATATGAAAATGTTCTATTAGGTCGCCTGATGCAACCATCGAGTATTATCATCCATCATTAAAAGAATTGCGAAAATTTCGACATCAGTTGCAGAACAAATAGTTGATGATCGTGATATAAGTAATTCATTTTTCTTGAACCATGAGTGTTAGGCGGTGGCAACATCATCTTTCAAGTGAATTCAAAGGCCCAAGGAGCAGCTAGAGCGTTCCTTTTGATCTCTAACAGTAATGATGTTTTCAACGTTTTCCCTTATGGTAATATTGAGATGGCGCTAAAAGCTCTTCTGTATAAATGTATCTGGGACAAACACATGATGTGCCCACTTAAGAAGCGATCAAGATAGCTACGTCTACATATACTCAGTCGTCAGCTTCGGCGATTGTGGAATACTGCAATGTCATTCTCCATTGCCGATGCTCTCAGATAGATATCCGTTTCGATCTCAGAATCCCTTACAGAGCGTTACTAAAATAGAAAATGTAACACACATTATGATGGAGTGGAATCAAGAGCGGGTTTTCTTCGCGCAGTGAGCAGCGGTTCGATCATAGAGATTTCTATGAACTGATAACCAGTAGATTTTTCAAGAGGGAAGTGATGGCGGCCACTGTTGACATCACCTCCATTTTGATTTTATAGAAATGTTAACTATGTAAAACCCTATCTTTAAATCAAGTGATATCGAAAGATTTTTTGGTGAATTTTGCAATGTTCTCACCATTTTGTATCACCTACTTTCAAATTTATTCATTGAAATTTTCCTTCGACACTTTGAACATTTAAAAATTTCAAGAGATTTCATTTCGAAGAGTAAATAGGTACCTAGGGTATTAATCATTGTAGGTCCATATCTAGCTACTTATAGGTACCTACCTATACCCTAAATTTTATTGAAACATGCAAACATGTTTTGCTGAATATTTTCTTAATAGACCATTAATGCCAGTTCAACAAAGAATAAAATAGGTACCTAATAATAAAACTGTCTTCTTGGTAGGTACGTACCTATTGAAAAACAAATAGTAGGAAGTAGGAAGTACACATTCAGTAGGAAGAAACTCAAACTAACCAATTTCCTTATATTGATTAAGGAAACAAAAATTATCAAATCTCAAGAATTTTTTTTGCAGTTGCCGTATTTAGAGGGTGTTTTTTACTCACCAAATTCTGCTTGAAATCATCTCTAATGAATATACAAATATCTTCTCTGACTTATCCTCTGCGATCATATATTCAGAGCATTAAATTTAATTTGTATTAGGTTGTGGTGGAACTAACCTATTAAGCTAAATGATGAAATATACTATTGAATTTATCAGTTAAATGAAATATGCTTCATAATTTTGCAATAGTTTTATCTTCAACTAAACAGATCCCGTTGGTGTCAATTCTGAATGCAGTTATTTCGTACTGAAATGCATCTCAGATGCTAAAATTTTATTGAACGGAACGAACAAATGTTTCTATGTACATAAGTATTCATAATATGCTCATGTAGTACAAAAAGAGAAGCAGTTTCCTCAGCAGGATCACTGTAGTAATATAAACAAGGTCTAGACTTGAGAGGTATGATCCGAGTATACAGCAGACTAACTGCAAGTTAAAATACGGTAGTAGAAGTACGGACACTTAGAATATCGAATGCCTAATGCACGTTCTAAAGGTATCGTCACTTATCCGCCTGTATCTTCCTGCATCCCCACTTTTTTCGCTGACCACGCCTCCTTGCGCACGGCACTCATCCCCCCTTTTGTTTCAGCTTTGGACAAGTTAGGAACGCGACATCTCTTCAGTAACAGTGCTCCTGAGCCGGTGCAACCTAATGCCGCATTCGATATAGCAAGTTTAGTTCTTTACGGTTGTTCAGCGCTTCCTATTCGACTCAAAATACTTTTGGATCGGTTGTTTTCTGTGCTTCATAAAGAACAAGTGATTCAAGTTTTGCATGGATTTGGGTGGACACTGCACGACTACGCCAGAGGATATATTCTACAGGTATGTCACTTTTGAAGATTACTGTTATCAAAGACATGTTAGTGCTCGAAGGGTTGTCATTTGAAGAATGTGTAAGGATCTAATTATTGGTTCGGTTTAAAAGGATCTCAATTTTGAACAACAGAAGTCCTAATTCAATTATATCACTGTTTGTGTTAAAAAACATGAGAGTTTTAATGATACTCAGAAACGTCGGACACTACCAAAAATTTTTTTTAGTACTTTTCTGAACTCTCAACTGGGGCAGTTTAGAGATTGGCCTAAATGAACCAATGAAAATGAAAAAAAAATTCCAACTTAAGAATCACATCATAGTTTTCCTTCTTCCTTGTTGATCACATCAGGAGAAAACTCATAACCAATCAATATTTGTAATAATATGAATTTATCTTCCTCATTCATTCTAAAACGATTAAAATTTATTTATTCAAATATCAAAGTCTATACTCAATACCAGCAAGAAAATATTTTGTTCAATTACAATCTTTTTGTATGGGTATGCATGTGTTGCTATATATTGCTAACTAAGATATTTCCCTACACTCTTGTAGTGTTTTTTGACATCGTTTAGGACGTTTAACTTGTGCTATGTTCTAGATAACTTTCCGTCGCTTAAATTTTCCAAATGATCATTTTCTCGAAAGTTTCCTCTGGATAAATCATGTGAGGTAGATAAAACTCAAAAGGTTTTTAGTTTGAACGAAACCTATGAAAAAACTCTGTCAATAAGCTCTATTTGATTATCTTTATCCCCCCTTTGTGTCTTCGGTACCAAAAATTGAATATTTATGATGATTAAGTACCTAGGAAAAGTGTTTTTCCAAGGGATTGCATGTTCATAAGTCCAAATGTTTCGTATAACATTTTAACAGCACGAATATATTTGGACGCAATTATTAATTTTGAGAAAAGCAGGTAGGTTGTTTCATGCAACATAATATATTTATGTATGAATTTATGCATGTATTTGACAAGACAACCAAATTATAGATTTTGCATATCGTTTTGATGACAAGCAATAATTTCCTTCAAATTACGCGAAGTGATTAGGTATTTATTAGACAGGTTACTTTCTTTATTTTACGTCTAGATACTTCACCAGATTTAAATTTGCAAGGTGTAATTTTTTTATGATTATTATGACAGTTTTCTATTTTGGTACTTACTTATGCCCTGAAATAGTATTGTAATTACAAATTTTTTACAATTTCTTCAAATAATTACGCGTTGTGATTGCTTATTTCGTGTAATTAATTAACTAGTTTTGATAGAGATCATAAAAACTTTACAAAGTTCTGATGATGTTGATGCACAATATTCAATGTTTATTCATATAATGAATTTTTCAAAAATTTACGGCATTCTAATATGATGTGATTAAAGTGATGAATTAACGAAATCAATTATCTTTAAAGTTTAAAATTTTCATTAATTATTGCATGATAAACAAAATTACATAATACCGTCGGAAGTACGTAAACACATTAGATACATTGAAAGTTTTTGGTGACTATATTATCGGGTAATGTAAGATTAGAATGGATGACAAAATATTTTAACTATTAGGCATTTTCAATTCTTTTCAGTACCTATACTTTTTCTGTTTCGTAGATTCGAAAGTTTTGCTGATTGTCTAAATTGTGGGTACCTAAATACATGATATGTTTTTCTTTAATACCTGCGTCGCTAAACTTATATCATACATACTTTATATTATGTTTTGAATAGATGGTTTACTTAGTTTACAAAAGTAGGTACACCAACTCTTTTAGAAAACCTATACAGATATTCATTATCTTTTTGAAAAAAGACCATCGGAACTATGATAGATTGATTCAGAAACAATCACAGTGAAGTAGTATAAATAGTACCTACTTATTGGTAGTACTATTTATACTGTCAAGAGCCTATCCCACCTATGAAAAAAGTTGATCTTCGTATAGAGGTGCAATTATTAAATACTGATTTTTATTTGTTGTTAATAGAACAAACTGTTTTACTTTTTCCTAAAAGAATTTCGATTGTATGCAATTTACAGAAAATAATTGAAACGCTTTAATTTCAATCATCTCTACTAGATACTAATTACTTTCCATACTGGTACTTACACAAATGTATTGAATAGGTATATAAATTATTTATTGGTTAAACATTAATCAATTTGGCGCGAAACTTCGGACGCGTGAAGGACATATCCGGATATGATGTTAATGAAACTAATAATTATGTCACTCGTGTTTTTCTACTTGAGGTTATTTGCTAGTGTAAATAATTATGAGGTGTGTTTATCATATAATATCGAAAGACGTAAGCTTTTAACGATTGTCATACAAAAGAAAACGTTGTTGGAGCGTTAGAGCATAAAAGCAATTCTGCTACGTATTCTTGAAATAAATGATGGTATGTTTACACTGAAACAAATTTGAGAGGGGCAGGTGACTATCACCCCGTTTATTTATATGCGCGTAGGAGACATTCTGCAGGCACCGTTGTGAACAAAATCAGGAGCTACATCGATATTTTTATCCTACGTGTGCATAAAATATATACATCCTGTCTCGGCTCTGCTTCCTTTTTTTCGATAATGCATACAATGTATAACTTCTAACGTATAGTAATTGATTAATTTTCAATGGTTCTTCACAGTACTGAAGAATTGTTATTGATGTTTTCTTACATTAATTCATTCTTTATTATTTTGTCAATATTATCGCAAAGGAAATCTTTCAAAATATTTATGGAATATATCCATAAAATATGTTTTATTGGAGTGAAACTGTGTTATATGTACTGAAAGGTGTTAATGCCAACGAATATATTGATTGTTTTCTGTTTATAATATTAGGTATTATCTAGAATTTATTTTCCTTTGTTTCAGGAGTCACACGGCAGCACTCTGGACCGATGGACAATCTGCAGCCCTGAGGAGGAGCCTCTGGTCCTCCAGCAGTTCCTCAGGTTCGGGGAAACCAGAGCCATAACCCAGCAACTCCTCCTTGCCCAACAAGCCCTTCAGGAATCCACCCTGGAGCGGCTGGAAAGACGTCATTCACCGAACCATCGTCGGGTGATGTCACCTAATCGAAGGCCATCACCTCCAGTTTTACCTCCTTCTGCTTTTCATCTATCACGAATGCCAACCATGTCGCCACATCAGAAATATCCACTTCCATTTCTAAAAATGCCTAGTTCTAATGGGCCATTGCCGTCTAATTCACCTCCAAGAAATATCAGTAATAGTCCACTCAACACTTCTCCTCTGAACAGACTTCAAAATATGCAACCTTTCGACTTTCGTAAGCTCGGAGCTGGTCTTGCGAACTTCCCAAGTCGTTTAAGTCCAGAAATGAATCGCAGGCGCATTTCTGAACATGAAAGTGTCGGCCTCAATCTGTCCATGTCTACTTCGTTACCAACTTGTCTGCCTCCCCCTCCTCCTCCCAGTTCTACTTTAAGTCATGTAGCTATGGCGGCTGCTGTGAATCCTCTTGCTGCAAGTCTGGTGGCATCGTCATTTCCAAGTATCATGTCAACCCGTCTATCGAGTGGTAGCAAATCACCCTCCAGTTCAGAAGTAATAAGCGCAAATAACAATAGCGAAGAAGACGACGATGGGGATGAAAATTCTCAAAGTGCTCTGAATCTCAGTCGCGACAGATGTGTTTCTAAAACTAGTCGACCGCAATCACGAGTGCTTCCGGGAAGAAAGTTGTCGACGCCAACAAAACGGCAGTGGACCTCGCCCGGACTACCGCTGAATTTAGGAACTCAATTCATAAATCCAGCAACCGGAAAGAAGCGCGTGCAATGCAATGTTTGTTTGAAGACTTTTTGCGATAAAGGTGCTCTCAAAATACATTTCTCTGCAGTTCATTTACGGGAGATGCACAAATGCACAGTTGAAGGTTGCAATATGATGTTTAGTTCGAGAAGATCGCGTAATAGGCATAGTGCCAATCCTAATCCGAAGTTACATTCGCCGCACCTTCGTCGAAAGATATCGCCACATGATGGACGAAGTTCTCAATCTCATCCCATATTAATTCCTCCGCAGAGCGGCCTCGGACTTCCTACAGCTGCGGGCCTCAATCCACTCAATCCTTTTGGGCAATTTCCGTTGATAAATCCTTCAGCTGAGCTGAGACACCACACAGCGTTAGCTATGGATTTCAAGCAGTCCCTCGATTTGAGTATGCAGAGAATGGAAGAACATAAAAATTTACAGAATGAATATGGCGCGCTTGCTCTCACAACAAGTAATAACAGTTGCCAACATTCTGAAGATGACGATGAAGAAGATGATGGTATAGTAGTTGTTGGTGGGGTAGATGACGATGAAAATGAAAAAACTGAAACCTCCAATGGTGAAATTATGGATCAACCAGAAGATTTCAGTGTGCCTCCAAAGCGACTCAAAACTTCGGTTTCAGATGGTGACGAAGAAATGATAAGCAATGTAGATAGCAATGAAGACTCACTGAGTGTTACAGACAATCACAGTGTGAAAGATGAAACTCAAGTACAAACTAGTAAAAGAAAACGAAAAAGTCAGAATCCAACACGGTGTGCAGTACCCATGGTGATGGAAGACACTGTTAGTGATGGAGACTCAACAGGAGATGTATTCAATGAAAGACTCGTTGACAGCAGATATATAGATAACGAAAAAGAACGAAATTATGGTACAACGGCTGTGAAAGAAGAATCCAAGCAAGAAGATCGTTTGTCTCCACTAAATTTAGAGAAAAGATCTGCTGATGAAAATGCAAATGAACCTGAAAAAAGTGTTTCTAATGAAATCAAAACTAGCCTCGCGCCATTATTCACACTTGAAAGAATAAAAAAAGAAAAACCACTTCCTGATCCTGAACCTAGTGATTACAACTACGAAAAGGAAAGAGATCGCCCGGCTAGCTCTGTAGAAAGTAATAAAAGTGATGAATCATTCGATTCATCTAATGCTCTGAGACATTTGGAAAGTTTGTCGCACGGCCATTTTGGTGATTTGATGAGTAGAAGCATTCATCTAGGTTTAGGCAGCCAAGGACCTCAATTTCCTCCGTTGGGATTCATGATGGGGGGTGGACCTCCAAGCCCGACCCGTTCGCAGGCATCTTCAGCTGGTAGTTCAAATGGTAATGAATCAGCTGATGAAAATAGTCAAAATCAATTTTTTGGACATTTTGACAATGGACAGTTTATAAGTACAATGGATGTTCCTATTGACAAAGATAATCCAAGGCGGTGTACAGCGTGTGGAAAAATATTTCAGAACCATTTCGGAGTAAAAACACATTATCAAAATGTTCATTTAAAATTGATGCATAAGTGCAATGTAGATGGTTGTAATGCTGCATTTCCTTCAAAAAGAAGTAGAGACAGGCATAGTGCAAATTTGAATTTACACAGAAAACTTTTATCGACATCTTCTGATAATCCTGCGAGTATGTTTTTAGAAAAATCTCCATTTGCTTCAATTTCAGGTAATCCAGCATTACATGGAGATTTTTTGAGCAGACTTTATGCAGAGGAAGCTTTGAAGAATCATCATCTGCCACCTCCAACTTTAGACCAACTAATGTTGAATGGTGATCGTATACCTCCTCCACCTCTGTTGTTACCTCCACTAGGCAGCCTTCCCTTTTATCTGGGAAATTTCAGTCATTTTCCACCGTTCAATGGAACCTTACCCAAAAAAGAACGTTCTTCCAGTCCGAGCTCACCGTTGTCTGGCTCACCACCTCCAAGTCCTATAAAATACGTGCACTGCATTGATGAAGATATTCCCACAGCAGACAAAGAAGGCAAACTTCCATGTAGAATATGTAGGACGGCGTTTAGTACGACGCTTCAGCTGAAAGAACATTGCGAAAAGAATCATTTGACGGAAATGTTTAAGTGTACCGTAGCTCATTGTCCGAAAGTGTTCATGTCCAGAACAAGAAGAAATATTCATGCTGAAAACGAATCTCTCCACACGAATTTGAACAGAAAAACTATAGACCCTTCGTGACGTCTAACGAACTTTTTGAATTTAAGAGCGGTTCCATTATGGTGGTGATCCGATTAGTATTCTGGATGATTTATTACATGTGATTATAGAATAATTAATATTATTTTTTCCTTAAAGCCAGTTTCTACGATTAATTTATTTTGCTTGTACAAAGGACACTTCTTATTTTCAAGTAAAGCTCTCGATGTATATCAGCCAGTCTTAATAATACTCATTGTAAATAAAATATTAGATTTAGATGATCTCCTTTACCACATTATCGAAAATGCTCATTTGCTCATATTGACAATAAATTGCTCATTTTTATAAATACACGAATCAATACTCATTTCACAGGTAAAAATGATTAGAATAAACCTTGTAATCAAATTTGGAATTAATGTTGCTTGTAAACGGAATATTCTGTATTCAAAATTCGATCTGTACAACAGTCAGTGATAAGATATGTATATTTCAATGTGCAATAACTGTGTAAATAAGCTGACTTGCCTATAAATGTATAGTTGTATATAAAATTATTTAAAATTAGGGCTAAAAGGGTAAAAATGTATCCTAAAATATCCTGAAATGTATACGAATATCACTATTTCGATCTTGTCTGATTTTGGAGTTTATAATGCCAAATTTCACCCTATTATCTCCAAAGTTTCTTTAATGTTTAAAGATGTATAGAAAGCGAATTTCAGACCTGTCAATGTTATTTGTTATTGCATATCCGATGTACAGTTATCATCCATATGTATTGCCTTTGGGCTTTATTAAACTTATAGCTGTCGTATTTATTGTTTCATTTTTTTCCTCTTGCTGAAACGACTTGATATTTTTTCATCTAGCCAAGTCGTACATATTTATTTATGTTTTTCATAGCTATTTTTATACATTTTTCGGCGGTATTTTTGCTGCTTTATTTAAAGTGGCTTCTATGTAGTGGTTAGTGTAATTTTTGGAATAAAAATTACTCCATTATCGATGATAAAGAAATGAATGTTATTTAAAAATTGCAAATATCTATTTATATATAAGAAATTAATGTTAAGAAAGTTAAGAAAGCAATTTCATCAATCACTTCTTTTTGAAAAAATCAATAGTAAGTACTTGAAAGCTTGAACAAATCTATTACCATTGAAATTTTGACGAAAATTGTATAAATTGAATATTAAATACAAGGATGAAGAGGATCCATCAAAATTGTACAATATATATCAAAAATTCAACTCGCGCACTCTATTATTTCTAGTTCTAGATGAAAAACTTCAACAGAAAATTTTTAAATTCTGATAGGTATAAACTAGAATCATTAATTAGCCAATTATCTACTAATAATAAGACAGACAGAGTTCATATATATACGGCTCACGTACATACGGTTCCTCGAATAAATGTAGGTACCTAACAAAAAAAATAAATCAGTATTTTTAATAAAGGAATTTTTAATAAATTTCGACACATGTCCCTATATATATTATTCAATAAGATTGTTTTACTTGTCAATGCATATTCCCAACACGTAAGAGCTCACCAAGAACGTACTGTTCGATCTTCATTGAAACTGGGATAGGGGCGCCATCTGTTATACTAGAACCACACTTCACACTACGGAACGACGGAATTATAGGCAGCACTGCATTTCTGTCAACTATGTGACTACTATATTCGAAGAAGCGCGCGCTTTATGGGTGAGCAAAGCCTGTCGATGTTTACTGTGGCATTTATGTATGTGCATACTCAGTTGTTCTTTTGAGAACATGTTTATCTAATTTTGTAGTGAACTGTAAAAGGTGTTTTATTTTATCCTTCTTTGTGAAGAATATTGACATAACTAATAAGTTAATGATATGAATTAGTTTCAATCCCCGCCTTTGTAAATTTTCATAATAAGGTAGATAGCTTTTATCAATGATATAGGTATGTTCTTGTTTATCAGCTTTGCTACAACGGTCATTGAGCGTATTACGATGTCACATTCAAACAAATTTGAACCTTTATCTGAATTATTTTACTGAATCTAGTATTTGAACATACTTTGAAACTAAGATACCTACGATCTAATATCCTAACCACCAAATTTTGAATTTTTTCAAAACAGAAGAAACGTCTCATTGCCTTAATAAGGTTATATTCAGTTGAATATTTTTTCATATCATCACGTATGAACTTTTAGAATTTCTGTTCTCGTTATGAAGATTATTGTCGAATTTCACCCCAGACGAAGGGAGTAAGTTCCTTATATTGAGGACACGCACGTCTCGCAGAGGTACAGGTTAGATTATATTATAGAATACTAAGTCAGATATGGATGTTAAGCCTATCGCTTATAATGAATAAACGTAGAAGGCCCGTAGTGAAAAAGGGCTATAGGAATTTAGATAACAAGGTATTGATGCGTAGGGCCATATGCATTATTTTTGAATAAATCAAACGATATTCCATTGTCTCCAGCAGATTCAAGACAAGCTAAATTCAACAAACATATTTCGAGATCTTTAAATAATATTATTAACAAAAACATTCTCAAGAACTATAAATATTTAAAGTTTATTCCTCTGTTTTATCTAAATAACTGTCTTTTACTTGGGTTAGATTTATAAAAACTAAACACATTAAATCGAAGTAGTGATTACTACAGATGGCATTGACAAAAAATGCTGTCTGAAAGAAGCATCATTCATCATACCGTTAAAAATTGTCAAAGGGTAGAAAGGCGTTATTTTCTAATGAAATGATAGGGGACCATCAAATGCCTAAAGGGGTTAGGTACCTACGAGAGAATGTCCAGATAATGATTCGTTATTAGTTTACAATTAATTTCAAGGGGCTTCAAAATTACATATAATTTCACAAATTCTTAATTGCTATATTCCCAGAAATACCTAGACCCATGTCAAAAGGCAGTTACACCATATCATTAACGTGTCACAGTATCATAAAAAGTACGTTTGAATATAAAAACGTCTGACACTCTTCACTAATCTGTACAGGAATTTGATATTTGTGAGATATTTGCAGAATTTAGCTCTTTGAATTATACGTGTTGAATTCAGAAACACAACAAGAAACTTACGACCGTTTATGACAAGTTACGTACCTACTATTTATTTATATTATTTATCAGATAAAAATAATTTTTTCAATTCTTACAGCTTCCTGACACTTTGAAAGAAGGACAAAACATCTATTCCATCTTCTATCAATATCATGATTGAAATGACAAGTACTAATGATACATGTATTTGACAATATTTTGATGTCTTCAATGACCTAGAAAATCTAATGTGAATAATATGGAAGTATGAATAACAATGATAATAAGAGAAGTAGCCTCAAATGAACTAGGTGATAGGACTTAGATGATATTTTCTTAAAATTATCAAAATGTAACGTATAAAGGTAATGATGTCGCCCTGAGCATTCAATGAACACCTTGATTGAACTATAAATAAAACTTCATTCCGGAGCATTAACTGACTCTGTAAGATGAAAACGCGGTGAAGGGTTTAGCAAAATCTCATAAGGAGGATTGGACAAATCTTCCGTAAACTTTTTACTTGAATGAATGTAAATGACACGTAGGTTTCGCTTATCTCTTGGTGAAACATTATGTTAAAAACAATAAATTAAACCACGTGACTTAAGTTTCACTAAATACATTTAAAAACTGTACATATGTTTCGGGTTGTTAACCCATTATTAAGAGTAATATTGTATAGTCTTGATAATGGGTTAACTACCCGAAACATATGTAGAGTTTTTGAATATATTCATTTGAACTTAAGTCCAGTGTGTTAATTTTTAATTTATTGTTTTCAATGAATACGAGGTCTGTTCAAAAAAAAGATGAAATCTGAATTTTTTCGGAAAGTATCAATTTATTCAGCTATATCCATTTCGCCACCTTCAAAGTAATCATCCCCCTCAGATATACCTAATGCACTTTGCCAGAGCTTCTTCAAATCCCTGAGAACTTCTGAAATGCGCTTTTCGATTTGGTCATCAGCTCTTTCATTGGTCTCTTCAGTTTTGGGAATAGGGAAAAGTCGCAGGGAGCCAAATCTGGTGAGTTCGGTAGTTAAGGCATGATTACGGTGTTGTTTTTGGCCAAAAAACATTACATGTCATATACTTATTGAATTGATATGCTGGATTTTGTTTTAGGTTTGATGAAAAATTTTAAAAGTTTCTCCAATAGGATAATTAGATCATACAGTTAATTGTAATTTGCTATCAATTTGACATTGAACTATTTGACAATTTGGATAGTCTATAAATTACTGTAGTCGAATTTTGAATTACTTAATACATCAAAAGTATAGTTATAACCTATATACATTGCTTAGGTACCCCATTGAAGAGTTAAAAATGGTCGGTAAAGCTACCGATCAGCTGATAAGCAATACATTAGCAATATATTTTTATTAACTGGGATTGAATTCTTACATACCTCTTGGTGAAACATGATGAAATCAAAATTGAAATCAAACTCTTGTCCTAATGTTTGTGAAACATTGAGTTAAGAGATCGATTTGAATTTTTATATAATTTCATCTTCAACAACAAAAATATTGATAAAACTCTTTCAATATCACCATTTTTATTTAATTAATAATTAGTAGACCTACAGTTTAACGCCGGTTCTGAACGGCCATTGGGCTTGTAATCGATGTAAATTACCCAATATATTTCATTATTTAAACTACTTAAATCATAGGCAAACACAAACACCCATGCCTTCAGCGGGGCTCGAACCCGAGTACTGCCGCACTATAGTCGGGAGTTCTACGGACTAAGCTACGGAGACCGGCAAATATCATCATCTTTGTGTGTACAAAAATATTTTTTTGGAATAAGCAGAAAGAATTGAGGTAATAAGTGTTTAGTATTCATTATGTTATAGCTTTTATGTAATTCATATATATATATATATATATATATATATATATATATATATATATATATATATATATATATATATATATATATATATATATATATATATATATATATATAAATATATATATATACATGATTCGAATTAAGCATATTCTGAATATATCATCTTCCAAGCCAACTTACTATAGTTAAATTTCATCTTGTGGTACAAGAACTCACTCATTAATCATCGGTTGACCATGGAAAATCGATATATTTCAATGACGTTTCCTCAGTCTCGTCACAAAAAAAAACTAAGAGCGAAGGGCTAGAGAAAATTAACTTGTATAATTTTTATTCTAATGGTATTCTTATTTACCGTAATATATAACTTGTCTATGGAGAAATAATGAATGCTCTATTTTTGAGGGAGATCGCGGCGAGGAGTATAGGTCGGTCGGCCTTCATAAAGAAACTCATGTAAATAATGAGACCCTGTGACTTACAACGGGGGGGCATCCGAGACTTTCAGCGGGGGGGCGTATTCATTTCCAATCACCACTGGATACTGACTGAATCTGTTTTAATTTTCCATAAAGAAATATATTGTTTTAGACCGGCAGCTTTAACTAATGACAAATTTTATTTTACATAATTCAATTTGTATAAGTTCAATTCGATTAAATCGAAATTATTTCCCCTTTCACATTTGTATATCTACAGAATGAGCATGTCAAAATTAAAATTTTGACAAACGATTTGAAAATATATCATGAATTTAGATCACAGGACAAGTGTGTTCAACTTCAGTTCGCGCTATGTTGCTAGTTGGTGTGAGGACAATTATTTGAGTTTGAATGTGTCAATGTGTAATGTTGTGTCTTCAACAAGGAAAAGAGACCGAATTGACTGTGATTACAGCGTCGGTGGTCAGGTTATTTCTCGTTCTGATAAGGTGAGAGATCTTGGTGTAGTCTTCGACCAGAAGCTTTCCTTTGTCCCTTACATCACCCAACTTATTTCATCTACTGCGAAAATATATGGCTTCATTATACGTAATGGCAAATATTTTAATAATTCCTCAACATTCATAGGACTATTTAATACCCTAATAAGTAGCAAGTTGGAGTATGGCAGCATGATCTGGCATCCCATTTACACTTTCCATCAACGCCATCTTGAGGCTATTCAGAGAAGGTTCTTGAAATTCTTAGTTTGGAGGGAGGATAAAGTTTATACACAGAGAGGAGTAAATCATAACGAATTATTGAGTCGATTTAGTTTAATCTCATTGCAAAGCAGGAGAGAAACTTTAAAACTCAATTTTTTTTACAAATTACTGCACAATAGTATTGATTGTCCTCCCCTCTTGTCCGATTTGAAATTTCGTGTTCCTAGGCCAAATTCTCGTAATACAGAATTATTCCACCTAGAGACTTCGAGGACCAACTCCCTTATACAATCCCTCATTTGGTTTATGGAGTCTACATTCAATAGAGTTGCCAATAATTGTGACATTCACTTTGACTCCATAGAATTTATTATCAGGAGTTATGTGAACAAAGAAAATTGACCAAAATGAATTGATTTAGATTAAGTTCTTTGTAATATTTCAATGAATGCTTTAACGTAGTTATAAGTTACTATTTTTTTTAGATTAGATTGAGCTCTTTGTTATATCTTTCTCATTTTATTTATTTAGTTAGTATTCAATATTGTTTTATTATTTTCTGTAATTCGGCGTTATACCTGTTGAGAATGAAGAACTCATTTATATTATTATTATTCTTATTATTATTATTATTATTATTATTATTATTATTATTATTATTATTATTATTATTATTATTATTATTATTATTATTATTATTATTATTATTATTATTATTATTATTATTATTATTATTATTATTATTATTATTATTATTATTATTAATATTATTATAAAATGGGTATAATCGTTGGGACATATTATATAATACGTATACGTCCTTGAATAATGATAGGATTCTTTACAAATATTCTTCTTTATTTAGATTTTCAAAGTTTTTCATATCATCCTTGGTATCTAACAGAAATTGGAAAGAAATATCGTTTCTGCTCATAGATTCACAACGGTCAATAATCCATAAAAACAGTATAAAGATGAATTACCTTGTTACAAGTGAAGATAATTGACATCCTTAATCATCCTCAATAATAAATTTGAGATATCGAAAATTATTTTCTCCACAATTATACCGAACGCGAAAATGAACTGCTTCATTGTCGTTGATTTTGTGAATATGGGACAATCCCGTGTAGAAAAGTCTTCACCTATATGTGATATTTGGATCATTCTGAACCATGGAAGAGAATTGAAATGATATCATAAGTACAAGAAAATATATGAAGTGATCAAATATATTGAATGAAAAACACTTGGCTCAGTTTCTTAAAATTACATTGTTCGTTCACAATTGTTTCAGGGTGTTCCCCCATTTTCAAAAGTGAAAATGGGATAATACCCCGAACAAATTGTCAACAAATAATCTAATCTCGTGAATTGTTTTTTATTGATTACAGGTAAACGATGTTTCACCAAGAGATCTGTGAATATGTAATCAACTTCGAGTAGTTATCAGAAATAAAATTGCTATTCACTGCCCAAAAAGATTTTCCATTCACAGCAAGATATCTGTCACAAAGTAGGAGAGTATGAAAATACTTGAATTAAATTTTGATTTAAAAATATTCATGTTCAGTCGGTCTTCATATTTCAATACAAAATTAAGGTAAATTGCTTTGAAATGTGAAAATGATTGTATTCTGAAGGAGCTGTTTGCTTTACGTACCTAATACTGATGAAGCGGTTGAATACAAACTAGACTTATAAATATTCAATCCTCATCTAGTATTGTTATCATTTTCTCGTATACCTGATCTAGTTTGGCCAAAGTATCGTTGGAATAAATATTATTAGTTAACTGTGAACAATGTCCATTGAAATATAATAGGTAGAACATAAAGTGAAGGCAAAGAATTTTCATATTCATTCCCTTGACCAAATATTAAGAGCAATGATTGATGAGAAAATTAATATCCTATGGAACAATAATTTCAAATTTCTCATATATTAAATAATACGCATGACGCGCATCTCGAAGTACAACTTCCTCTTCTGGAGAGACTTTATCACTCAAATGTTTGAACAAATCACTGCACAACAGTATTGATTGTCCTCCTCTCTTGTCTGCTCTGAAATTTCTAGGCAAAACGTTCGTTTCGAAGTACAACTTCCTCTTTTGGAGAGAAACTTTATCACTCAAATGTTTAAACAAATCACTGCACAACAGTATTGATTATCCTCCTCTCTTCTCCGCTCTGAAATTTCTAGGCAAAACGTTCGTTTCGAAGTACAACTTCCTCTTTTGGAGAGAAACGTTATCACTCAAATGTTTAAACAAATCACTGCACAACAGTATTGATTATCCTCCTCTCTTCTCCACTCTGAAATTTCTAGGCAAAACGTTCGTTTCGAAGTACAACTTCCTCTTTTGGAGAGAAACGTTATCACTCAAATGTTTAAACAAATCACTGCACAACAGTATTGATTATCCTCCTCTCTTCTCCACTCTGAAATTTCTAGGCAAAACGTTCGTTTCGAAGTACAACTTCCTCTTTTGGAGAGAAACTTTATCACTCAAATGTTTAAACAAATCTCTGCACAACAGTATTGATTACCCTCCTCTCTTCTCCGCTCTGAAATTTCTAGGCAAAACGTTCGTTTCGAAGTACAACTTCCTCTTTTGGAGAGAAACTTTATCACTCAAATGTTTGAAAAAATCACTGCACAACAGTATTGATTATCCTCCTCTCTTCTCCGCTCTGAAATTTCTAGGCAAAACGTTCGTTTCGAAGTACAACTTCCCCTTTTGGAGAGAAACGTTATCACTCAAATGTTTAAACAAATCACTGCACAACAGTATTGATTATCCTCCTCTCTTCTCCACTCTGAAATTTCTAGGCAAAACGTTCGTTTCGAAGTACAACTTCCTCTTTTGGAGAGAAACTTTATCACTCAAATGTTTAAACAAATCACTGCACAACAGTATTGATTATCCTCCTTTCTTCTCCGCTCTGATATTTCTAGGCAAAACGTTCGTTTCGAAGTACAACTTCCTCTTTTGGAGAGAAACTTTATCACTCAAATGTTTAAACAAATCACTGCACAACAGTATTGATTATCCTCCTCTCTTCTCCGCTCTGAAATTTCTAGGCAAAACGTTCGTTTCGAAGTACAACTTCCTCTTTTGGAGAGAAACTTTATCACTCGAATGTTTGAAAAAATCACTGACAACAGTATTGATTGTTCTCCTCTCTTGTCGGCTCTGAAATTTCCTAGGCAAAACTCTCATACCACAGAATTATTCCACCTGGAGACTCCAAGGACCAACTCGCTCATACAATCCCCCATTTGTTTTATGTAGTCTTCATTCAATACAGTTGCTAATAAATATGACATTCACTTTGACTCCATAGCATATTATGAGGAGTTTGTGAACAAGGGAAATTGATTGACTTGAATTGAATTAGATTGAATTCTTTGTAATAATTCATTTAATTTTATTATTTACTCATCAAATACTTTTTTAGATTATATTGGTTTCTTTGTTCTATTTCTTTTCATTTTATTCATTTCTTCAGGCATTATACAAGACTATGTTATTATTTTCTGTAATTGGGTATTATACCCGTTTAGAATAAAGAACTTATCATTATACCCGATTGAAGCTACGGCATTAACACTCCCTAACAGGTATTATTATTGTTATTATTATTATTCAGATGCTAAATTAACACTGGTGAAATTTTAGAAGTATACAGATGTTTATGCCCCTTCTAGAGTGCCAAAACATAGCTTAACAAAGAAAGGGAATAGAACCTCAGAATTGAATTTGAACATAGAAATAAGGTAATAAAAGGCAGGTTTAACCACCAAAAATGACACTTAAACATAGGAAACAAGATAATAAAAGGTGGGTATAAAACCTGAGGGTAGACAATACTTCTGACCTGCTACTAGAGATTCTATTATTGAAAATATTAAGTAAAGTGTTATTATTAAGTTTTTCGTCATGCGTAATATTTAGGTAATATATGAGAGAATTTAAATTAATTTTCATAAGAGTTATATTAACAATAGAATGGGAAATAAAATTGTTTTCCACATGAACATACTTCAATTTGACTTCACAAAAAGTCACAATTGTCAAATAAATATGGATAGATGTAGAAAATTTTATTTTTCTAAAACACTTTCATTCAATTTGAAATTCACTGAATGTCTGTAATATTACCGACTTTTATACATTTATAAGCATATCAATTTTAGTAGAGAATCCTTGTAGATGCCTTCAAAAATAACAAAATCAAAAACCACCTTGCATACCCTCTTTAATGCTTAGGTAGTATTAGTAAGACTGTAAATGGTTGTAATTCTTTTCCTTTTTTTTATTGAATTTTTTCTAGTACCATAGGTTCGAATATACCACAAAGAAAATCCATATGCCCTGAAGAAATCAATATAGTTGTATTTTTCACTCATTGCGATTATAAGCATAACGATGTGTGAAATTGTTTAAGAAGCATTGATTTATTACTATGAGTCATGGTAAATAGCAGATCATAACTCACACCTACACAATTCCAATTTCAGTATTTTCATTGAAACGAAGCACGAGTTTAACATTATACGTGAAATATATTGCTAATTCGAAAAATTATTAGATAATAAGCAAACTAATTCATAATAAAGGAATGTGGTTATTGTAGTAAAGTAATAGACATAAATGAGATAAGAGATTTTTATTTTTTAGATGGATACCCTCAACTAAACGAATCGTTGTAATACCCACACTGGTGTTCTCTGTCTGATAATTACTTTATTTCGATATAAGAAGGTTGAGGCAATCAAAATAGTTCGATCTAATTTTATGGTAAATTTTTGTTTGTAGGTACTTGAAAATGGAATAGGGTATTTGACTGCAATAAAAATATAGATCAAAATGTTGTTAGGTTGATAGTAAATATTATTTGAAACCAATATAGCCCTTACATCCTTTTAAAATATATATGATTTTTATAAGAAATCAATAATAAAATAATTAAAATTTCATATTTGATCACGTGATTGAAAACGCACTGGATTGGCTAAATCGAGAGTGACGTCACCGTGCAGGAAACAAAGCCAACAGCCAACAAAGGCTAACGTTCATTTCTCTGATGTCTTTGTACGTGTGTGTTTAAGTGTTTATTTCCTGGTTTTATTAGCTATTTTATTTGTTAGAGGCAAAACAGAGAAATTATTTTGAATAATTATAAATATATATTATATAAGATATGATGGAGAGCAATTTTGTTAAAGCTGATAGCCGAATTCCCCCAAGAATAGACGCTATTATGGTCGGACAATTTTTTAAAAACAATCCTGATTTTTATGCTCCAGAATTAAAGAATGTAAAAACAGCATAGTAAGTATTACTCTATATATTATAAATTATACTCTAAATGAATGAATGTTTTAGAAAATGCCTAAAAACTAAAAAAGTTTACTTAATATCACAAACACTTTAGGTTATTTGATAAATGACCATTCAATACTTACAAGCTTTAGTTGAAAATAAATGTAAAATAGATAGTACTACTTGACTACATTAAACATGTAAGAAATATACTATGGTTTCCTTGCTTTTACAGGTCCTCTAGAGAAACTTACGTAGACGATGCTGTTGGTTATGTTCAATTGTTCCTATACTGTTTGCCATATTTATTTCCATCTGCAATAACAATTTTATTATCGTTAATTGACCGCTGGCTAAAATATAACTCACATACAGTAATTATTTTATGTGAGTTATATAATAAAATATATATATATAATAAAATAATTTTTTTATTTTGAATCTTTTATTATACCAAAGTATCAAAATACAAATATAGGAATAAAATCCAGTTTATTCCGTTCAAGATCAAAAATAAAATACGTACGTAATTAATAACCTCAAAATATAGTAGAATGTATAGAGAAGACTATAACGAATATGTAATAAAATCAACTCCTTATTTATGTATGAAATATAAGGTAGGAATTATTTACTTACGTTAAATGTAAATGGAAGCGTGAGATTTTACAGCTATATCTTTCGGGATTCTACGAGAGAGAATTAACTAACCACTTCTTCCGAATTTTAGTGTTTGTCGGAAAGTTCACAAACATTTTCTCCGGGGTTTCAATAGACGTGTTAGTACATTGTGGCACTACGCACCATTTATAAGAAATTTTATCGCAATAAATTTATAAAATCGTCAACAATCACTAAATTCAATAGGCGACAGTCGTATTACAATGTGACGGTTACTGTGTTTATTGCATCGTGACGTCCCCACATTAAGTAACCTGTATAGCAGTGTTTTGGCGGGTTTCTTATTCTTTCAAACTTTTTCTGTCATTTCCATAAAAAGTAGAAAAATTTAAAGAGATTCAATGAAATGGGAAATATGCATCAGTTATAACGAAAAATTTGAGATATTATATTGCGGAAACAGTCAAATACCCTATTATTGAAGGTCTTGATGAATTATTTTCAAATTGGAGTATTTATCTTAGTTTCATGTTCTAAATAAAAATGTAACAAATTTATAACGTGCAAAATTCTAAATTTTTCATATTATATAGCTCTGTTTAGCTGTAGTTTATCAGTGTTTTATATATGTATACCTTTATAGTATATAATCAGGTTAAGTAGGCATAGTACATATTTTTATTGGGTTCTTCATAAATTCTTAACGATTGAAGAATAGTCAATAAGTATTTCGATTTATCAAGTATTTATTTCTTATTTATTATTCCTGTCTTTTTCTATATGAGATTAGTTCTGATAAGTTTTAATGTGTTATTATATTTCCAAAATTCTTCAGCTATAATATTCACAGTCGTACGTCTCTGTTGTTTCGTGTTTATTCAAACGTTTTGATATTGTAATTATGTGCCTATCATATTTTCTGTGTGATCTTTATATTCTTTGTCGAGATTTTTTGAACTGATGATATGAAAGGTACTACTTCTGATCTTCTTTATTTCTTCTTCAATGTATACAGTTATTTTCCCCAGTAAATATTTTAGGTGGATCCCTAATTAAGTAATTGATAACCTCGATATCCCTCAAATCCTAAGGTATAATTCAAGTTTTATGTGATCATTAAATGGGGGTCAACAATTTTTTTTACTCTGCTCATTTTTTGGCATGTGGTGAAGGGGCCAGGGAGTTGATTACGTCAGCAACATTTTTTCACATTTTCTACAAAATTTTTGAAATATGAGAAAAAAATTGTAAAATATGTTCAGATAGAAATCAACAAAATTTTGTTTATTTTTATCTGAACATATTTCAGAATTTGATTCGTCCATACTGAAATTTAGGTGAATTATAGTCGAACGTTTTGGAATTCCCAAAATAATGGATAAGCTTAGAACCGAATAGAAATCAGTTGTAGGAGAATTACCTGGTGCTTTTCACAGAATTTGACTATGTAGATATGTCTATATCAATATTTCAAAGCAACTGAACAAGTTCCTCATTTTTTTTTGATATACTATTTTTTCGAAAACCGATATAAAGTTATGTAATTTGATATCATGTCTATAATTTGCTTAAGTGATATGTTCTTCCGATTACTGCATATTTTTATGAGCATATTTTTCATTCATAAACCTGCAAACATCTGCTACTGAATCAGTAAAAAAACCAAAAAAGGACAAATAAATAAACAATATCATTTCAATGAATAACAATTTCAAAAAAAGCGTGAAAATGGTGAAGTGCTTTGCTTACTTTTCATGACAGGGTAGCGGGGTGAGTGAATAGAAGACGCAGAAAGGAGAAGTCTTTGCAATATTTGGGAATACATTACATATTATTGCATTGAATGCACCTGAAAGAATCCAAATTATATAAAAATATGTATTAATATATATTTCATCATATATTGTATTCAATCATACATAATTTTATTGAATAATACAAGCGACAAAGCTATCTATATTTTGTAGATGTTATATTTTATCGATTTGTTTTCGTTTCGTTGTTTTTGTTTGGCAACGAAATTTGTAATTCTTTCAAATTTCAACTTTCAATGATTTTGTTTTGTTATTGAAAAACCTTATTTCTAAACGATTAGGTTTTTTTCACTATCAAATTTATATATTTCGTTCCTTATGGACGAAAATCTAATACAGCTAATACACCAAAAAGAAGTAGAAAAATTCAGGAGTTTTGAATATAAATACAGATTTAAAAGTGTATGAACTTAATTGAATTGAACTTGTGTACCTAAATTGAACTTAAACTTTGCATGCGTGCTACAGAATTGATTATTTTCTTATGATGAGTTTCTGAGTTTCAACTCATCATTGTAGGTAGGCATTAAATAATTAACACAACATAATATTTCGGACCTTTCGTTCAATATAACAGGGGTGAATTTTAAAAGCTATTATTTAATTTATAATTAGTGTCATACATCATGGAAACCACGGCAATAGTAATTGTTGACAACTCAAAATGACGATATTATCAGAGTTATTTATTGCTTCTGAGGTAATTATTTTTCTACGGTAAAATAAGCTGAGACAAGCGTGTCTTCTTGCTCGAGGCTAAATGTTTTATCGGGTAAATCGCTACGCTCTACAACTTCACTATTTGGTAGGTTAGGGGAACAATCTAAGTGCGAGGGGACACGAGAGCTCTCAGAATAGCCATGAAAATTTCTGCTTCAGTCCAATTTTCGCCCAATCTTGCTTTTTTCAATTAGATCCGGTTTGCAATAACTGCTCCCTTCCAAGCATCAACCAAATGGCCTGCATTCAAGTATCGAATATTTTCAATAAAAAAGAAATCGACAAAAAGAAAAATATTCTGTAGTTATCGTGCCCAAATCATCGCATTAGCAGATATTCAATATTAAACGTTTATCTACTGTAACTCTCCATTATACTCCAAGGAATAAATGTTAGTGAGTATTGAAATCGGTGCCCACATTTAATGGAAACTTAAAACAGTACTATTTCGAGCTACCATGCTTTCCTTACAAACGAAAGACATCAACTTCAATCTTCAACTATACCCTTATGGGTCATAAGACAGAAATATCCTGTCAAATCATATGCATATATAATGCATAGATTACTATATATCTCAAATCTTAGTGCCCAATAGAAAGCACATGAATACATTTAACATTGAAAGTATCACACGTCCTTTTCAATTAAGATACTATATTTTTCAACTCTAGTTTTTGAATAATTTCATCTAATTTGATGAAGTAATGCCATCTTGGTTGCGGTTGTAGAAACGCTTGCTGATCATTTATCAAATTTTCCTGAAATGGCTACTTGAAAGATGAAGAAATCGACTACAAGCAAAAGATTCTATATAATACTCGTAGTTATCGTCCTTATATCATCGCACTTGCATTCAATATTAAATGAATAATATGACATTATTTTTATAATTTGTTGACGAATTAGGTATTCAAAAGATAATTATAGCAGAGCTGGCTATGTGAAACATTAGCAATGTGGTCTCTCAATTATCCTCCAAAGGATAAATGTTAGAGAATATTTAAATCGGTGCTCACATTTATTGGAAACGTACACTGTACTGCAAAACAGTACTGTTTTGAGCCACCATGCTCTCCTCAGTTACGTAAAGTCCAACAAACGAAAGACATCGACTTCAATCAAATATCTTCTTATGGATCATAAGACAGAAATACACTGTCAAATCGTATCCATATATAATGCATAGATTACTATATATCTCGAATCTTAGTAACCAATAGAAGGCACATGAATACATGAATACCAGCCTTGCTATAACTATCCATCTTTTGAATAATACGTCAAAAAATTATCGAAACAAAGTTATAGTATACTTTCAATATTATATACTTCTATATATATATATATATATATATATATATATATATATATATATATATATATATATATATACCTATATAAAAGAAGAAATTTACGGTATTTACCTGCAATTTATGTTGTTTGTTTTGGTGACCGCCGTTCACATATGTTTCAAGCTAATCAACATCTTATCAACTTTTTAATCAACATCCAAGTTTGCACATCTAATAACTTGAACTACGCAGTTCTGATGATAGCCAATTAGCTTGAAACATATTTAAACGGCTGTCACAAAAACAAACAACATAAATTGCAGGTAAATACCGTAAATTTCTTCATTTCTATTTTCATACCGGTATCAACCTTTTTATATATATATATATATATATATATATATATATATATATATATATATATATATATATATATATATATATATATATATATATATATATATATATATATATATATATATATATATATATATATATATATATATATATTAATGAAAAGGAGTATTGGCTGGTAATTTAAATATAATTATTGTGGGTTATAGGCAAAATAAGAGGCCTCTATGAACAGATTTTATCCAAAATTTATCCACCATTTTTTGGAAATAGTCCACATTAATAATAACCCCAACAGCATCAATAAGAAGACGGACGTTTCCAGACTTAGTTGCATTCATAGTTACTTACTCTCAAATCATTTTAAGTAACCTTCGCAACTTCGCAGACATCTCACAACTTCAATAGACTTTTATGTGTTACGTGCGTAGTATGACATTTGTTACTAAGGTGATTTTACTCTCTCACCTCTGTGTCGTTCTTCAGTGTCAATGTTTCTCTGTGCTCCTGTCATTTCTATTCTATTATTTATCTATCATTGTTTTTAGTTAGTACATAAGGATATTTTTACATCTATAATTTAAATCAACTTATTTTTAAGAAACACATTCCTGTTTGATGGTTTTTGGCCATACCTTTTATACCTAGTTAGCCGTAAGTTGTAAATCATAATTTTTAACAGTACAATTGTATAAACATCTCTTTCAGAGTCCTGATGAAGACTGTAAACCCAGTCGAAATATAGACCAGGCAGACAAATTGGATAAAATCTATTCATAGAGGCCTCTTATTTTGCCTATAACCCACAACAATTATATTTATATATATATATATATATATATATATATATATATATATATATATATATATGGTCTCCCAAAATTAACGCAAGAAAAAAATGGCAAGTGACACATCTATGGTACTAGGTAGTCCATTGTTTTCCGGGAAATGAGTATGTTCTTCAGTGATTAGAAGTGCACATTCGTAATTTTCAATTCGCAATTGAGAAATTCGAAAAACATTTGAAAAATTTAAAAAAGAACAAAATTGCGACATCAAACCTTGCGTTAATTTTGGAACATCATAACATATAACTTCATGAAATTGTGCAGAAAATCGGATAACAAATCCTTCATGATATAACTCAATGCATGAAAAGACAACTAAAAAATAAATCTTCACTAATCACAAAACATTGTGAAAATTTACAAGTTTAAATGCTTACGAATAAAGAATTACGATACTTCAAAGAGATAAAAATTAATACATCGGCGTACTATGATAAGAAGTGCATTCCGACAGGAGCAACATTGAGGCATTATAACACAACGATTCTCCGAAAGCAATCTTCGCAGCTCAAACAAAAGTTATGGACGGTCATTCATAAAATAGAGAACTATAAAAACAGGAACGAAAAATTCTCAAAAAGGTTTAGAGACCAATTAATAGAATTAGATGTAAAGACCTCAAAGAGAACTTTATCAAAAGACAAATACGATAACGAAAGGAATCAGAAAACTACGACTAAATTTTTATATACATGTCTCAGGATGAAAGAGTCCGAAATATCTAAGAAACTACTAGATATAATAACAAAGAGTAAATGCAGCAGAGATTGGTTTAAAAAGATTCACAACGATCTAAAACAGATCAATACGAAGAATCAGATCGCACGGAGTTTCGCTTTAAAATCGGAGATGCGAAGTTTGAGCAAAAGCCATCGCGCCAACCTAAAACAAAATGGACAGTTGAGCGGAAAGAGGAGCATTCTGAGAGGATGAAGTATTTTTGGGAGACAAAAAAGCTGAAGCAAAAGTTCTAAAAATTGAGAATTCAAGTTCAACCACTCACCCATAGAGGAATAATCGTTATGATAATAAGAATAATATATATTATACACATAAATAGTTGATTGAGAAGAGGGATACATGTTGAAATTCCAAGTCAGACGATTAATGAATTAAACACATTTCAAGAATTTCAATAGACATTGTTCACTACAATATTTTTTCTGTACACAATACCTTCAACAGGTGTATTCTTCAAAACTATGGATAATAATGACAGAATTTAATCGAATATTTCTAAAGGTTTTCTTTCGATTGGCATTGGCATTCGACTAGCATTATTCGAAATTGACGTTAAGCACATAAGGTGCTTTTTTCCAAATATATACTGCGAAAAATCGTGCATCACATTTCAATGTCACTCAATAAGTGCTGAATATTATTCAATCCCTAATTTTTTTTGTTATAAAATATCGAAAAATATCGATTCTTTTGTTTTCATTGTGCCTAATGAGGCAACATCAACAAATTTTTGATGTTGGAGTTTGATAAATTGAAAATAATGAATGAAACGTTAAATAAATTGCTGTCTCGATAAACAGAATCATGAAATTGTTGAACGAAAATAAGGAAGTATTTTTCAATTTCAATAATATATCTCCATACAAAAACAACAAATCGAACCATTCATCAACATCTATGCTTGAAATTTCCAAGTAATAAGATTTGAATTATGTATATGAATCACTTTTTGCGTGACCTGTTTTCGAAATTACACGATTTCGAGAAATGTTGTGGTTGAAAGTATATAACAGAGGTCGATATTGTCTGGTTCTTAAGCCAAAAAGCTCCAGAATTCGATGTCATCAGCTAGTGTGATAAATGGGGCTATATTTTACTCAGAGACACAAGACTTTAGCGAAGATGATATCTTGTTCTTCCGCTCTGTCTTAGCTCGGACTTGGGTTATTTACTGACCGTTGCAACTTATTTTATAATTTATATTGATATAGCACGGTCTCTCATAACTTAAGGGAACCCGTGTCTTGCAACTAAATACAAATTAGCGCTCAAAACGTAATTAATGATAGTAAAGTGGAAGTCGTTTATTTCAAACCTGCTACGAATCATGTAAACATTCGAGTACTTTTTGCGATACCTAGCAAAATTTCTGACGTACTCGTAACATTGTTTACCATGACACTTTAATTGAAAGAGATATTGGTATATATATATATATATATATATATATATATATATATATATATATATATATATATATACGACGTTTATTCAAAATTAAATGTGAATTTTGAATTTTTTCGAAAAGCATTGATTTTTTCATAAATATCCATTTCGTGCCCATCAAAGTAACCCCTTTCAGATATAATGCACTTATGCCAGCGCTTCTTCCAATCCATAGCACTTCTGAAATACGCTTTTCGTTATGGCCATTAGCTCGTTCTACGATTCCGACTTTTTATCATCAATTCTGGCAAAACGCTATCCTTTCATTAGTCTCTTCAGTTCTGGAAATAGAAAAAGTTCGCAAGGAGCCAAATCTGGTGGTAGAGGCATGATTAGGTGTTGGTTTTGCACCAATTGTCCAAGAACACATGGTTTAATACGCCGTTGTAATCGAAGAAAACAGCGAGCAAAACCTACACATCTGATCGAACTTGACGTGCCTTTTTCGGTCTTGGCTCTTTTGGCAGCTTCCATTGGGATGATTGCGCCTTGGTTTCAACGTCATAACCGTATACCCACGATTCGTCACCAGTTATGATCTGTTGAGCAAATCTAAGCGATACTAAAATGCGACGTTGCTTCTACTCAAAATTTAGCAATTTAGGAACAAACTTCGCTGCACACGTTTCTTGCCCAAAATATCCGAGAAAATTGCATGGCATGGGGCGATTGATACGTTAACATCCTCTGCAACTTCGCTTATATTGATTCCACGATTTTCCAAAACCATTTTCCTGACTGTTTCGATGTTTTCTTCGTTTGTTGACGTAGTTGCAACTCCAGGACGCTCATCGTCATCAACATCTTCTCGGCCTCGGTAGAAGGTAGACTCTCTGAATGTCATAAACAACATTTTGAGTGCGTTGGAGCACTTTCTTCCATTTTCAACGCAAAATTAAATCCATATTATTTGATGTATTTTTTCAAAAGAAGAAAATCGAAGTACACACAAAAAGGTGCTAACGATCATTTATTCCATATTTTCAAAAAATATATTCCAAATTGAACCTAAATTCACCTTTTTTTTGAACAGAAATGTGGCTAGTAAGTCTTTGTGGTCGAAATACCGGTCGAATTAGTAGATAGCCACTTACCATAATTTTTATCAATAAAATGGAAAATATGTTCCTTAAAATACTTCCTTTGGTCCGCAAAGGAAGTAGCTATACCAAGTGTTTCGAGTTCATTAAAACTCCATTGACAAGTTTGAACACACTAGAAGATGTTTACCAGATAAATAATATTCATTGAGAAAAACAGGATCCCATTTGCACCTTCCTCATATAAGGAAAGATATATTAGCAAAAGAAGATTCTTAAGTTATAAACAAGCTTCCCTATACAAGCAAAACCGATCCGTTTTTCACTCACTTTTAAAATCCTTCGAATTTAATATGATTCGAATTTTCTTGTTTATTCAAACTATTACAAACCAAACCTCTAACCTAAATCTGGCTTTTAACTTTGTTGAGATTTCCTCATGGTAAGGAAGCGAATGATGAACGAATGTTTTCCTCGAAAGTGCTCAAAAGGCATACGGAGGCTGACTTATGAATTATTCATTTGATTGAGAAATTTCATATTCGAAATGAAGGCCGCATCGTGAATTTTTAGATATATTCATGATATAATTAAATATTGCTTGAGCTCTATTCAGTTCTTATACCGAGATTTCAATCTGAAATTATCAATATCGTATCACATTAGGTTTGTTAAATAACTTCAATTTATAGAGCTCATATATTCCTTGAACTGCCCGAATACCTACGCCAGAAATCATAACTTTATTTTCTTCAAAAACATAACCTAACATCAACTCATATCTGTTGGTTTATGGGTTTCAACTCATATATGGGTTTCTTGACATTCAGAGAATAATTCCCATGAAATTAGGCATAAATAATTATTACAATCTGTATGAAAAATTCAAAGTTATGGCAAAAACATTTCATAAATAAAAAGCTCTTGTTGCATTCATTTCTCAAGATCAAGTCTATATTTTCGGAAACCACTGACAATTTCAAAATAAAAATTGTAAAAGAAAGACTGTTTTTTAGATATATGTACAAACTTTTATTAAACAAATCAAGTAATATAAGCTATAAATATTTTAACAGCAATTTACTATTTCCATTGGGTATAAAAAGGATATGTGCTGCTCAGAAATTTACCCTAAGGACAATGTTTGGAATTGGTTACAGAGGATCCTGTCGTGGAATATTCAAGAAAAATAATATGCTTACTTTACCTGGCCTGTTTGTTTATAGAACTATACTATTCGCGCATAGAAATAGATGTTATTTTGATGAGTACTTAAATCGAAAAAACACTAGACAGATGTCCACATTTTTTTATCCTAAACATAGGCTAACGATGACCAATAAGTCCACATGTTACATGGCAATGAGGTTATTCAACAAGCTTCCCAGATTAGTTCGCATGAAAAAACAACACACAAATTTTAAAAAAGAAATCTACAGGCTTCTATTGAATTTGGAGCCGTATGATATTACAGAGTACGAAAGATACTGTGCTAATATAGCTTGAGTTTTTTTTCTTTTCCTTTTGTTTTGACGTTTTCTCTATTTATTGTTAAATTTGTAATTTGACATTGTTATTTTGATTGCAATAATTGAGAGAAATAAATGTCTATCTATCTATATACATATTCCCAATAGAATAATGAAGTAGATAATACAATAAAAATGAAGTAGAAATCGAATAACGTATTATTTCAAGAGAAAATGTATGATGCGCACAAGCTCTTGGTGAAATTCAAGTAGCCAATGAAATTTGAGGGAAAACTGACGTTAATTTTTGAGTCCATTCATTTCGATGTACGTTGGTTGACTGATAGGGTAATTAGAGAAAATAACAACGTCCGGAGGCATACGTGAACTACGTATGATTGCAATTTATTTTGGTCTACGAATAGCGTGATCAGATAGATGTTACAAGGTTTTGCATGCTCAGATGCCATCTGAAGATAAGGCTAATTAGCTGTGTGCCTGGGTTCATGTGTTGGATACCGCATAAAACAGATTCTGTGGTTGATATTGATATTTCATTGGAAATCTACTGCACACCTTGAAGTGGTTCACAGCAGGAACTCCAACTTTGACCTTAGATTGAATCAGTTGGTTTAGGAATTCGTCATTAAGTTAGAAATAAATGAGAATGCTCTAGCGTTTTTAATCAATCGAAATTTTTCTTTCGATTTTGCTTCCGAACTTATTTCCAAAAGTTTGTCGCTGAAAAGTTTCAACCAAAACCCACAAATAGTGTCCAATGTGTTCAAATTTCACAGAGGAAATATTTCGTTAGCGCAGTTTTAAGAATTATAAGGCACTAAAATATGGAGTATAATATTTTTGGGATTGAAGAGAAAGTCCTCAAGTGAATTACAATATAATTTGATACTGAATTCACAAAATTAATACATTTCTGAACAAAAGTAAATCTAACTATGTTCTTACTCTGAGTAAGGCCTTAATACACTCCGGCTCTAAATTTCAGAATGAATACTTGAATAAATTAAACAAAATACTTCAATACATCAAGACTTAGAATTGAGTATATATCTACTGAATAAGTAGACTTCAATACTTATGTTTCGGTTCAATAACCCATTATTTAAGACTAATACAAGAATGGTTATGTTGAGCTCTTGGTTAATAGCCCGAAACATATGCGGATAATGTTCAAATTTTTTTGGAATTAAACATTCATTACGAGATAAAATTTCAAAATGCTCGCCCTGGAATTGCGCGAGAGATCGATTGACGATTGAAGAAAATGAAAAATTCTTTGCCGCAATGATCTATTATCGAGACAGGGATACAAACTAGGGGGTTTTCCCCCAAAATTTAGGGGGACAAAATGTTTGGTGGGGTTTTTTGCGGGCTTAAAATTTTCAGGGGCAATCTTAGGGGTATTTTTAAAGTATTGTTTGCTTTCTGTGAGTGTCCAAGGACCAAAATGTCAATGCTTCTTCTTTCTTAAAAAGACTTCTTATACTATTAATGACAACAATGCCTGATTTATTTCATTGCATATATATATATATATATATATATATATATATATATATATATATATATATATATATATATATATATATAAAGGCTGAGCAGACTGAAGAAATGATTTTCAAAAACATTATGCTGCAAACGTATGGCGCAAACATAAACTCAACACTCTTAATTATCTTGTAATGAAATATGAAAATAGACATATGTTTTCAAGTCAAAAACAAAAAGATTTGTGAATGCGCAAATTCGGAAAACTTGAGCTGCATAAATAATATGGACAATGTTACATTTTCAAATATTATCTATCAACGCTACGAATTTTGGTCATTTCTTAAACTCTCACCAATATTAATTTCCTTCAAATGTAACCTCCATACTCTAGTGAAAAGTATCCAGAATTGTTGGCTATAAGATTATTCGAAAGACTTACAACCACGTACTGTCCTTGTCTAAGTGGGCTAAATCTTTTCCAGTTAACAAATTGTGATGATAGTGTAAATAAACATTATTATTAATATTCATATATTTCTTATGTTCGTTTCTTACTGCCTAGAAAACTGAAAGTTATTCCTGAGTTCCTTAGCTTCATTGAAGATTCACTGAAGTATGTTTCAAGATGAACTATAATTAAAGAAAAGAATCTAGGAATCTCACTGAGAGTTGCGTCAGTAGCTATCAATTTATCTAAAAAAAAAGAGTGAGTACTTACCCATTTCTATTTGTTTCGATGTCTTTGTGGGAAACAACGGACAAGCCCATGTGAGATGATTATTGAAATAAACGTGGAAATGATCCTTGCTACCATTGGTAAGTATGGGAACGGAGACCGCGATGGCGGCACAAGAGTATCATGGTTTAAAATAATAATAGATTATTTGCTGTATCTGTAGGATAATTAATATGCAACCGTATATGCGTTAAATTTGCAAATCGTTCGCAATTTGACACGAAACCATGCGTTTTGGTGAATGGAAATTTCAGATTTAAAACGTACTACCAAATAAGTAGGTTGTAGAAAAATTTGCAATCTAAATTGCCCACGAAACTGTATTATTAATAACATAATTGGTTCATCCAATAAATCGTAGTTTAATGTCGATTAGCGTGAAATTATTCAGAATTTTGAATTGTTAAATAATATGTTCTTTTGGATATATCACAATTCTCGACTATTATTTTATTTATTGAATTGCTATACAGGGCGTGTAGACCTAGAACGCATGGTAGCATTGTTTACCATATTTCAAATGTTGACTTTTACTACAGCTTTTGAAAGCTCCACACAATATGCCTATATTCTGTATTATTGTTCGCTTTTTTAAGTGTGGTATATTCAAATCTTTGATTTATTCGATCACATTCTCCAATGTTCATCAGTGTTTTCTCCTTATAAATTGGTCCAACATTTTTCTTCCCCATATTTCCATTTTTACCTGCACCATATACATCACACCATGTGTGTAATCAATAAAATTGCTTATTGGTAAAAAAAATGTGTATAAATATACGAGAAATTACTCATGAATTCAAATCAATAAAATATTATTAAATATTAAAATAAATATTATCAGCATGGGGATTTCATTTTTTGAAAACTGGGTAATAAGATTGGTTTTTTGAGTAGACTATCTAATAAGTTAACAGGGTGGACCATACAGGTGATCAGTAATGCATTAATATTTCCCCAATTCACATATTGTAAGTCTCTGCTATATTATTGTAGTAAAGAAGATATTTAAATTACAAGTCCTGCAGAATAAATTAAAGAGAATATAATTAAATTGTAATAGATACACTGCAGTGCAAGGTATGTTAAAAAGACTAAATTTTCTTAGTGTTGAACGTTTATTCATATATAAAATTGTAAATAATTTAGCACCAAAATGCATGTTGGCACCATTGGTTAAAAGGTCCACTACGATATATATATATATATATATATATATATATATATATATATATATATATATATATATATATATATAAAAGGTCCACTAGGAATATGGAAGAATATCACATAGAAAAGTATAGAACAGGCACACTATATAAATCTCTTTTTGTCGGTGGTTTCATGTTATATAATAATCAATTACCAGAGTATGCTAAGTTATCCCAAAATGTATTCATATTTAAAAAACGATTGATACATCATCTTTTATTGAGTAAATAGCTGTAAGTACACATAAGAACGTAATATGTTTAATTTTGTAAAAACTAGACAAGAGCTAATAAAGGTACTATTATTATTATTATTTATAAAATTATTCACAACTGAGATTGAATTCTCGCTTAACTCTTGATGAAACATAATTAAATATTAAATTAAATTAAACTCTTGGCTTAATGTTTCACGATTATATTTAACAATATGAATTTGTCAACATGTTTCGAGCGTAAGCTCATTAGCACAAAATGAGCTTACGCTCGAAACATGTTGACAAATTCATATTGTTAAATATAATCGTGAAACATTAAGCCAAGAGTTTAATTTAATTTAAAATTATTCACATTAGGTTGTGTTATGTATAACATAAGGTCAAGATTGAGTTAATTTATTCTAATTCATCTATCTGTCATACTATTTACTTATTCTCTATATACTTGTTTTACAGAACATTTCCATTATGGTTATTGAATGAAATCTTTTGAAGTTTCTTCATATTTTTTTGATTATAATCATGTATACCTACAGGAAAATATTTGTTAAAGTCCACTTTTGAAAAACTAGTTTCTGTAATAAAATAACCTGAAATTACTTCAGGTTTATACCTTTTATTAAGTAAAAGAAGAAACTTACGTTGAAAACCTACACACATTTTTTTTATATAACAGCCGTTTACATATGTTTCAAGGTTATTGCCTATCGTCAGAACGGCGTAGTTCAAGTTAAAGATGAAAGTACTTGAAGAGATATATAAAAAATTAATATATAAAACACGAAACACAGTTTCGTATGTAAACATATGTAAACGGCTGTTATATAAAAAAAAAAATGTGTGTAGGTTTTCAACGTAAGTTTCTTCTTTTACTTAATTTCAGTTTGCCTGCATTAAATATAATTCTTAGAATAATTATTTTATTGTTTATACCTTTTCTTCCTTTTTTTCAGGTATTTTGTACATTTAAATAATATAATTCTAACGCAATGTACTCAAAAGTAGCACTTCAAACCATATTGATATAAAATGAAAAATATATAATATAATATAAAATATAAATATAATTATATTAAAAAGAGAATTTCTATAGTCTTAATGAAGATATTTCAAATATTAATAGAAATAATTTTTGCATATTTTGAAAGCAGTTTCAATTATTTCGTTCGTACCATTGTAGTGGGTATTATAGATATTATATTATATTATATTGTACTACATTATATTATATTATTTTCTCATTTCTCAGATTAATTTACAGTCTGATTAGACATATTTATTTTCATGCGATTTCGGTAGAGCGAGATCTTTCATTTCCGTATCAGTGTTTGTTTTTGGGCCAGGGCATATGAGAAATGAAAAATACCTATCTTCTCTAGATAAAAGTGACCAAACTTCGAGAAATCCTACACAAGTATCTTAATTAAGATAAATCAGTAAAGGGCCAAAACGAGGGGTGCATTACTGTGGGGCCCCAAGGCTAGTGGCCATACGTCATTTTAGCCACAATTCCATATTTCACGAGAACGATAGTGAGTTATTGATGAGAATGTATATGTATCACGCGTGACCCAAGCTGCCTTGCATGATATGTTCTCCGTTGTCGCTAACACTGGATACATTCCCAGAGGATTTCGGAACTACCTCATTCAAAAGTATAAAATTGACGAATTACTTTTTCATCGAAGGCGAAAATAACATAGAATCTTACGTTTATACAGCTAAAGCGAGATATCTTACGTTGTATTCAACACACTCGTGGTCAGGTCCGCCGTAAGCGGGCGGCTCGACCAGGGGGCGGAAAATTGAGTGACTTCTTACGTACCTAATTCAAGTCATTGTCATAATATCTATTGTTTAAGAAAATAAATATTAAGTCATATCATTCAAAAAAATCTGACCGAATTACGTTAACACCGCCATCTTTTGGCATCTGTCAAAACTAAGATGGAACACCAAACGTCGTATCTGCCATTCTATGGAAAACGGGACTGTTTATGTTGAGGGAATCACCGTTGAGCGTCCTCTTCAATTCGCTCGCTATGGTAGATAAATAGAACGACCGGCACAATGAATTGCAATTATTTTGTTAAAGGTTCTTTTGAGGTGGATATCGGCTTAATTTATTGATATTTAAACTTGTCTAGTGTGATTATAATTCAATCATCCGTCAGTACAAAACATAAGTGCAAAGGAATCTTAATTATGGTAAGTATTAACCTATCTTTATTTATAGACTTATTTATCGCAATAATTACTGTTCAAGTAACATCATAAACGTTTTAGTATGAAAAATTTGTCTTCAATAATTCTCAATTTGGAAAATTAATGAGTAGGTTATGTTATGATTGAAATTGAACTTATTGTAGAAAATGTTACGTGGGGTGATAACCTATTTGTCTGAATGAACTTTTCTGGCATATTATTTCAATTAATTTGAGGAACCGCAGAAATGGGAAAAATTTTCGGGAGAAAGAGGTACAGAAAGAAAAAATGGCGAGTTCTTTACGAAAGTTTTGTGGTAAGCCAGATAATAAGGAAACGAAATGCCAAGAAGATATCGTGGTGATATCGTAAGAGAAAGATTATGTTCTTCGGAAGAACTAAACTAAAACAAGAGAAGGTACTACTGAAGAAACTGAGCAGTTTATCTTCGAAAGTAACATGCAGCACTTTAGATTGTTGTGATGATCCTGGTTTGTGGCCTGCAAGTAGAAGTAATTATCTTGTTCATATTTTGGTTAATCGTGTCCGGTGAAGGCGTCCAACTGCAACTTTCCTATAAGTGATGACGGAAGAAAATTTAGAGACAATTATTATTATAGAAATCTTCCCAAATGGAGAAAAAATTAAGAGAGAATAGTTTATTTACTCTATTTCGAAAGATTCAATACATTGTTTTTGTTGGGAATTATTTGCTAAATCTGCTAGTAGTTTGTCTGCTTTGAACGGTTTTTCTGATTGCAAACATTTGTCATTAATATTGAAAACGCACGAAAAAGTGTTTCCAACAGCGAAAATGTGAAATCATTGGTAGAATTGATTAGAATGTTGAAAAATAAAACTACTGTAAATCAGATGAAACTGAGACTGTTAGAATCGGAAAAATAGCAATGGTGTGATGTATTAGAAAAAATCATAGGCGTAATCAAGTGTTTATTTCATCAGTGTCTGGCATTCTGAGGGTCCTCAAAAACATTATATGATCATGATAATGGTAATTTTTCAAAAGCAAACGAAATGATAGCGTCCTTTGTTTCAGTCATGCGGGAACACATTCACAAAATTCAATCCTCGAAATCAGATTCAAGTCGTATGACTCACTATTTAGGAGATCAAATTCAGAATGAAATAAATGAATTGCTCGCCAAGACTAAGTTTTTTTAGCAATAGTTTGAACATGAAATTTTAAATAGTTTGAACACAAGAAAGTTGATAGAAAATTTCGCAAATTTAAAGGCAAGAAGAGTACATTTTTTGTAGATAAATAGAAATAAAAAACGTGAGTTTAAAATTTTTCATATTAGTAAACAATTAGGTATAGTAATTCATAAAATTCAATTATTCATTAGTTTGGACAAAGTTGTGATATAAAACGAAACTTCAACGAAATTTAATCTTAAAATCAATTTAAATCTTAAACAGGCAATAAATCAAATTAATAAATTTTAAATATATATATATATATATATATATATATATATATATATATATATATATATATATATATATATATATATATATATATATATATATATATATATATATATATATATATATATATATATATATATATATATATATATATATATATAACGCCATCTAGTGCACTATGCACTGACGTTATAGTATTTTAGTGTATTATGTTACGTTAGAGACCATATCACAAACTCTGTAATACTTGTACCTTTTATCACTCTGTGATTTTCAAATTATTCTGTGAACTGTCTGACAGCATTTAAGGCGCGACATATTATTTTAACCTCCTATTCTGTTTGTATATTTTGTGGACGCAGAGCTCAAGATTAATATTCAATCGACATTTAATTTTCGATTCTTGTTTCAGGTTTGTTATATTTTAGAATAAGTTAATATTGTATTTATTGAATAAATTCTTGTTTCAGTTTTAAACATTCATCGAGAGTCATTGATTATTAAAATACCAAAATAACTAAATTATATATATATATATATATATATATATATATATATATATATATATATATATATATATATATATATACATATATATGTTAACAGTGTTGTTCGTACTTCTCTAGATTTATATTCAGTTTGTTAGTGTTCGAATTGAAAGTATCGAATGAATGGCAAAACAATCAATTGTGATATTCTACTGTGTGTTTGTATCGACAATTCAGATTGATTATGTTCCATAGAGCGATAGAGCTATAGCTCCATTTGAAGAAGCAACGGGTTATACAAAATAGTTGAGGTGTTTTAAAGTTATGTCTTCATGAGGTAAAATATAAGCTGCGTGCCATTGTCGATTCCACAGAGAAGACCGCCAATAGGGTCCTCATTAGGATGTCTAGTATAAACCATAATTCAAGTTTGATGTCAAATATGGCGCTCCAGAGAATGTTATTACTACATTTATGAGCTGTCAAGTCAAGCTATCTGAAACACGGTTTTCTGGTCTTTTGCGACCTATAATTTCAGATACAAAATTTTCAAGATTTGTGGTGCACGTTTTTTTGTCCACTAAAACGTGAGTCAATTAATTTTCTCAGTTAAGTGATATTTGGTCACAACATGCTATTTTGTGAAATATTTATGATGTTGATTTTCCCGGTGCACAATAAATGTGAAATGCGGGCAATCATTCTAAAAAACATCGATTGGCTTCATGTTTTTTTCCATTCACGCAACTGCTGATAATTTTCTTACTTTGAATAATCAATTCCTCATCAATTATCAAACTCACCTAACGTAGTAACAATCGAAATATTGAAATCGATGCCACACCTGATGGAAGTGTAAGACATATATTTCGTTCTGCAAGTTTATAAATATAAATTTATGAACTTATATTTATAAAATTGAATTTATAAATATAAATTTAAATTTAATAAATGTTAAATTATAAGTTTTAAACATATGTTTCCATCAGGTGTGGCATCAATTTCAATATTTCTCTAACATTTATCCCTTGAAGGATAATGGAGACAGCTCTACTATAACATTCTCTTGGTTAATTTGAATTTTTTAAATGAATGTTCTAGTGTTCATTTTCTTAAATTTTAAATAAAATTGGTTTTAGTGACAAATTATACAATTGGTTTGATACATATTTAAATGATCCACGGCAGAGGGTAAAGTTCGGCACTTGCATATCTTCAGAGATGGTTACCAATTATGGTATTCCACAGGGAACGGTTTTGGGACCACTACTTTTTATATTGTATATAAATGATATCATAAGATATGTAAGAGGGTGTGAAATATCATTGTTTGCTGATGACACAATGCTTTATATATCGGGTCATAATATCGATGAAATGGTTGAGAAAATTAATGATGATTTAAGTAGGTTGTATGTGTGGTTATGTGAAAATAATCTCAAAATAAACATAAAATAGTCAGAATTTATGATGGTGGGAGCATCATATAGAATAAGAAATACACGTTCACAGGGTATTAAAATAAAAATAAATGATGATTATATAGAAAGAGTTCATAGTATGAAATATTTAGGTGTCATGTTAGATGAAAATCTCAATTTCAAGTTGCATGCTGATTACATTGCCAACAAGATGTCAAAAAAAGTGCATTTTATGGCTAGGCTAAGTAACAGATTGAATATGCGTACAAGATTGTTATTGTTTAAAACAATTGATTTGCCACATATTGACTATTGTACGTCTCTTTTATTCAATCTTCAGAAAGCATCTATCAGTGAACTCCAGAAAATTATGAATAGAGGAATGAGATTAATTTTTAAATGGAAAAAGAGAACACCCATTAACTTAATGTTAGAAATATTGAATTTAATGAGCGTAAAACAGAGGATAACCTTCAGGACATTAGAGTTTCATGGGCATGAAACTCGTCATAGAGATGACTTTTTTGTAGAAAAATATAATTTAGCTTTAATGCATAGATCCACAATAAATGAGGGAATAAGAATGTTCAATAATTTACCTGCTGATGTAAGAAATTGTATTTCAATGAGGAGTTTTAGATCTTTGAAATTATTCATATTTCGAAATATTGTACTGGGATAAAAGTGGATAAATATTAATATTGAATTGTTTTTGTAATAGCTTCATGCTAAATAAACTTATTATTATATATTATTATTATTATTATATATAAAAATATATATATATATATATATATATATATATATATATATATATATATATATATATATATATATATATATATATATATATATATATATATATATATATATATATATATATATATATATATATATATATATATATATATATATGTACTTTTTAATTTCGCATTATACTTACCGACCAAGAATATGATAAATTGAATTTCATATTCAGTCTGTTGCACGTCTTTCGCTCAGTACTTTCTGTCTGTTTACGCACTGTGAATCATTTTAAGAAAACTAGTGAATGTTAAATGAAAAATCATCAAGTAGGACCATAAGACGCATGTTTTCTGATGGTAAGCAAAGATGTATTTCATTATAATGACCGATTGAATTTTATTCAGGCGTAATCACGTGCTTTGTGAATTAGATTAATGATGAGTTTGACATCAAAATGACGAGATCGCGAAGGCTTTCATCTTGGGTGGCCATTGTGCACTACTATTCAATGACAGACACCGCACTTTCAAGTAGGAATAATCACAACTTCCATTCGATCATTTAACCAGTGAGATGAACTTAAATAGAAAACTACCGATTGGAAGTTCCAAAGAACACCTAAATATACAGGTTGTTGTTAGTTCGAAGTCTCTGCATCTTTTTCGCTATGATATAACTGGTGATTTTTTAAGAGTTAAGTTTTTCAGGTTGGCGACACTGGTTGGTAATGGCATCCAAACGTCATCTGTCAAAGTGAAAAGTTTTCAGTATACTCTGCCATTTCATCATGAAAAGACTTAAAAACGATTGCAAATTGTTGAAATTCACTATCAAAATTCGTGCTCTGTGAAAAATGTGTATCGTTTGTTACGACCATATTATGGTCGTCATAATCGACCTGGTGAATCAACAATTCGTGCTGTTATCACCAAATTTCGCACTTGGTTTACTTTGTTCGATATTAAACCATTGTCTCGCATGCGTACAGTGCGTACTGAAGAGAATATTGCAGCCGTAGCGTACAGTGTTAATGAGGATCGTGAAATGTCAATTCGTCGCCGTTCCCAGAAATTGGGCATGTGATACTCAACCACATGGAAAATTTTACGTGTTGATTTGGGTTTGAAAGCTTATAAAATCAACTTCGGCAAGAATGACCTACGACAACGTCTAATTTTTGGTGAATGGGCCTTAGAACAGCTTAATGAAAATCTGCTGTTTTATCGAAAAATTATTTTCAGCGATGAGGATCACTTCCGGCTTAACGGATATGTAAATAAAAACAAATAAAAAAGTTACCGTCAACGGCGAACGATATCGAGCCGTGATACGCAACTTTTTTTTGCCCCAGTTGGCCGAGTTGAACTTGGTTGACATGTGGTTTCATCAAGACGGTGCCACAAGCTACACAGGTCGTGAAACAATGGACATGTTGAAGGATGAATTTGTTGAGCAGCTTATCTCTCGAAATGTCCCTGTGAATTGGCCGCCAAGATCATGCGATTTGACGCCTCTGGATTATTTCTTGTGGGGTTATGTAAAGTCGTTAGTGTATGTGGACAAGCCGAACAGGATTGAAGCCTTACAAGATAACATAACACGTGTAATTCGTGGGATACAGGCCGAAATACTCGAAAAAGTGACGCAAAATTGGACCTTCCGAATGGACCATTTGATACGGAACAACATTTACATGAAGTTATCTTTAAAATGTAGATGGCAAAGCCCAAGTCATCAATTTCAATAAAAATTTTGAATATATGATGCAAATTCAGTGTTTTATTCGATTAAAAAAAACTACGCTTAAAAAATCACGCTATATATATATATATATATATATATATATATATATATATATATATATATATATATATATATATATATATATATATATATATATAATCGTTAAATTCAATTATGGTCCATAAAATATTCATCATCAATGAATATTCTTGTAATATTTAATCTTAGTTATTGATTTTCATTTTCACTATTCTGAACTTTACGAATTCTACACTTTTTCAAAATAAAATTTTCACTTTCCTCCATTTCGAATATCAAAGGCCTTCAACGGCATTTTCAAATTATGGCGTATGTCTCAGATTGTTACGAGTTGATATAGAATACATTCAATTCGCTCTTCTAATGCTTGCGAATGTAGAAACCCAAATAATGTATGTATTCGTTTATCCATTTTCAATATTTCTCATCGAGTATAAGGTTTTGTTTGTCTCGTTAAAATCTTATAATTTTCCAATGTATTTCCTGAAAAAATATTCACAAATTATTAAAATTTAGCTCTGCTACCAAGAATCAGATAAAATATATATCACTAATAAGTATTCACTAATATAATAAAAAAATATTCAGAATTTTCTCATAATTTAATACAAATACACATGACGACCTTTCGAAGTACTACTTCTTTATCAAATGCTGAATTAATACTCAGTATTAATACTCAGTATTCTTGTAATACCTATCCAATCTTTGTTATTAATTTTCATTTTTTGTATTTTGAACTACACAAATTTTAACATTTTTTCAAATGAAATTATCACTCATCCTAAACATCGAATATATCTTCAGCGACACTTTTCAAGTTATAGCGCCCATGGTGCCGATTTCCAAGGCATATGTATGGCACATATAGTTACGAGTTGCATTAGAATTCATTCAATTCGCTCTTCTAATATTTGCAAATGTAAAAACCCAAATAATGTATTCGTTCATCCATTTTCAATAGTTCTATTCGAGTACAAGCTTTTGTCGTGTTAAAAACTCATAATCTTCTGATGCGTTTTTTGGAAAAATATTCACAAAGTATAAAAATTTAATCGGCATAATTTTTGATCACCACAAAAAAGTGCAAAGGGTATTTGAGCATGACATTTTCGTGTATAATGAAATGTTACCAAAATGTCATCTATACTTGGAAAAGATAATTCTTCAGATATCAACTAGATAATTGTCAGTAGGAACGGTGTTACATTAATTGAAATCTCAAATAAAAGTGCCACATAAAGGGAAAAAAATGAAGAGCACAACTCGCCGTGAGTCTTAGCAATTTAAATACTGCGAGAGTAAAATACAAACGTAAATCATTGAATAATTATTGTTGAACTTCTCAGCAGTCTTGTAAGTCGGAATGGGGATAGCCCCCCGCTAGGAACGTATACATAAAACCGGTAACAATATCCTATTTTACAAGCCAACCGCCCCGCTCTTCATTTTTGTATGTCAATTTCTTTGCACCTCGTAATCTAAAAACATAATAGGATTTTAAGTAAATAATTATTATGTTCCCACTGGCGCTTTTCTCGTTCACGAAGTTATTAACAATGGCTTCTTCCATCACTCGATTATAATGACTAATTTAATGAAAATTACAAATGTTCCAAAAATGCTAAAGATAATCGTCCAATGAACTTGCTACCAGTATTGGATAAAATCGAGAAACCTATAATATGTGGATATGGGCCTACAACTCAGTTGTGATCTATCAACACTCGTACTTTTACGCAATGCAGAGCATTTAAACCAGGGATTCACAAACTGTGGTGCGCGCCCCCATAAGGGGCGTGAAGATATGTCAGGGGGGGCGTGAGCAAGACCATTAAAAATAAAAATTTCTAAATAAATAAAATCAATACATTTCTTTCACTGTTTTGTGACGAGGGTATTTACAGACTGTCAACAGACCCATTCAATATCAACTCTCTGCCAGAAGCACTGCAAGAAGAAGGTTTGGAGATAAAACATGATTCCTCTGCCAAGTACGACTTTGACAAAATGGACAAGTCATCATTTTGGATCAAATATTTCAAAGTGTACCCTCGTGTATCACAGGCAGCTATTCGATTTTATCTGCTTTTTTCGACTACCTACTTGTGTGAAAAGGCATTTTCAACCCTCGTTGCAATCAAAACTAAATTCAGAAACAAACTTGATGTTACCAGTGACTTACGTTGTGCCATTACTAAAACACAACCAAGAATAGGTTTACTAGTGAAGAAAATGCAAGCCCACTCATCTCACTAGTTTACTAGTTCATTATGTTCTTTTTGTTTATGTTTTTCTCTAACAGTATGTCTTTAAATTGACTCTTCAGATGTTGCTCTTTGTGTTATTAAAAATACATGTTTTGTTTTCAATGTTATTCTTGGTTTTTTCACATGTCCATAAAATTTACTGTGAAGGGGGTCGTGTATGGTTTCCATTTTAACAGGAGGGGGCGTAGTAAAAAAAGTTTGGGAACCCCTGATTTAAACAAACAATACCCTTTACGCCAAATATAAGGTAGCTTTAGGCCTTTAAAGGCCTCAAGTTTCACTCACATGATATAATAACACCATTTGTAGCAAGTAAGGTAAGGAGTGCCCAACGATAGCGTGTTAGGTCCGCTCTATATCTTTAATATAAAGTGGCCAAACGTCACTGCATTAGATTTCTCTGATTAGAATTTTCCCAAGAACTGTTCAATTCATTCGACTCATTCTCTTACGTTGAGATCTCAACAAACGTCATTAAGAATCTCGATTGCTGAAAGAATCAACAAGTGAGATAAATATTTTCTTCGCCCTGTATATCGAAAAATGGGATTGCCATTGAATGTGTAAGGGTAAGGTGAAAGCTTGGTGAAAACCTAAATTTGAAAGCATGCAAATTCAGTGCCCACCGGTGCATTTTATGTGGGGTGTTTTACATAACAGCTAAATAAAATTAAAGAAAGTACATGAAAACATCGAAAAGGGAGTTTTACCCTTCGGTTACGAAGGATTCAGGTTATTCAGGTTAATTTATTTTATTACAACCATTACTGTTATAGATACAATGATATACATTTGAAGATAAAAAAAAGTTGCTTTCTATTAATGAATTCTAAATTTTTTCATAGAAGTGAAAATATAAATTGAATCTTTTTTTCAGATATACTTTCCTATTTTTGTTCAGTTTTATCGTGAATATATTATCACAAAAATCTAAAACTTGGACTGCTTGAAATAATGTCCACAATTAGTAATCAGTCAAAAATTCAATAAATCTTTCAATTTCAACAGTTTTTTTAACAACAATATACCTATAAATCACTCAAATAATTGTCCTTTTTTTCATTCAATTGTTATTTTCAATTCATTATCATGATAGAAATATTGGAAATATAAAAAACAGAAGAAACTCAAATTTTATTTTCATAAACATAAATAAACTTTCAAAATTAATTATGTTCAAAGAGTGTAAAAAGTTGAACTGAACACTATTTTTTAATTAAGTGTTAATTTTGTAATACATCACCCAACAATTATCATCATTAATCCTCTCAAATCATAGACAAACAGATTATACCTTATGCCTTCATCGGGGCTCGAACCCGAATCCTACCGCAAAATAGTGGACTAAGTCATGGAGACCTGCAGAACTGAACACTTGTTCTCTAGATCAACACTCATATCAACATATATTTTACATCTGCACTGGGTTTTGAGTCATCGTGGGAGAAAAAATTGAGATGCGATTCTCAAAAGCAAGTAAAGATGTAAAATATATGAAATAACATGATATTTGGCACATCAAAAAGGATTCTACTTTTCCAAATAGAAAATGAAAAGTTCTGGATAGATATGTGTCAGTATTCACAAAATTTCCTTCTGAACCTTCTATTCAAGATTGGAGTTGCTTTACATCCCTATAAAAACCTCAGGATTCTTTGTGTTCGCAAAGTTTTACTCAGGGAAGTTAAAAACTGTGAATGTTAATACAAAAGGGGGAGAAGGAGGATGTGAAGAGATGCTGGAGACTATATTGCATCCCTTGACCCTAAGATAGATTGATTTCTTATTTATGTTGCTATTCAGAATAATGTACAGTCATTGTTACTTTAAGGGAATGAGAAATCTGGAATCTGAGAATCGAAGAAACTTGTATTCAACCAATTCTGAAGGATTTTTCATTGTCTTCAGGAAAACAATGAGAGGTTATTTCTCTATATATTATGTATTTTTAACTGCAGCATTTTCAGATATGAATATATTGTATAATAGCTAATTGGAAATGAACAAATTTTCAAAATTTTAATGTATTATAATGATGAAATTGAATATGAATTTAATTGTATTGGATAAAAGAGACTTGGCTTCTCACAAACTTATGTTAATTGCTTGATAATTGTTTCTGGGTGTTGCCCCATTTCGAAAGTAGAACTGAAAACTTGTTTTCTAGACTAAAATTTGAATATATTTAAAATTTTTACAGGCTTCTGACACATTGTGGGAGAAGACATAGGGATGAAGTGAATTCACACCATGTGCCAAAATAAAGTGAAGATCTAAAATATGTACATGAAAATGTATATATGAAAATACTTTACAAAGTTAATTGTATATTCACTGATCTCTAAAAACGCTTGATTTTTAATTTTACAGAAATATAGTAATGGCTTGAAAATTTTTCGGGGTGTTTCGGGGGGTAGAAATTAGTTCCTAGGGGGAACTAGGACTAAAAAACAATATCAAAGGTATTCTGGGCACAACGACCCAAATTGATGTTACATTAAAATTTATCGGGAAATGTGGAGTATACAAGCTTATGTAGTTTACACATCTAGAAATAATACAGTTCCATCTAATTTCACTACAAATATATTGTTGATTATATTTAAGTATATGGATAAAGCTAATATGGATAATATCTGTAATGGCGAACAATACGGACGTGTGTTCTCGTGAGCTCCTAATGAGTGAACTAAATAAATTGAATAAAAAACTTTTAATCGAAATAATAGTGATGGAGCAGATGCCTAAAGACGTTACAATTACACGTTACAAAGGAGAGCAGTAAGAGTTGTCTCCTCTCTTCGATACCGTGATGACTGTAGAAGTGCTTTCAGCGAATATAAGATTCTTACTTTTGTGTGTTTGTATATTTTTGAGGCGCTCATGTTCGCTCATGGTCTCGTTGGAGAATGTCGCTCGGGTGCTGATTGCCATCGGTATTCCACCCGAGATAGATACTGCCTGAGGCCAAGTTTTTGCAGGCTCACAAAGTCTCAGAAGGGGCCTTTTTACTTTTCAATAATATTGTTCAACAAGTTACCAAATTGTGTTCGGATCTTGCCGTCTCCTCAATTTGGAAGGACCATAAGAGCCTTTTTAATTGATCATCCCTTCTACGATTTTCAGGAGTATCTTTCTTTTCATTTTGACTCGATGGGGTTGCCTTGAGACCTTTTTTTGTTGTGTTTCCGAACGCAGTTGTTTGTTTACTATGGTTTGTTTGTTTATATTGTGTGTATCTTGTATTTATATAAGACCATTTTATTTATATTGAATGTTGATATTTACATATGTATTGAATGATTATATGGTGTTATATGTGTATTGTATTTATAATTTTATATTGTTGTTTTCAACTTTATAAATATTTTTTCTCTTTCATGACAATTGTAAGCACTATGTTGTAACACATGCAATAAACTATCTATCTATCTATCTATCTATCTATCTATCTATCTATCTATCAATCTATCTATCTATGTAGCATTAACACTGTTATTACATGAAACTGTAAAAATTGGACCATGTGTCAATGACCAAGTAGTCGAGACACGTTATTTCAAATAAAAAAAAATCGAGAGAAAATATAGAAAGATTGGAGAGTGTATGCTCAGAAGCAGAATACTTAATTTGCAAGTACTCATTGGAAAGTATGAATGGTATGATTCCTGAATTCCCCAAAACATTAAATTATTTATATTGTGTGGGATTATAATACAAAATTATTGAGGTAAATCAAGTTCAATGGCTCATTTCGAGTAACTGATCTATACCTACCTACTTATCGAAAGACATAATAGGTGCATTGAATTTTAGGTGATTTAATTCGCCTGAAACATTTGACGATTAAAGCGGACAACCATCTGTTTCAAGCATTCATGCTAGTAACAAAAAACTATTCTTTCATTTCTTAGAACTAATTTCTAGCAAGATTGTTCCAACACATAGTATCTGTCTATTCAAGATACGGATCTGGCTATATTAGTAGGTAGGTATGTGTGATGTGTCATCTTACACAAAAGGAGTCAAGAATACAAGTTTTATTTTGCTTCATTTTTTGTCTATAAATTTCTCAATACTAATGTCAGAATACTGTCAGTACTCTGTCAGCATCTGAAGAAGTCGTTTGTAACGACGAAACGCGTCATGCTATGTTGTCAATAAAGTGTAACTCAAAACTTCAAGTGTTTGAATTTTAGTTTTTATTCAGTTATAATGGGTGTACATCAAGTAAACGTCAACACTATGAAATATTCACATAATACATAACATTTCAAGAAAAATTTTTAAAATATAATGTATCACAGATTATTCTTAAACTCTATAATTCGCACAGAACGCTTTAGACATTGTCAATTTATTAAATACAATCAAATCTATATTCATTGTAGAGTTATACATAAAATTTGTATTACACCTATCCACTCGAAAATAGTTACAATGTCAAATTTCGTAATCATGAGATTCGTTTAGAAAATGTAGATTTTCTCTGAAATAATTAGGTAACATATTTTCTCTTATCTTCAATAAATAGCTTCATGTATTTAATAGTGTTGGCATTTACTTGATGTAAATGCACTATAATTGAATATAAACTTAAATTCAAACACTTACTTATGATTTACACCTTATTGACTACATAGCATGCGTCGTTACAAAACGACGAAACGCGTCATGCTATGTAGTCAATAAAGTTATATATATATATATATATATATATATATATATATATATATATATATATATATATATATATATATTATAGTTATATTCAAATAGCTTCATGTGCTAAATATAATTATCTGATGCCCTAAATTAACACTCATCAACTGTAAAACTTCCAACATGATTTTGGTGTTCGTTTACAACATTTCAGAATCACTCTCATACCTCTACTCTGGATTTTTTGCAACCTATCTCTACAATTTTTCACAGATTGAAGAAGACTGAGGAACAATATTCAACGGGAAGAAGATCTAGTGATTTAAACAGTAACAATATTCTATTCTTATCTAATCTACGTCTTACTCTAGTGATAAAATGAACTTTTTATAGTAATATAGTATAAATAAAAATAATTTAGATTTCCAATGGATACTTTATTGTTTATAACTCCTGCTTTTATCCCAAACTCTGAATCACTTAAAAATAAATGAATAAATCAATAAATTACCTCAGACAACGACGCAAATGAAGTACGAAAAATACGGCTAGGCTTGGTTGATTTTTATACAAATGAACAAACAAATAAGTGACATTAGCAAGAGAGACAGCAGTTATTACCCTTTTCATCTGTTACTACTTTTCTACCTTGGTGGTCATCTACGATAATTGAATATGAATAGGATTTTGAGATCTATTTACTTTGTGCTGTTCACGGCTAGAAGAATATGTCATAACGTCTTAAGAAACTGTAAAATAGTGCGACCACCTCTATATAAAGCAAATCAACCTTACAGAAATTATAAATGGAAGAAGAAATAGTATTTTTTCAATTGTGTATCCCGCTGTAGAAATAAATATAAGGAATTTGTGAACTTATATTATATGAAATATTATAAATCAGTATTATAAAATACTGTACCAGTTTAATCGTTATAATTATGTTTCTCCTAGACTTGTATTTTGTTTCATAAACTTTCTTAAGAACTTTTCATCATGCGTAAAGTCGAACCCGAGTTCTCGAACCTCGGGTTCGAGCCCCACTGAGGGCATGGGTGTTTGCGTTTGTCTATGATTTCAGAAGTTTAAGTATTTCAACAATTTTAATCAAGAAATTTGATTTCTGCAAAATGACGTTTCATCAAAAATTATTATTTTAACTGAGAGCATATTTAATTATCATTTGAAATTTACAAAATTAGTTTCGTTATGATTCAGAAAATTTTACACTCTTAATCGATTATAGTTTTAGGTTAGGCGGCACGTGAAGATGAAAAAGCTAACAATCTCTATTGGACTTTGTTCAATTCACTGTCAAAAACAAAAATGTGATCTAAAAACATACATACGAGTTCAAATATTTACTACCTTTGATGAAATGAATAGTGAATACCAATATTCACTTGAAAACGGAAATACATTAGTAACCGAAACGTCGAGTGAATTCAATATTTTATCTGAAAACGGCGAGAATTCATAGTTTCGTTCAATTTTTAATATTTTTTTTCCATTATCAATTTTGTTTATGGGATATCATTTCAATTTATCTTTATACATTTTCATCTCATTATTTCGTTCAGAGTTGGATTCTTGGTTTTGTTTCAGGCTCAACGCCTTAGCAACTTGTTTGTTATTGAAACTGCTGTTTTATTCAATGTTGAAAGACTAGGAACACAAGTAATCTTATGAAACATGTTCAACATAATTTCTCAGTTTTTAATCGTGCATCATCTTCAAACAAAGACATTCAGATATGGTCTATATTTTTTCGAAAATGTCGTAAAATACCAATTCCGAATTAAACATTCCATGCCAAAAAGGTCAATCGTCTTTTTATAGTCGCTTGAAATCCTGTTCCAGTTTTATCCTTCCCATGAGAGTTTTCCAATTCAGGCAGCGTCCGGCAAAGATGTTGAGCGTGAAAAATGTGGAGTGACAGAACTGAAAACCGGAATTTTATCAATCCCCAAGCTTGTGTCCTTTGTCAAAAATGTTTTTACATCGAATCATTCTTCCGTTTGGAAAACCCGGACGTAGTAAGTTAAATCCTCTAAATCATAGTTGATTTATGCAAGTTGCCATACAACACAGGGATGAATAAAGGAATATACACAAGCGTTGAATGGAAATTTCAACGTATTACCCTGAAGAGGGTCATCCCAAACACATTCGAAGGGGGAAAAGTGAACAATCATTTTCCTAAAATACCAATATCAACATTAGTATGATCACAGAACATAATTCATAAAACAAGTTCAAAAGTTGTAGAAATAGTTGTTTTCATTTCAGAAATAGAATTTGAAAAGAGCAAATGAAGTTTTCATTAACTAGAACTGAATAAAAATTGTGTCCGTATTAGAAAACTTGAGAAGATATTTAATTTCTAGGTATATTCAATAGATAACGCACAGAGAAGTTTGAAAGAAAACACAAGAGTAATATAAGTGCAACTTAGAAGATTTGAACTTCATTTAAATAGTTTTTTTATGTTTAACAACTACTTTATTAACTCAAAAATTTCCCCGTAAATACATTAAAATTCTAGTGAAAGATTGTCATTCGATCAAACTAGGTAATTCACGAAATTAGTGAATGTTGCAAAAGTTCCACTTGACGAAAAAATCTAGACATGCTGCCCCTGATAGTAGAATGCTGTTCGAATTAATTGGAAAAAACATTTTTTTTCTTCGTTTGAGTTACTCTAGTGAGTATGTGAGTACCAGGGTGACCCAAACACCCTCACACCTGCTTGTTTACTACCTGAGGGGACGTGAGGGTTCCACATTGACCATTATTTACATTCTGACCGGTTTTACCTCGCCAGCAATTCAGTTGTGAGCCTACCGGTGCGACAGTTGGTGGTTTCAATTTTGATACGTGCTGTATTGTATTGTCCAAAGATGGATATCAGTCCGAGGAAGCGTTCCAAAATTATCGCGCATAATGAACACACATCAATGACTGTAAGAGATATAGCTGAAGCTGTTGGTGTGGGAAAGTCCAGAGTTTCGAGAATTTAAAAAACATTTGAAGAAAGTGGATCATCGTCTCCAAAAAGAAAAGGAAACTGTGGCCGCAAACGCAAAACCACTCCAAGAACAGACAAATTGTTGATAAGAAATAGCAAAATTAATCCGAGAAAGGCAAGCACTGATCTTCGAAGCGATTTAATGGTTTCTTGTGTGGAGGTGAGCACCTCAACTATGCGAAAAGACTGCTGGAGGTTGACCGTAAGGCAAGAACACCGAGAAGAAAGCATTTGCTTACCCAGAAAATGATAAAGAAACGTTTGGCATGTGCCAAAAAGTACCGTGCGTGGACTGTGGACGACTGAAAGAAGGTGGTTTTTAGTGATGGGACACATTTGTTTGTTCAAGGGTATAAATCAAGTGTTGTTAGACGAAGTGATGGGGAAACTTTGCGGCCTGACCACATCCAGCAAACAGTAAAACATCCTTCGAAACAAATGTTTTGGGGTTTTTTCACAACCAATGGCACTGGATGATTAGCTCCTATAACAGAGATGATGAATTCAGTGAAATATATGAAAATATTGCGCACCAGGATTCTCCCATTCATGGAAATGGTTGATAGAGCATTTCAGCACCACCTTGCTCCCTGCCTCAATTCCAAACAAGTGCAGGCCTTTATGCGTGAGAATGAAATAAAAGTACTCGATTGGCCGGTCAATTCACCTGATCTCAATCCCATTGAGAGTTTATATAATATTTTAAAGAAACGACTGGCAAAAATGGATTGCACTACAAAAGAAAAAATGATTATAAGTGCAATTCAGGTGTGGTTTCATGCTGACGAATTGAAGAAAATCTGCGCTGCGCTAGTGGAATTCATGCCTAGACGAGTTCAAGGAGTCATTTCTGCGAAAGGAGGACTTACTTCATATTAATATGAAGAATTTACGCTATTTTGTATGTATTTACTTCCTTAAAAGATAAGATTTTACGAAAACATTGTTTTTTATCCTTTGTCCCAATTAATTCGAACAGCATAAGGATACAAGAACAGCTACCTGATATTCCAAATGTTCTCATTTCATCATATTCATCTAATATATTGTGAAGAATTCACTATTTAGTGAATTTTCCATACTATCAAAGAATTTTTACTGATGCATCTAAGTCAGGTTGCTCAGCTGTTGAAGTGGCAATGTACGATCAGAGGACTTCTTCTTCTACAAGAATGGGTTTGAAGAAAAATTTCTCAATATTCTATGGGGAATTATTTGCTATTCCTTTAGCACTGGAATATATAGAATCAAACTTTATAAATGAATCAAATCGCAGGGTGGTTCTCATTCATTCCAAAAAAATGACTTTTTTCAAAACACAATTTAATGCAGAGGGAGTTTCAGGTGAAGTTCATGCGGGTTACATCGCATTAGGGTGTTTTAGGAAATGAATTAGTAGATAATTCAGCAGAACTTGCATGTAATGATAGTATCAGTCCCACCAATTATTTATTTATTTATAAATTCAATGGACGATGAATCAACTCTGTGATAAATCATATTTAAATGAGAGGTAATAATAAATACTTGTCTAAAAATCACTGACTGAACAATTCTTTATTCGACTAGTTTTGCCTTTCACGGCGTTATCAATGAATACACATATTACAAAGATAACCTTTAAATATTTGCAGATCCGTTCGGACCACAGAATACGCCCTTAATTTGGTATGTAGTGTGATTCACTGGAGGTGGTAGAATATAGAACATCAATATATCCATAGAACATAGAGGTGGGGATTTCCAAACTATCAGAGATTTAACAGCGGGGAGTGGTTTAGGTCTAACTGGTCATTGAGAATATTGTAATTATCGGATTTTTGGAGTTTATTTATTTCCATGGCTTCCAGTACTTCATTTTTTTCTTTACCTTTTCACAGTAATGGAGAATATTAGGTTTAAAACAGCGTCAGATCTTATGTCCTGTCGACTCTAGATGTTACCGAAAAGCAGATTGTCCGTTTTTAAAGTGTTTTTTTAGCATAGTTACAAAATATGTTTGGAATGTTTTCCAATGTATATAATATTGTATTTATTGAATAAATTCTTGTTTCAGTTTTAAACTGAAACATTCATCGAGGGTCATTGACTATTAAATAAAATAGAAAAATAACTAAATTATGTATATATTTTCAAAATTATTTTGGGTTATCGGCAAAAGGTGGGCAGAACTAATTTAAACGAGTAATCGTCAGCAATTTTATATTTCGAACGGAACTCCGTTGTTCTTCAGGAATACTAAAAATATAGTCAAGGTGTTAATTAATCAGTTACAATTTGAAAAAAAAAGGAAACCTACATCTGATATAAGTCAAGAAACCAACAAAAACGACACAAAAGTCATCCAACAGTTATTTGCAATATAGAGGCGACAGTGCTCAACAACGTAAGATATATAAATGACATGTAAAACAAACTCATAAAGCTAGGTTAAATCATAGAGCGTATAGTATGACACATCAACGTACAAATCTGTTATGACACAGAAAACAATCACAACACGACCGATAGTCCTAGCCATTGGAAATTTGGTCAGGCTCATCCAACGATTACAGGTAGCAATAAACACAACTAAGGCTCTAAATATCAGTTCTTTTGTTGATTTTATTAGGAGTATTCTTGATATAGCTCATCTCCAAGAAGGTTCTTGAATCTAGTCAAATTCGATGGAGAGAATTTCTGGTTCTTCAAAATCAAAGTGATTCTCTGAAGAAGATGCATGATTCGCAAGTGAGGATCTTTGCGGTTGTAGTCTAGCATCAATTCTATGGATAGCTAACCTCCTTTTTAAACATTGGGTCGTCTGAACGATGTAAACTGATTGACAGTCATTGCACCGTAGTTCTGCCCAGCTTTTGCCGATAACCCAAAATATTTTTGAAAATCTTAACATTACGGCAACACTCCCTAAACATATATATATATATATATATATATATATATATATATATATATATATATATATATATATATATATATATATATATACTAGCGGAGCCGACCGACGTTGTCCTGCCATGACATTCCAAGCTATTAGTATAAACGAATGAATGCATATACAAAAATTCACTCAAGTCGATCCAGCCGTTGAGTTGCAGTATATTAATAATAAATTGAAATTGAAACACTATAAACTCTACATATGTTTCGGGTGGTTAGTCCCTTATGATGAATAATACCTAAATTTCTGATTTAATTTTTTAATTGACGTAAAATCAATATGCATTATTTCTAATTGTAAATTCCTGATTTCAATTTATTTCAAAATTAAATCAGAACTTCCTCAATTTCTGATATAATTTCGAAATTTCAGAAAGCATAATTTCTACTTGAAATCAGAAATTTCCAAATAGAAATAATGCATTTTGATATTTCGGCAATTTCAAAATTGATTTAGAAAGTAAGTTATTATTCTTAATAATGGGATAACCGCCCGGAACATACTCGTAGGGAGAGTTGTTAAGTTTCTATCAGTGAAACTCATTCCAAAGGTTTTAATTCATTATTTTATTATAAAATATATTATATCATTAGATTGTAGTAGATAGTAAATTGTAATTAATCAAAGTGAGAAAAGTTTTCGCGCACTTAGATGTAAATTGTCACTATCACAAAAGGTCAACAAAAAAAGAGCACATAACTTGAAATGTCACTATCACAAAGGATCACCGAAGTAATTATTATTAGTTTTGACAAAGTTGTAATATAACAACGAAACGTCAACAAAAATAAACTTTTTCATATCAAAAAATCCTGTAATTGCTAAAAACTTTCAAAATAAAATATCTTAAACAGACAATAAATCAATTTCAAGATATATATATATATATATATATATATATATATATATATATATATATATATATATATATATATATATATATATATATATATATATATATATATATATATATATATATATATATATATATATATATATATATATATATATATATATATATATATATATATATATATATATATATATATATATATATATATGTGTGTGTGTGTGTGTGTGTGTGTGTGTGTCTATATATTGTTATTTAAATACCATTTAGCTTATGAATATTATAGGTTGTGGACTAAAGATTTTATCAAGACCATATCTTCAAATAAAAAAATAGCTTCCTGATAGAAGAGAAGAATTTAAGGGAAAACAAGAATTTCTTATGAGTGTACGTAACATGCGCTCATTAGTCTCAACCAGAACCATTCAATAAATTGTTCGGCAATACTAAAAACCAATACATACGAAAACTGTTCCTAATTTGTACTCAATTCAATTCTGAACGATACTCTTTCAAAACCACGCAACGAAGTATAATTTCTCATTATTTATCTTTTCTTTTCAAGTCCGTTATTCGTCTACAACAGGCAGGCTCTTGGAAACTATAGTGTGAATAATAAGAAAATTGGACCGGCACATTCTCCTAATCAAAAACTAATTATATCCGAACATTTTAACCCAAAAAAATAGAAATCCGAATAAAAAACTTCGGTAGCAATTATTAGGTATAAACGCTCATAACAATTGACCAAACAATTATACATTATGAATTGAAAATAATGCGCAGCCAGGGCGAACAGCCGGTTAATAAGCAAGGCGAAATGGCCTTAAGGTAAAGGCCAGCACGCGATTTAAAAGATATTTGGAAAATTATAGGTTGATAATTCTTGAGACATATTGATGATAGGGGTTTCTGAGGGCTATTGCTTATTCATTAGTAACCTCAATGTATACACATATTTGTCAATGATATTTTGATTTCGGGAAGATAATTCTGCTCATTTATTTAATCGTCTCATCCGAAATATGAGACAATTATAATTTTGCAACCGTTTTCCTTCTTAAATGAACTGGTTGAACGTGAACATATTTTCAATTTTACTTATCTGTTCGCTGTTCGCTTTTTGTATTCAAGCAACATGATATACGTTTTTTTAGAAAATTAAAGAAAAACTGTGTACGAGGGTAGTTTAATGAATCACTGTATTTTTCCATTTCCCGCCCAAACTGGACCTCCTGGAATATTAGAAGTATTAGAAATATTATAAAAATAAGAAATAACATTAGAAATAGTAATAATGTTAGAAATATCATGAATATTCAGAATTTTAGGAAGAAGTGTTAACACTGAAAATTTTCAGGTTTGCTTGTAAAATTAGGAGCAGCCACGTAACCCCAATTCCTTATAATAGAAGAAATGATTTCGAATATTGACACAATGAATTCTCTCTCTCTCTCCCTCTATGTGAATATATATAAATATATATATATATATATATATATATATATATATATATATATATATATATATATATATATCTGTGTATGTGTGTATATATATATATATATATATATATTACATATTAAATGTTATTAGCAATACAGACTTATTTTAATGTGAAAAATTTCATTCTCGTTGACGTTTCGTTGTATATCAAAACTTTGTCAAAATTTTGTTAAATTTTCAATTTATAAATATATTTTATTGAGAAATAATCCTCACATTGTGAAATTGTGTTCAATAATTACAATGATTAATTCTAAGAAGAATGCTCTCAAAAGGACTGAATTCAGTTTTGAGTCTGATTTTCCATTCAGCCCTCGAACAAAAATATCGGTTCAATTTATATTTACAATAATAATACAACAGTATACAATAATATTGAATTAATACAATAATATTCGAAAAGAACTTGGGATGTTCAACTCAGATTTATAATACAGGTCGTTATTCAATTTATCTATTTTTTCGTAAAATACCACTTTCTTTGATATATATATATATATATATATATATATATATATATATATATATATATATATATATATATATATATATATATATATATATATATATATATATATATATATGTATATATATATATATATATATATATATATATATATATATATATATCTATATTAAAACAGAGAGAGGGAGAGCGTCAGAAGATATAAGAGTTTGCTCTTAAGTCATAAAATTTTTCAAAAAATGAAACTATACTTAACATAATTTGTTATCTCGGTGAAGTTCTTGTGAGCCCTTCTAGATGGCCGGCAGAGGAGACCATCAGAGAGTGGATCGTCCATCCATAATTAAGCAAGACCAAGAGAACGATACAACAAAAAGCATAATGAACACAAACATGCGACGATGAACAGGCGGTCATTAAATTTAGTTTGTGTTATGTTCACAGTCGTTGTCCAACCCTGCCGCCGTGGACAGAACCGGACTGACTACAAAATATTTCTCAAACTTCTCTGCACCATACAGTGGGATAAGATGAATTATTACATTTTCAAGAAGTTATTGACGCTAGCTGATGGATGGAGTTGTTGCCAGATATGTCGATTTCATTAGAAACTACATAATAAAACTGGACGGTAAAAAAGTGACAAACTGAATCTATATAAATAGATCATTTTTTAAATGAATTTTTAGTTGAAAGATTTATTCTCGCTTTGATGTAGAGGTCACTTATTGCCTCTAAGGTAATCCGGACGAGGATTGAAAAATTTAATCATCATGTTTTGGTCTAAAAAAATTCGTTTTTGTTTTTTGACCTTCGAGTTTTGATGGGCATAGATAAAAAGTGCTCATCACGTTCTTCGTGTTCGTCTTATATCTATGAAAAAATTTCCTTCGATTAATTTGATTACATCTAATTCAAAACAATATGTCAAAGAGCTTTCTAACTAACTTTCTCATGAAACCTTAAAACTAAAATGTATCACCAAATTTCATCTAATGGTGTTTATTACGTTCTATTCTCTTTTAGATTAATAACACAATAAGCACCATGCTTTGGATATAAAATTTTAAAGCTTCATTATTTGTTGTAACATCTTAAATAATTTTTGATAGCATTTTAAACAACCATTTCAGGTTATAATAAATATCTACTATCAGAGATAGCTGCAGCTATTTGTCTGTGGCATATTTTTCCATTTTATTTAATTGGAAACTCTATACTGACTAAAAACTGAGGACTTTCATAAATATTCCACAAGAGATAACTAACAAATCCAACTTCTTGTTGAAAACAGTCAATTAGCCAATAATTTCTAAGTAAATCTCATTCATAATGTGTTTTGAGAGCTTAAATTTGCCCAGAAATATACAACTATTGAAAGTATCAACTAATTCAGATAGGCATTTTCCAATTTGAATGAAGAAGATACGTAGCCGAAAATCGAAAAGAATGTATAATCCTTTTACGATGTAAGTGTAAAAAAGTTGCCCAAAGATTCCACAATGTTGCAATAACTAACTAAAAGCCTACGAAAAATGAAACATTTTGTTTTCTGCCTTCTCAGTCTGTAGTCATTGTAAAATTATGAAATTTGATTTTCAAGGGGATTTTCTTCAAGTAAAGTGTTCACAAGAGCTTCAGTTATAATAGCGACATATTTATAAGGACATTATAACCGAGAATCTTCTGGTATCTTCTTCGGTCCTGGTAAGGCCATTATCGCGGGAGAATAGATCACCAGCTGCCAGTTGAGATGGTGAGGGCAATCATAGGCTTACCTGGTCGGCAACGATACTAAGGACTGCCACGCCCAGTCCCACTACACTCGTTAAAAAGTGCTCGAAATCGCTATAAACAATATAATGTCTAAATAAATGAATTATTATGAAACTGCCCTCAAATCTATCTTTTGACCGTTCGTCGCCGAGATTTTGAAAGGGGGCCGCACCATGATTTTTCACTCTCTGTTAATAAGTAAAATAAACGTCATAAAATACGCATAATTCAGTATGAGACATTTTTTAGATGTAACTGGAACCGCAGAAACTCATTTCTTTTCAGGAATTTAATGAATAAAATTATCTTGTAAATAATGTGAATATAAAGGATTTCATATTTTTATCTCTCAAAGGAAGAAAATCAGCCAAGATGTATTCTGTTTGAGTAAATTTTTAGTAGGTAACTTAATTGAATTGAATGTCCCCCTCGTCTATTGATTCGTTTTCAATTCAAATATTTCATTCTTGAATAAAACAAATTTCATTTAATTCATGAGTCAATTCCAACTAATATTGGGTTGAAAAAACGAATCTGACAAACAGAAAAATTCATTAGCTCTACATTTTTTGATCGGTTAATGATAAAAATTATTGTTTTCAACAAATTGGTAAATATGAATTACATATGCTTACAACATTCAAACTGTGATTGCACATATCATTAAAGATATTCACATTAAAAATTCTTCAAAAAACACTTGCCAGGTTTTAGATCTGCGAAGAATCAACAAATTCCTTTGATCGAGATCTTTTAGCTTTCCTCTTGTAAGTGACCTCTAGAGCATTTCTACATTTAAACCATCAGTAATCTGCAAGCTTTGCTTCATTCCAACGGCCCTGATATCTTCATTCATCACAGAAAAATCTTGATGGAACCGTTCTCCAATGTCATCACTGCCATCTCCTCAATTAGGTTGGGAAAATCAAGATGGAAGTGGAGAAAATGGAATTTTAGGGATATATTGCAGCAGAGTAGGTGGTATCTTTGTAGAAATTCGGTAACCAATTGTGGGTAGTTATCATTTCTCTTGTTCCCTAAAAATCCATGTATTGAGAGCTTCCCTCTCAATTGAATGCAATGTCCTTCACAAGTTAACGTATTTGTGTCCCAACAAAGATGCCTTCCTTGACCTCTGCATCAATTAGTTTAGGACATTTGTCACTTAAGCATTCAAAAGCCTGGGCTTGTTCATGGCATTGACAAATGTCTTCATCAAGCCCAGCTTGATATGTAAGGGTGGAAGAAAACATGTTTTGGATCTACGAGTGACTCTGAAATTATGTTTTTCTTACTAGGGTTAAGATTTTCTGGTGGCCAATCTGCTTGAATTTTGTGATTCTCTATGCCTACTATCCCAGACACATAAAAAGCAACAGTGTATGTGTATTTTGACAATTAACAATGTTACCAATTTCGAAAAACAAATTTTCCGCAAATTGAGAAAGAAGAATTCATAAAATATGAAAAGTAGGTTATATCTTCTCCAAAACGAGAGCTAATCGGTCCTTTTAATGGTCTTTTTGCATTCAGTAAACGAGAAGACGTGGGTACAAGGATAGGACTAATTTTGAAACCTAAACAATTTCATTGTTGCGCAAGTGTAGGACTTATTCTCTTTGCTGCAGTGTAATGTCGCATTATTTATAGAAGAACAAAGATTCCAAGTTTCCTTTGCATCTGATCTATAAAAGGATTTTTCCAACTATGGATTCCAATTTTCTCTTCTCTATATATTGCATATTCATTGATAATGGCTCCTTTATTGATGGCTTACTTTTCATCAATAATTATTTTGAGCTTGTGTATTGCCACCCTCAAAATCCTCAAATTTCGGATAAAATGCGAAAATAAAAAATATTTCTGTCACAATCACCATCCAGTGCCCTCTTATCCCCCATGTCATTAAAAATAAGTGAACTTAAGACATCCCCATCCCCTTTAACGATTAGGCAATGTTTGAATGATCCCTCATCCCGTAAAATGATAATGAAATATTAAATAAACATAAATAAAAATATTAATAGATTTTCATTTCATTATAATCATTTTTAATTCTGTAATTGATGAACTCTACTTTAAATTTCTTGAATTGTTGTTGCTACTTCATAACTTTGCAATCAACAAAGAAGAGGTAAATCAAAAATTGTAATGCGTAATTGTCAAATGTTTTCAGGAAAGATTATTCTATTCCTATTGTTCAATTAAAAATATTATTATTGCTCCTAAGACTAAAACAGGTTTTCATATCCATAAAATACATTCGAACGTATTATTTGATTCATTATTTTATTACATATTGGCATCGCTCAATAAGATCAGGAAAAGTGATGAGTTTGTCCAAAATTCTCTCTTTATATTCTATCAAAATTGGATCTATAAGGAAATATTGTGTACCTACTTATTGAATTAGAATGACTCGAATATGTTCTATTATTGGTATATAATTAGTTTTTATTTATAATGATATCGCAATGATGTCTCTTTGTGAACCTAATATTTAAATTAAGAGGATATTAATTTTTTGTGTATTGTACATGACACCGATATTCATTGCATTGAGCGCTACGTCTTGATTTTTGCTCCAACTGAAAAAAAAATTATTAGAAATTAATAGAAATCTGTTATAAAAGGTACGCAGTAATAATTTATCTCACTAGAGGGCAGTTAAAAAGAAAATTATTTGGTTTCTTATGTTACTGTGTAGCCTTGACGTACTGTGTCCTACCTTACCTTCCATTTAATAAATAAACATTCCAAAAATAAATATTTACGTTCGCATGAGACGACAACAAAGTTCACAAGTTTTTACAGCTCGTCTAATTATTTACTGCGAGATTGTTACCGTTAAATACATATCAAATTGTTAATATAAAGCCATATCCAGTGATTAAGTAAGTATATTAAACAATATCCAATTATTTATTTGGAAGTTGCAATATGGCATAATGATTTCTGATATTGAAAGATTAACATGTTTGGCAACTTTAGGTTAAGATTTTACCTTTAAGAAACGTATTACTGTGCAATTTGCCATATAAGTAACATATATCACGTGAATTAAATATTAAAATATTTGATAATGTCATATTTACTATTATTTAGTGCTGTTACGATTATTTCTGAGATTTTATCCCAATAGTCTCAGGTTTTGTCATCACTTTGCAGCAGTTCGTTATGTATCCAAAAATAAAAATTTTTCTTTCTGTGATTTAGGGTTAACGACAAATTTGATTTGAATGTTTGAAATTTTTATTTGTGTGAAATATGAAAGTTCAGTTTTACATATTTTCGTTTTCTCTATTGTTATGCTGTTGTATTTAATTCTTGTTTACCGAATATTCAATTTAGATGCCTACGATAATTTGAAATTCATCGAGTATTATTTTAAACTTTTAGCTTTAATTGGTATATAATTACCACAATGCAGATTGAATATAGTAGACACTATTTAAAGTTGTTCAATAAATGTTTTGTGCATTGATTGTGAATTATTGTCTCAATTATGTCTCAATAGAATATATATATATATATATATATATATATATATATATATATATATATATATATATATATATATATATATATATATATATATATATATATATATATACGTATATTATACAATATAGTACCAAAGAATTTCACTATATTCTTAAATGCGGACACGATGTATTCACATATAACTAGTGGTTATACCACTGAAATTAGTATTGTTTCAGAATATGGAGGATCCAAACGCAGATTCTGAAGATGCAGAAACTAGCAGTGAAGACTCATGGATTTTACTCAGTAATGACGAAGCAATTGCAGATTTAACATCTGTAGAAGACAACAGAAATTTTACAGTTAATTCCCTTAATGAGGCTGTGGATGGATTAACAGACTTGAGAATAAAAAATATTCACTCTGACACAGAATCTGATGGAATTAGCATTATAGGTGAAAGTGATTATTCTCAAATTAGTGAAAGTGATGATGACTGTAATAATAATGCAATTGAAACTCAGTCAGAAAGTCATGAAATTAATGAAGACAGTTCCATAAAAGCAGATGAGCTCTTGAATGAGATACACACTGAAGAACAATATGAAAATTTGATAATTGTTGATACAGATAAATCAGCTAACGAATATTTAGTAAATGAAAAAAACTGTTTATTTAATTTAAAAGAGAGCATCGGAAGTATAAATGTTGAGAAAGATTTACCTAATGTAATGGAAGCTGAACAGGGAGTAACGATAGAGAAATTATCTTCCAAAATAATAAGTGATAGATTGACAGACGAAACATCATCTTATATTTGCCTAAATCATCTGAAGCAATTAGTAACCTGGCCATCTTTCTTGTGTACATCAATTGTAATTTTTGCAGTCATCATATTTCCTTACTTCTCCTCAAAAATTGATAATGCAAACACTCTGGATCAGCCTGATGCAAAGCAATTTGATGAAATTTCATTGGCAGACAAAAATATTGGAGTTTTGGATTATCTAGATCTAGTGCACTGCATGGAAATTATCAGAGAGGAAAATGACAATCCCTATTTTAAACGATGTATGAAAAGGTTACTAAAGCACAGGAAGAGATTTAAAAATAATGACTTCACACTACAGTTTATTTCAAGTAGCAGAGTAGAAAACAAGGACAGTAATGTGATTGAATATATAGATAAATTTCTTTTGAAAAAAAAATACAAACGCATGGAGGAGTATAACAGGTATGAGAATGGTAAATATAAAAAGCTATCTAAAAAGAGTCCAATACCTCTAAACTTTATTTTAGAAGACTATGATGTAAGTGGAGAGGATATAGAAAATTATAATGAAAAAAACAGTTTCACTAATGAAAACCAAGAAAAATATATTGCAGAGCTGCAAAATCCTCATCAAGGAGAAGATAATGATAGCAAGGAAAAAAATTTTAAAACACAGTTTGAAAGAGAGGCACTTGATAAATCAAAAGATCAATTGGAAGAACTGAGAAAGTCATTGTTGAGAAAAGAAATATTCTTGAAAAAATGGCAAGATCAATTGACTAAAAGGGAAATTAGGTTGAAAGATAAAGTTAAAAAGAATTATCGTGATAAAAAGAAACATTTTGGAAAGTTCAAAAAACAAAAAGGAGAATTGGAGAAAGATGTATATGAAAATAAAAATAATAGATACACAAAGCAGATACATGAATCCATACTCAATGATAAACAAAATAAATATGATAAACAACTAAAAAACCCTGTTGAGTGTACCGACAAAAAAAACATTAAAGGCATCTGCAAAATGAAAGGCATTTTTCATAAGAAAAATCAGAGAAACTATAAGGCCAAAAAAGAGGCACTTCCAGCATTTCTGAGAGAAAATATTTATAACGAATCTGCAAAGAAATTAAACCTTACATTCAATTCTAAATACTTGAGAGTGCCAACTGTTGCGAAAAAAAATAGAACAAATATGGTTGATGAAAATATTACTGTCGACGGAGAATGGTATATCAATTTGTTACATGGAAGACATGATATACGCAAGAGAGAAGAAAGAGCTTCTTGGTGGTTTGATAGAGCAGAATTCCGGAAAAACAGGAGAAACAAGGCTTTCTGGTATTTTCAATATATGATTAATAGAGAAAATCTAAGATATCGACAAAAAAAATTTTAATTCCACAATGTAAATGTAAATTAATCGTGTCTCATCTAGTCTAAAGATAAATATTTCTAATATCAATTCTAATGATGCTTCATAATTCGAAGTAAATACATTGGATTATTAAAAATATAAATACAATATAATTTTTTAGTTATATATTCTGTTATATTCTTATATTGTCTACATTACATTTATGTATATATATATAATATCACAAAGATTATTGGAATATTATATCAACCAGAATTATTTATATCCAAAATTGCCATAATTTTTTGTTGTACAATGAAAAATGATGGCAATTTTGATCATCACATTCGATGATGCATCTATATATAAACCCAGAAATAACGTCCTAACCTAAACCACCTATTCTGTAGAATTATAGGGGTTTATTAGGATAATCTTACAAAGCACGAATACAAGTTGGCATAGTCCTCTGTATGGGTTGGTAAGAGCAAACTCCAGTCAGTTATGGAAATTCAAATTGCTAAAATGAGAAATATCAGAACTTGAACTAACTCTGATAATTAATAATTCTGACGTTTACTCATTACCTATATCACGAAGTATAGATATAAGGGGACCGAACGGTATAGGTTTTTCCCGTAGCAGAGTTACCAACTGGTGAAATCTTTTCCCTCCGTAATCAAGTGAAAATCCCCTAGAATTGTTTTTAAAATTCAAAGAAAAAACATATATTAAGGTGTTATTTTGCAATTATAAGGTACTTAACTGTTTTTTATTATTAAAATCAGAATAATATTAAATATTTATTATTATTCAATGGTATTAAAATATTATTTCATTATTATTAAATTTTTCATTTCATTCTTGGAAATGAGAATATTAGGAATAGTTTATAAGGTATTATTTCACACAAAAATTAAATTATGTATTAACTTATTATAAAATTTTTCAATAACCAGCCTACATTAAGAAATAGTATTGAATATTGTCATCATGAAATGGATTTTTTTATTCAAGATAGAAATCAAAATTAATTTTAGCTATTCAAATTTTGATATGAAATATTTTGGAATACTTTAAAAATACCCCTAAGATTGCCCCTGAAAGTTTTAAGCCCCCCAAAAAAAAACCCACCAAACATTTGGTCCCCCTAAATTTAGGGGGAAAACCCCAAGTTGGTATCCCTGTTCCGTAGTATTCATGTACACAATATCAAACCCAAATCGTAGTTCTCTTTCCTACCACTGGCTGCGCAAATGTTCGGACGTACTGATATTATTTTCGGACGTGAATACGCGCTATATTACATAATATGTTAAAATTATAATAAAATATAAATTTTTATTACACAGCTATCAATATCAACTGACTGCGCGCGTAAAGATTTAAACGAGTATGTCTTATAAAGTGGCGCACCCTACCGGCAAAAGATCTGTTCCTTAAATTGATGCCATTCTTTCAACATTAGGTTCGGACTCCTTATAGTTCAGCATGGTCAAAAATCGCTAACTAATCAAACTGGGTTGAAAGTTCACTTTCGAACATTTGTATCAATCTTGAGAAAATAATTTCTTAACTCATCCTATAGACGGCGCTTGAACAACATACCGCCTTAGTCTTTGTAGATTGTGTGAAGTGAGTAGTTAGAATATTGAATCACAGCCCAACTTTACTTGGGTAGAGTTAGGTTGTGATTGAATGGACCATTGGAAACTCAAGAAGCATGGTTCTTCGTGAAACCTATGAATAAAAATCAAGAAGACGTACATTGTATAATTAAGATTTAAGTTCAATTATATCGACCCACAAATTAAAAAACTTCAGGATATACTCAGTATATTTAGGTTTAAATAGAGCAAGCACATGGCGAGATCTGCCGTACGATGTGTGAACGTGATCATGCATCGAGATTTTGCCCCCTTTAATCTCTAGAAGGATAATCGGGGCAGAATTGTAAGAAGTAGAACAAAGTGGAAATCGACAACAAAGAGGCATATGGAAGATATTCCGGGCCTTGTTAAAATTCAGAGATTCAATCTGTAGGTTTAAATTCTGATCATTATTATCCCGAGTTAGGACACTATTAGTGTACCTAAATGAACCTACAATTATTTGTAAGTTCTTTTGATCATGAGGTTATATATACATTGTAAATTGTGAACTCGACGATAAAAATTTTGCCAGAGTACTAAATGCACCTGCTGATCGGACATTAGCATCTGAGCTACAATGTGTCGAAGATTTAGTGGTAGATATTTCAACGCATCAAAATTTTGCTGAAATGTATTCTTTTGTTATTTCCGTATAATTACGATATAAGTTTTCAAGAAATATTGTACTGATTTCACAATACAATCATACTCTCTTGATACCTACTAAAAACAACAGTCTTATTAAAACAGTAAACGGTAATACTGTTCAAACCGGATGATCGTCAAGGCAACAGTGGCAGGAAAAAGCAGCGAGTGCGTGAAAGTAGCCAATTCCAATTTTTTTTTCTGTAGCTTGTGATAATAAATTGCAGTTTCAATGTGTCATTAAGAGAAAAACACAAAAAAAGATCAACAATCATTCCAACGGAATCAATATGTTTCTGACGAAATGGCAACACAGATTGAATTCCAAACGAAGTACTGGTTGAATAAACATTTTATATAACGAGGTAAACAAAGAATAAACAGGAAAAAGTGAATACTTCAGAAAGTCGTACAAAATTTTAAATAAATGTAAATTATGAATTGTTATGTTAGGAAATTGCTTAAAATTTTTACTGAAAACGGCGTGAAAATATTGTATAGGCTTAATTTGCTTTTAATTCTTACAAACTCACATAAATATAAAGATCGGTGATCCAATCTCCTCATTTCTTTAGGTCAGTTTCTCGAACTTGGCAAAATTTAGATCGCATTCGAACATCAAATTCCATTTGAGCACTGCAATTGTCGAGAATTTTTGTCACGTGTGATATCGAAGATAAGGATGTGTTGTATTATGTAATAAGAGTTATATTCCTTAATTTACGAATGATGATATTCTATGTTTCTTGAAATGTGCTATACAGGAAAACATCTAGTTGACTTTTAAATTTGAGGTTAATAAAGTACAATTATAGTATATCCATGATGTATAGATTTTCTTTGAGAAACATTAAAATTGTAAGTAATGTATTAAAACAACCTCCGAAATTACTCCTTGGTCAAAATAATTGTTGTGCTATCATCAAGCTCCCCTGTAACTTAATTCCTGTAGCAACATTTTCTGATGGTACGTTGAAAACCGCTTAATTTTATTGGATATCTATTAATGAAATACCAATACTATAACAAACATATTAAACTATTTGTTATACAATTACAGGTCAAAATCCAAAAGAAATAAAATCACCTCTAGGAAATTTGATTGCCAAAGAAAGATATTGTGCAGATAAAGAAAGTGATGAAAAAATTGAGGAGGAGGAAGAAGCTAGAAAGAAAAGGGAAAAAACATGGAAAACAACGAAGATAACTCTTAGTATATTCGGAATTAGTTTCACCTGTTTAGGAGGTTATCTTATATTCAGTTTAGGAGCTCCTCCAACAGATCCCGATCAGATGAATTTACATGCTGACATAGAGGATAAACCTATTTGGCAACAATATTTGATAAGAACATATAGAGAATTGGACTTCTACACAAGGGTAAGAGCTGTTGGAAATAAAGGTTGGAAAAAGTTAATTATTTGAATTAACTTTTTTAGCTAATTCAAGAGCCATCAAGGCAAAAGCTGCTGCCTGATCCCTTGCAATATCCATATCTCCAACCTAGATATACGCTGGTTCTAGAAATAACTGATGTTCTAGTACATCCAGATTGGACATATAATACGGGTTGGAGGTTTAAAAAACGACCAGGTTCTTATGCAATTTTCAATTCTGATAAATATTGTATTTTAATTTAAAGTGTAGTGAGAACAATTAATTGAATTGATCAGTTTCTGGGTTGAAGGTTTGAGTTATGTACTTAATCAAAATGAGAAGATAATACCTTGCATTGAAGGATTATATTATACCATCTATTCGTTCATATTCTTTTGGGATTAATATATCTGCTATATTTTTAAAAAAATTAAATATTTATTTTTATTTAGCAATAGCTATTACAAAATCATGTATACATTTCAAAATATGTTATTTACAATTATATGTTTAAAATGAACTTAGCTCATTTACGCTTGAATACCTTAAGGTCACTAAATGTTTTTATGAAGCTAGCCAATGTATTAAATGCGTTTAATCATTCATATATACTATTTCTAGATTTAGAAAGCTTACAAACTTACATGTAGAATTTGTCAGCATTTCTTGTATTATATTTGGATTGGAGTATATCTATTACATTTCAAAATTATTCGCATAGCTTAAAGCTGAATGATATTCAGATGAAATATAAAGGAAATGACATCTGCTAACCATTCCAATAATAAAAGTCGGTGTGATACATCCTATATACATGGTTAGTAATAAAAGGCTTTGAAAGTAATGAAACCAGCATTTGCAGAATTGCAAGAAGTCTTAAATCTTTTCTCAGTTTTTTTAGACATTTATATATAATATATATATATACATATATATATATATATATATATATATATATATATATATATATATATATATATATATATATATACATATATAATGGAATTGAATGTCCTTATTTCAAATTTGGCTAAAAAATTGTTAAAAGTTTTCTTTTTCAGGTCTCGAATATTTTCTGGAATCTTTACATGGTGTTTATGAAATTGTGATATACACTGCTGAACAAGGAATGACTTTGTTCCCACTTTGTGAAGCAATAGATCCTAAAAATATTATTGCATACAAATTGCCTCGGGACACAACATATTTCAATAGAGGTTACCATGTGAAGAGTTTGGATAAACTAAATCGTGATTTAAGTAAAGTTATTGCTGTTGATTGGCAGCCTCAAAACCTTAAATTTCACCCTGAAAATTTACTAGCAATTAAAAGATGGAATGGATCTGATGATGATCACACAATGATTGACCTAGCAGCTTTCTTGAAAAGTTAGTAGGCATTTCTGAAATCTTCCAGTCAACTAGCAATGCTTAAAAATATAAAAAATTATTTCGATAGATCTGAAAATACCAAATCTAATATATAATTGTATAAGTAAAAAAAGCAATTCTAAATTTGACAATCACTCTTTCACTATATAAATGTTTCTGGCTTCTAACCGACCATGGATTTGGTTGTATTACAACTTTACAATGGATTTTAAGCCTAAAGCATAAGTGGTGTAAATAATTTTTGTGAAATTTAACCAGTTAAAGTGTCTAAATTATACTGGAAATATAAATGAATAACATCAATGAGATGATTCACAATCAATACAGAAGACGGAACAAATTTTATTTTGAACATTTTTTTCAGGTATTGCAGATAATGAAATTGAAGATGTTCGAGAGGTGTTAGCTCATTATCGGTCTTTTGATGATCCTGTAGAAGCATTCAAAGAAAAGAGAAACAGGCTTCTTGAGCAATTAGAAGCTGAAGCAGCAGCCAAAAGAGAACAAGAAGCTTCACAAGTGAATCGTTGGAGGCCTTCCATATTCAATAAACGTTTTTGATTCTCACTGTTTATAATAAATATTTATATATTTTGTTCAAACTATTTAATAGCTGAAGTTCATGTTAAGAATCAAATGAAAAATTTTTAATAAATTGGAATGAGAAACTGAATTAAGCAGTTATTAATATTGTAATTGAATATATTGGCCTAACAGTTTTTCCAGATTTTAGTTAATTGAAAAAAATTTGAACATGTGATTAGTTTGTCTTTAATCATAATAAAAAATTATATATTTTCAAAATTTCTACTTTCCAATACCTTTCAATTTTTCTTCCTAAGGGAATATTTGGTTGTTTACTTCAGACGAAATGTTAATTTTGAACATAACCTAAACTAATCTTATCAAATGATGATTCGAAAACATTACATTGGAAAATATAAAATCGTTTCAACATAAAAGCTTTGCGGTCGCTAAATTAACTGTAAATTTTTTATTCCCGTCGACACATTCATTTCCAATCACTTTGAATAATCCAGATATGTGTGAATAATAAAGAATATGATAATCCCTATATTTAATCTAGGTTTCGATATGTGTTAAACTTATCCAATAATTCAATCAATTCCACCTAAAACGAATGTTCCCGAGCATAGCCGAACGCTCACAGCCCGCCCGAGTTAATCTTCACATTACTTCAAATTATTTCAGTGCTTTAGTTCATTTCAAACATAAAATTCTAAAACGTTCGTTGATACTCTCACGATTGTTTTTGACGTTGACAGAATTTCACGTTAAAACCTGAAATGTCAGAATATTTCAAGGTTAAAATATCCATTTTTAATGATTTTTCACTGTAATTTTTTTTATCGCCCGCAACATTTTTCGACTGGACGTTTATATGCAATTCTTCGAATGAAACTGCAAAAACCATTTTCTCTTCTTGACGATTTTAAGACGAAGTTACGATTGCTTGTTGTTCAGATTGTTCAATTTTTTTCGAAAAACTCTAAACTATGTTCCGAAATTCCTTAATGAGTATGGGATGTATAAAACGATTATGATAATTTGGATTTTGGTTATTTATTATAAGTAGCAATATTATTCAGATAATTAAAAATAGAACTATTCTTTTTGGATTGAAAACAGAATAAGAATTTAGAGGTTTCCTCAACAAATTTCATTTTCAAATCGTGAGTATTGTTTACATAATTTTATGTTAAGACTACCCAAATTGAAATATTTTGTTATATAGAAATATATACACTTTGTTCTTTATGACTATATTAATTATTTTGCTATTGCAGTTTCGTAGTATTACTACATTTTCAAGTATATTAATAAAGAAATTAGGATTGTTTCCATATAAATTCTAATAAGTATCAAATATTAAGCATTACATTCGAAAAAATAATATCGTATATGAAAGCTTTGCGTCGCTAAATTAACTGTAAATATTGTCATTCCTGTCGGACTACTTACTTCGAAACACTTCTAAAATGATCAAATTCAGCGAGTAAAATAAACAATACCATAATTCGCTATCAATAACTGCAGATTTTAATATCTGTTGGGTTTATCCAGTAATTCAAATAATTCCAACCTAAGACGAACGAACACTTCCGAGCAGAGCCGATCGCTCCAACCCGCCCGATTCATTCTTCGCATTCAAATCACTTCAATTCTATCAAAAAGCTTTCGTTTCTTTCAAACATCAAATTTTTAAACCTTCGTTGCCACTCGCATTTGATTGTTTTGTGACGTTGACAGATTTCCACGTTAAATCCTTGAATGTCAGAAAATGTACATTAGAAGGTCAAATAAATATCTATTTTTAATGACTTTTTAGTAAAAATTTCTTATCACCGGCAACATTGTGCGACTGTTTCGGATGTGATTTTTTGTGATGTTGACAGATTTCCTCGTTAAAACCTGGAATGTCACAAAATGTATACATTTGAAGGTGAAATATCTATTTTTAATGACTTTTTAGTAAAAATTTCTTATCATCGGCAACATTGTGCGACTGTTTCGCATGTGGTTTTTTTGTGATGATGACAGATATCCACGTTGAAACCTGGAATGTCAGAAAATGTATACATTTGAAGGTAAAATATACATGTTTAACGGCTTTTTAGTAGAAATTTCTTATCGCCGGCAACATTGCTCGAGTGGACGTTTTTAGCGATCGTAGGAAGGAAACTGCAGACTGCGTTTTCTCTTCCGGAGGATTTTGAGATGAATTTACGATTGCTGATTGTTCAGATTTGTCAAAAGTTTTTGAAAAATTGTAAAAGATTCCTCAATGAGTACGGTGTATGAGATAATATATGAGAATTTTTATTTTGTTTATTAGTACGAGTACCAATAATATTTTGAAAAATTATCAAACATTCTATTCCCAAAAAAGTGATAAATGAATTTTTTAATTCTTATAATTTTAGTTTTCTTATCTTTTGAGTAATGTTTGCAGTAATTTAATGTTAAAACTATTCAAATTGAAATATTTTGACAATACATGATGAGATATTCATCATATGAGATATATTTATTTTGAATTATGATAAATTAACTTCCTAATTAATTTCGTTTCATTAATTTTCGGTTTTTCATTGATTCATGAAATATATCAATAAATCGGTTAATTAAAAGAAATTAGAATAAGTTATTATTTTGTAGTTGATCGTAAGAGACAATTTTATATTTTCTTCTTTACAATACTTTTCTATTGTTTTTTCGACAGGAATATTTTGTTGTTTTCTTCAGACGAAATGTTAATTTTGATCTAAACCTCAACTAATCTTATCAAAATGATCATTCCAAAATATTATATTCGAAAAAATAAAATTGTTTCAATATAAAAACTTTGCGGTAGCTGAATAAACTGTAAATCTTTTTTTAATTCCCGTTGAAATATTCATTTCGAATCCTTTGAATAATCAAAATCAGTGTGAAGAATAATGAATATTGTAATTCTTATAATTAATGTAGAGATATTTGTTGAGTTTATCCATGAATTCAAAAAATTCCAACCTAAAACGAAAACTTCCGATCCTACCCAATCGCTTCCTGCCCGCCCGATTTATTCTTCACATATTTCAGTTCTATCAGAAAAGCTTTCTTTCATTTCAAACATCAAATTCTAAAACCTTCGTTGCTACTCGCATGTGATTGTTTTGTGAAGTTGACAGATTTTCACGTCAAAACCTTGAATGTGAGAAAATGTATGAGTACATGTGAAGGTCGATATTCATTTTTAATGATTTTTCAGTCGAATTTTTTTATATCCGGCAACATTGTTTGGCTGGACAATTACAACGATCGTTTGAATGAAACTGCAGACTGCGTTTTCTCTTCTTGTCGATTAAGATGAATTTAGGATTGCTGGTTCTTCATATTTGTCAAATTTTTTCGAAAAATTGTAAGAGATATTTGAAAATTTCTCAAAGAGTACGGTATATCCCAGGTAGCAGACTGACGGTAATATGACGTCATATATTGGTTTCAACATGTCGGAAGAGACGTCGACAGAGACGTCTCACTGACCATGCAATGACGTCGAAATGTCACAGCCTCAAGACGTCATATTGAGACGTTCAAAAGACGTCATTAAACTACGTTAAAAAGACGTCACTAAGTAGAGAAAAAAAGACGTCGTAAAGACGTTCTTCAGAGCCTATATTGTAGGGGTTCCATAATTTAAATAAAACAATTTTTATCATTAAACATTTATTAAAAAATTATATTTTAAAGATTAGTTTCAATCAACGTGCTTAATTCCTTTTGTCTCAATCGTCTGGGGTGTGTTTGGGGCAAACCTTGATGGCACTTTATATTTTACATCATGCGCAGAAGTTCTTGGTGATGTCAGATGAATACTACCTGGAATATTATAATATAGTTGAAACAGTTTCCTAAAAAATCTTTTGATATGGTATTCCCCAAAAAATGAAGAGAATTTTTACTAATCTTCATTAGAAACAAAGATAATTCTTTAAATAAGATTCAAAAAATGAAAGTGTAGCACGAACTCAAAATTTGAAAAAGCACAAGCTTATTTATATAAGAAATAGACATTGCTAGCAAATTGTGATGAATACATGGAGAAGCAACTAATTATCATACTGGAATTTGTTCACAAAAACTTCAAATAAAAATAACCTACAAAATTTTTTCTTTATAAGTACAAACTCACCAGTCACAGCTGTCTTTAAATGGAGCAAATACTATGATTTTTCTCCGACTTTCTCATCCAAATTGAATAAAGAAGCAACAGCTTCTAACAATAAGTGTTTAAAAATTTGATTCACTCAGTTGGTTAAATTCCCTCCATCAAATGTCGACAAGTATTTCACTTGAAACAAATTATTAATTAAAAATTTAGCTTTTAAATCAAATATGTTATGACTTACCAATAAACTAAATTTTTCATTGTCATTTGAATAACTTTCAAAAATATTGAGTTTTTCTTCTGTTCCAACATTGAGATCAGTTAGAATACTCAGAGATGTCCTTTCATTCTCTTTGTACATTGTATTATTTTTGAGTTTTGTTTCCTAATTTGAATCAGTAATATAATCACTCTCTCTTAAAAAGCTGAAAAATGTTTTTAATGTAACACTGTCTTTATAAACAAATAACATTTACATTATGATGTTTATGAATTTACGATTGCTGGTTGTTCAGATTTGTCAAGTTTTCGAAAAATTGTAAGAGTTATGAAAATTACTCAATGAGTAGGTTCGTAGGTTGGATGAGATAATATATGATAATTTTGATCTTGTCTATTTATACCAGTAGCAATAATATTTTGAATATCAAACTCATTCTATTCGTAAAAAATGGAATGAATGAATTTTTTAAACTCTGATAATATCAATTTTTGTAACTGATGAATAAAGTTTACTATAATTCAATGTTGAAATTATTCAAATTGAAATATTTTTGACGACATCATTAACTTCCGCTTTTTCATTGTTTATGAATGATTTTCAGTATGAACTTCAGTTAATTGAAAAAAATTTGAACATGTGATTATTTTGTCTTTAATCGTAATAAACAATTATGTATTTTCTACTTTCCAATACCTTTCGATTTTTTTCTACAGGAATATTTTGTAGTTACTTAAGACGAAATGTTAATTTTGAACATAACCTAAACTAATCTTATTCATTTTCAATATGATACGTTTCAATATAGAAGCTTTGCGGACGCAAAATTAACTGTAAATTTTTCATTCCCGTCGACATATTCATTTCAAATCACTTTGAATAATCCAGATATGTGTGAATAATAAAGAATATGATAATCCCTATAATTAATCTAGGTTTCGATATGTGTTGAACTTATCCAATAATTCAAACAATTCCACCTAAAACGAATGTTCTCGAGCATAGCCGAAAGTTCACAGCCCGCCCGAGTCAATCTACACATTACTTCAAATTATTTCAGTGCTTTCGTTCATTTCAAACATCAAATTCTAAAACGTTCGTTGCTACCACAGAACATACCCTTTTTTTGGTATGTTCTGTGGTTGCTACTCTCATGATTGTTTTTGACGTTGACAGATTTTCACGATAAAACCTTGAATGTCAGAAAATGTATATCCATTTTGAATGAATTGTCAGTAGAATTTTTTTCCTCAAAGAGTACGGTGTATGAGATAATACAATTTTAATTTTGTTTATTAGTACGAGTACAATAATATATTCAATAAATATCAAACATTCCGACTGAGATTGAATTCTCGCTTATCTCTCGATGAAACATAATTAAATATTAAATTAAATTAAACTCTTGGCTTAACGTTTCACAATTATATTTAACAACATGAATTTGCCAACATGTTTCGAGCGTGAGCTCATTTTCAAGACTCTTCAGTCTTGAATGTATGAATATAATAAAAATAATTTCTTGAAATAATGAATATGACTATATTCATTATTTTGCTATTGCAATTTCGTAGTATATTAATATAGAAATTAGGATTGTTTGAATATAAATTCTAATAATTAGTATAAGTAAAAAGAAGTGTAAAAAGAACATAAAAGCTCTCGGTTTGCTAAATGAACTTTGAGTTTTTTTTTGGACCTGGGCAAATAATTTCTAAAATTATAAATGAAATAACTAATTCACATTTTTTAATATCTTCCATAACAAACAAAAAATAATAAAACATAATACACATTTATTTATTATGAGCATTTTTGTCACTTTCTTTGAAAATAACATATTCATTCACTTCTGCATTCATGGATACTAAACGCAAAAAATAAAACGTGTTTTATTAATGGAACTTCAATTAAATATTTAGTGCGTATTTATTATACATTCATTATAATTCAATATATTCAAATAATGACTTTACATCAGATAAGATCTACTATAAATAAAATAACACATGTAGATCTTAAAAACTAGCGCTATAGTACTAACAGTTTTTTAAATGTTGTTTTTATAGTGATCTGTGGTCAAGTTCTATCAAATTCTTCATTAAAAGAAAATACAAAACACAATTAATATGTAGAACATAATTAGATTTCAGTGGATTTAAAAACATTAATCGGCTGAAATGAGAAATAAGAGACATGTTAAGATTTAGCTCAGACACATATGTACACTTACAGACATAAAAATTCGAGCACAACATACATATTGATGTAGTTTCAAAGCACTTACATCTCTCTATATATATTAATTTCTGAAAGTATATATAGATATATTACTTAGATATTGTGAATAATTTACAATGAGAACTTTTTCATTATAGTGTTCTAGTGATAGATATAGTTGTTCTCAGGCAATAGATTAATTAACAAATATTTGAACTAGGTTTTACATAATAAAATATCCATTTACTGTAAAACTGGTCAGCAAGTGAATTGTATATTTCTACAGAAACACTTTCTTTGCTAGAGCGAACAGTCAGTCTATACATCTGAAACAAAAAAATAACAAAGTTGTTATACAACACTTTAACAATATATCAGTTTCAAAAACGCTAATTTCCATTATGCTGACATGATGTGAAATGCATTCTGAAGAATTTCAATATTAACATTTGAAAAATAATATTAAAATACTGATAAATATTTAATATTATGATTCACAACTCATCTTATTACTTGTCCATTTCATTAATACTAAATAACTCAATTTTGATATTGAACAATTACTTTATAAATAAAATGTTTTATAATGCTATTTGCTTGGGGGTCGTTCATTAATCATGCGAGGCTCGAAAGGGGGAGGGAAGTCCATAAAAAAATCACGAAATATCACAAGGGGGAGGAAGGGTGTAGTAATATATCACGCATATTTATTTTTTCGGCAAACGCGCGATACTGAACCGAAAAGCGGCGTTAGGTGTATTTATTTTTTCGAATGAACGAACGGAAGATCGAAAGATTCTCTGCGTAGTGCGCGAAAATGAAGACGCCGAGTGGCTTGATGAAACCGATGTTGATCTTCAACAAAGCACTGTGCCTACAACTAACTTGCAAGATTACTTATCCAGTTATTGGTGTTGAAGAAAGTCTTGCTAATCCGTGGTCTGAGGATGTTGTAAATTAAATTATGTTCATGTATTAGTACAAAAAAGTTTTTCGCATTTCTTTCATTATTTTTACCACAGTCCAAAACAACTCGCAACCTTTCTGTCTATCTCTTTAAGGTTATTGTTTTTTTTTTATTTTCTATAATAAAATTTGATGATACTTAAACCTGTATTTTATAATAGATATTTTGAAAAAATTAAGATTCTTTGTAGGTACTAAAAAAAACACGTGATATAGGGAAGGGGGTAGTCTTAAACCTCACCATGTATCATCAAGGGTGAGGGGGGGCTTAAAATCCCAAAAAAAACATCACATGATTAATGGCCCCTTGGTATAATTCTATTGTAAGGTCAAAGATAGAGTACGCGACGGTCGTCTGGAATCCAAATTATGATAAATACACAAATAGAATAGAAAATATTCCACGGGAGTTTATTAATGAGTTTAATATCCGTTATGACAGGTTTCCCATGGATTCTCATATAAAAGTAATGTGCGATTATAGGTTGGAATATTTGAGTTTGAGAGGAGAGTACTTTGATATATGTTTCTACTACAAATTATTTAACAGCTTAATAATTGTGCTGCATGATAATGAGCCTCACTCATAAACTTTAATTGTTCTCCACATGTAGTTAGAAATTGTACAATACTGGTTGTAGGGAAGAGCAAAACAAATTATATGTTAAATTTACCCATCCATAGATCCTTTCATAAGCTAAATTTGATCAGCACAAAAACCTACTCGGATATTTTCTCTCGCATTTTATTACTTTTAAGAGACATTTCAAAAATATTGATTTAAAGGATGATAATAATATAATTATTGGTTTATATAGAATTATCGTTTCATGATGTATTTCTTCAATATTTCTCAGTAGAAGTATTTTGTGTAGTAGATCAAATGATCTAAATAGTGAATATATCAAAAACTTCAGTTTATAGATAATTATAGTCTCTGTTGAGTGAGACCTTGTATGTGAAAAAAATGAAATAAAACTGAAAAATAAAAAAAAAACATTACCTGTGCAGTTTTGTTGGGTTCTAATTTCAGTAGGCATCCAACTTGTTGTGAGCGCATGTGAATAATGCCAGCACAGACGAAATTATCTGAATTCGGATCAATATCTTCCAGTAATTGCATCCCAAATCCAATAACTTTCGGCTTTGCAGCTTGGAGATCCATTGCTCCTGATGCCTTGAAAATTTTCTGGGATCTTTGTTGATTTGTGCAAAAACACAATTATTTGAAATATTTCATATTTTTAATAGTTATCGTTTCTACTTTCCCAGATTTTTCCACCTAGCGAAAAATGATTCGGCATTCATATCAGTCGGTTCAAAGAATTTATTCAAGGTTAATGGTAATTTGAACGTAATCTTTTGTGAAATATTGTTGTACAAAAAGCTCAAGCCTATTGATGGAGTATCTACAAAAAATAGTGTTGATAGTAATATGAATAGATTTCAGTACATCATAATCGAACGATAATCAGAAAGTTGAATGAAGATAAGTCTGAATACCTGTGTAGTCATCTATACATTCTGCATTGATAGTTTGCTGTCTTTGTGCACCAGCTTCTAATACTGGCTCAACTGGTTTCATTTAAATGATTAATTTACTACTTTGTTCTTCAGACCACAATAAATTAGGAACAAAACTTTGAAGAGGTACATTTGTTTTGTTGCCATAAAACAGACCAAGGCGGCCTAAATTCTGCCAAAATTCACTTTTGACGCCAATTTGAATTAGATCAATATCGAATGAGACTCCATTGTTTTTTCAGACGAATCTAAAAATAATCGCACTATTATTTAAAGCTCTCTTCATTGTTTAACGTTAACATGTGTTGTAGTAATTAGAAATTATGTTAGCAATGCTCACTTTTTGAAGTTACTTGTGTTTGGCTGTATGGTACTAGTTAAAGGAGCGCTGGGTTTGTTACCATAGACATCGCCAAGAACGTCTAACAAACCTCCTCCTGTATTGGAAGAAGAGCTGGGTTGGGTTGGTGTAGATAGTCCTAACAGGTCAGCTGACGAAGTAGAACTACAAGGATACTTAAATATTAAGACAACAAATATAACTAATTGGAAAGATAAATTATTCATATTGGAACACTGTAACAACAATTCTAGATTATTTACAAGTTAATGCACAATAGAAAATATGAAGCACTACTTCATCATTAGGCACATAACAGTTCAAACATTTATCAAAAATAACATATCAGTAAATTCACACTGGGAGAGCCTTCATTGATTTTTCAATTAGAATATCAGAAATAACTGTTGTTTTTATTATAAGATATTCTCATTCTGCAAGCTACTTGATTCCTAAGAATTACTTATTTAAATCAGAATTTAAAGTTTTGAGTATAGGTTAAAACCGTATAGAATTAGAAATCTTGGAAGAACACATGTCAATTCTTAATAATCAGATAGTAGCACTCTACTAAATCTCAAACAATAGCAACTTAGATTGAATTCTAAATTACAGTTGACTATTTTATATTATATAAAATTTTATGCAGTAAAATACTGTCTATACTATATAATATAAGCGTCTTGAATTATTTGAGAATAACTTTTGTTTCAATAGGAACAAGAAACATTGAATACAATGTAGCAAAAACCAACTAGGTCATAAATGTCAACACATCTAAACATTGTAAATTATATTCAATGTCAATTATTTTCAGGCGATTTCAAGTTCACTACATTCAGACATATACCTGATAGTTTGAGGTTCATTGTTTGTGTGATTATTTGTCACAACTGGACTCCTTGTTTCTTTTATTTCATTCTCCGGAAGTCTGCCAGGTTTCTTTTTCTTCAAAACTGCTAAAATAGAACTTTCTCTTTCTGGGAATGCAGGCATCTCTTCCAGAAGTGTTGCCAAAACATCAGAACTGGCAATAATACTCAGCTGAAGATATTCGGAAGCTCTTTGTTGTAACTCGGCATCAGCTGATCGTAAATTGCTGTGCTGCTTGAAGACCTGGAACCAAAACAAAAAATTATCAGAAATAATAACAACATTTCAATTTTAACTCACCTCTTCTACTTGACTTCGTATTTCAGGAAATAGATTTATGAATTTAACATATGTGGAAATTAGCAAGGCTCTTGTCATGGGTGAGCAAAGATGATATTTGGAATGTAAGAGTTGAAATTGAACTGTTAGAGAAGATCTTTGATCACCAGCAGTCAAATTTCCGAATTCGCCCAAAATATAGCCTCCCATTTTCAACATATTTTCATGGCAAGCTGGAGCTTGGAGTGCCTGAAATAACGAATTTACAGCTAAATTAAATATAGCGTAACGTCCTAACGAAAATTATGAAATACCCAAAACTAAACAAGAAATATCAATTCCCAAAATAATTTTCAAAATACGCATATTCACTTAGTATTCGCTTTAATGTAAAAACTTTGTGTTCGTTAAATTAATTGTGAGTCTTTTTATTCTCGTCGGAATATTTTTATCGAATTAGTTAATATCATCAAAATATGTGTGAAAAATTAAAATTACCATAAATCCCTATAAGAACTGAGATTTCGATATAGTTCATTCAAAATCTGGGACAATTCCGAACTAAAACGAATGCTCCCGAGCACGGCCGAACGTATCCTGCCGCCGCGATTCAATCATCACATTCAAATCATTTCAGTGCTTTCATTTCTTTCAAATATCTAATTTTAAACCTTTGATGCAACTCACGTGATTGTTTGCGACGTTGACAGATTTTCACATTAAAACCTGGAATGTCATAAAATGTATATTTTGTAAGGTAAAATATGTATTTTTAATGACTTTTTAGCAAAAATTTCTTATCGCCGGCAACATTGTTCGATTGGACGTTTATAAGCGATCGTTGGAATGAAACTGAAGACTGTGTTTTCTCTTGGCGATTTTAAGATGAATTTAGTATTGCTGGTTGTTCATATTTGTAAAATTTTTTCGAAAACTTGTAAGAGATATATAAAAATTCCTCAAAGATTACGGTATATGAGAATACAATTTTGATTTTGTTTATTAGTACAAGTAGCAATAATATTTTAAATAAATATCAAACATTCTATTACCAAAAAAATGAAATAAATAAATTTTTTGAATTCTGATAAACTTTATCTTTGTAACTTATGGATTATGTTAACTATAATTCAATGTTGAAATTATTTTAATTGAAATATTTCGACTACATGATGAAATATTTTTAATTATACTAAATTAACTTTCTAATGAATCTCGATTTATGAGCTGCCGAGTTTTCATTGTTTATAAATTTAGTTTATCGAAAAAATTTGAATATGTGATTATTTTATCGTTAATCGTAAAAGAGACAATTATATATTTTCTTCCTTACAATACTTTCCTAATTTTCTTTCTACAGGAATATCTTTTTGTTTTCTTCAGACGAAATTTTAATTTCGAAAACCTTACCAAATCAGTTCAAAATGATCATTCGAAAACATTACATTCGAAAAAATTAAATCTTTTTAACATAAAAGCTTTCGGTTTGTTAAATGAACTTGAGTTTTTTTCCGTCCAAATACTCGTTTTGAATCACCGTTATTAATCAAAATCTATGTGAAAAATAAAGAATATGATGATCCTTATAATAATTATATTATTAATGTAGCTTCGATATCTGTTGAGTTCATCCAATAATGCACTTGTTAATCAAAATTTAAAATATTGATTACAACTTCCATATGTTAATTCCGTATAATTGGACGCCAGTAAGGTATTTCAAAAAAAGTAAGTATTTTGAATTTTAAAACCTGAATACTTCAAATATGGTATTAGATCTTAGCAAAAAACTTCAAAGTTTTTAAAATTAAAAACGATATTGCTGGTTTCATTGACAGTGGTGTAAGACAAATTTCTACTTAACATGCCCTTTATTTCATTTTCTAATATCACAGACATAATAATTATTTAATTGATTTAGAACAGAAATCAATTGAATTTATTAGTATCAATTATTCATCGATTTCAAACTTTGTGTTTTCGATCCATTCTTCCACTTTATTATGTGAAGATTCAGACTGTAGCAGAACACTCATATCATTCACTTCAGTATCTTCCCATATCTCAAGAAATGTATCTGCTTTACAATTTTCATCATTGAAATTTTTATCATCAAGGAATATATTTACATTGCATTTCTCATAGTAGTTATAGAGATCTACTTCATTGAAGTCAGTTTCCACGTCAAATGCAGCGCTGGCATTTGCAAAATGAACTATATTCAAAGCAGGATCATTCTTCTCGTATATTTCTAGAAGCCAATTGTACATTTTTTCAATTGGTGTATCAGAATAAGGCGTTTTTAGCAAAATATCTTGTTGAAATAATTCTCCAAATAAGTTGGTATAATAGATAGAAACATCTGTGAAAGAAAATTAATACTTTCAATAACAATGAATTTGTTGTTATAAACATTGATAACAAATATTTAAATATTGATTGAAAATATATTTTCAAAATAAAACATGTTTCACCAATAGCAAAATATCACAAATGATAAAACTTGAAGAGCTATACTTTTGGTGAAAGTCGTGTGAAAATCATATCTAATAAGTACTTACCATTATTATTAGGTATTAATTGTACCCCTGTTATAGGATAATTTAATCTCTTTTCAATATTTGGAATGACGGGTAAATTTTTTTGCGATTGACATTTATCATAAGTGTCCTCCAGATTAATCAACTGATGAGGCAAAGAATATGGGGAAGTAGCGAACACAGCTGCTTGTTTTGGGGACTGACTAAAGAGGGTTAATAGTTTTATTTTCCCACTATCAAAGTAATCAATAAAGCAAGGAGGAGAGATTAAATTATGATGGATAAAATCTTCTACAGTTGTCATTTTTATATTATATATAAAATAACAATGTTTTGATGACATATAAACATTATCAGTTATATATTGTTTGGTTTTATCTGCTGTGAAGTTCAACAAAATATCACAATTTTCAAGTTTCACATCAATATCTTGTGGTAGAACTTTACATCTTGTATCCAAAACTTTTATTTGTTTATCAGTCAAAATCATCAACATGTTCTCTGTTAAATAATCTAATTTGGTTAACCTTGAAGAATTAATATTTAAATCTTCCATTGTATAAGTAGATAAAACACTTTTGTTATTCAAGTCAAATAGCTTCAGTTTATTCCTATTATCCATTATTGCTAGTTCTGATTTATTAACATAATTCAATGCAGTACTCAAGTATCCTACGTTGGAATTCAACTTCAGATTAACCCTCACTTGAAGATCATTTTCAATTTCAGTTAAACAAATTGTGTTTCTACCTCTCATAATAAATTGATTGGAATATCCATTGTTAATATTCTGTAAATTTAGTAAAGGATCACTGCTTTGCCATTCTAATATAATTTCCTCTTCTGGAACTTCTAGGTTACATATTACTGAAAGTAACAATATAATTAATATTTTAAAGTAAGCTAAAAGCATGAATTGCATCATATTGGACAAATATTACAAAAAGACAGCGCATATTTGAAGAGTGTTTGAAATTCATATTGGTTGTTAGTATTTTTACCATTTTATTATACCATAGGTATTATAGTACATCTTAATTAAGTATACATATGTACATTACTAACTTACCGAGGTTGTTCTCAGCATTTGGCCTTATTAAATAAACTGTATTTTGGTCATAAAACTTCTGTAAATTTCCTTGACAATATGATACATTGAAGCCATAATCCACGATTCCATTTGTTGCACTTTCCATATAATCAATGAAAAAATTTGGCAAAAGCGCATGATTTTGGAACTGCTGGCCACAAATTTTGGATTTCATTCTATGAAATTCTCTCCGATAGGTTTTTTTTTGTGTATCACTTTCAATGCCATTTTGAAACAAATTTAATTTTATTTCATTAGGACACTTCAATGGGGCTTGTACGGGATGGGGATATTGCACAAAAAACTGCAAATCATCATCCTCAGAAAATATCTTGTCATAAAAAGTCTGTAATATAATTTTAATCATTACTTAAATTCATTTGATAAAACATTATTAATTCAGTAATTAACAAATTGGTAACCAACACATTTTATGGTAGTTTTATTTTTGGTAATTATAATTAACAAATACATATCAAATATAATGTATAATTTATATCATTATCTTCATTAAAAATTACAGGTTACATGTAAAATATTAGATCTTACCTGACTACCACCAGCTATCAGATCATGTGAAAGACTATCACAGTTCACATTTTTGAAAATATCCATCCTGAATGATCATGAAAATATTGTTGAATTGAATAAAATATTTTTCATCTAAAAATTTCATATTTTAGTATTTTTTAATTAATAAACGGTATACCTAATAAACTAATAGAGGCAATAAATCATAATAGTTTTTTCAATGAAAAACTTGATATTAGTACATATGCTGACACAAAATATTTTCAGAAAGAATGTTACAAAATTTACCTGAAATTTCATCAGTATAATCATTTCTAACATTTGAAAAGCGTTCAAAAAATCAATGTTTGTTTTAAAATTAGCCTTAAATATCACAGCCTAACTCTACTCTACTTTGTAAATAGAGTTAGGCCGTCTTGAATATAATATCACAGAATATACCCTTATTTTCTGCGTATTATATGTTAAGTAGATTTCAGCCACAGTATATACAGCTATATTATTTCAAACTTCAAAATGCATTCAATCCATTTCGTCCACAGCCTAACTCTACTTACAAGCCATGAACATCACAGAACATACCCTTAATTTGGTATGTTCTGTGATGAACATAGACTTGGCATGGCCGCATCTGCTCAATCCGGTAGACCGATCGATCTTCGAACATCGGTCTATTGCATGTTGATAATTGCCTTTTCAGAAAAATTTTCAGCGAAACGGTAATTTGTATAAAAAAATAGTTTTAACAAAAATTGTAGATCATACAATTATCTATAGAAATCAATAATACACTTTTTTTTTGAGAAGAACTATGTCTGAGTTATAGCGATTCAAATGTTGTTTTTTTAGTATGTACACTAACAAGTTCACTTTATCAATTAGAATTGACAATATGCTATAAATTTCATTATTTTTCATTCTCAGGTGAGAGTAAGTTTAATGCGTCAATTCTTTTAAACCTTTATTGAGATGTGTACAGTAATTTGGACGGAAATAGAATGATTTTGACATAATATTTGTAACAAGCAAGCAAATTTTCCAGTTGAGACTATCTAGTTAATTTCAGCTGTAAAATCCAGTGAGTAGAGTTAGGCTGTGGTAGTATTGTTACGAAGAACGAATAAGGCCAACTCGATGTTTCTCTAGAATATGTATTCTAGTAAACGGTGACATAGCGGCCTAATAATATAATAATAAGCCAGGGACAGAAGATGAAAGATTTAGTCAAGGATTAGTTACAGTTATCTACAGTACAGTGAATCAGACAGAAATGTAATGTTTTTGTAATATTGATTATTTCTGTTTGTAAATGAAGAACTGGTTGTTGAATTTAGATTTTAGTCGTGACAGTATTTTTGAAATTTTTTATGGATCTATGTTTACTTCGTAAACACAATTTGTTTTGTTGCTGTTGATGTTATACGTGTTTCGTTCATCATTTGGTGTTCAATCATCATAAGTACTTTTAACAAAAATGGCCCCAAAACGAAAAATGCATATCGCCAACAAAAAAGCAAGCAAAATGACCACATCGTGAGGAAATGTACCAAAGTCATTTAAACAACTAAATGAATCCCCCTGCTTTTAGCGCTGTTTTTGTTTGTGGTAGGTATGTGGATCTGCAGTTTTTCGAATCTATACAGATGGTGTTAATGAAATAAAATCAACAACACAGAAAAACTTTGCTCACTCCGAATTTTATGTTCTTAAAGATAATTATTCAGATCGCAACACATTTCGTTCAAAACTTAAAAATATGTTTTAGGCACTTGACACTTCAATTCATATACACGGAAATTATAAATCACTGTGTATACATACTTCACAGCCTAACTCTACTTCGTAACTTACGTAAGTAGAGTTAGGCTGTGACTTAGTTGCAATTACAGAATATATAACATATTTTATATTTTGTGGTAGCGATCAACCAGTTAGCCACATACACAACACAATTCTAAATCTGAGGATTTGAATGGACGAAGCATAACCTAGATCAACTCAAGTAAAGTCTACGTAAGTAAAGTTAGGCCGTGGAAGAAGAAAGTCATAGAGCTCACTGCTTACTGACAGTAAATATACGTAAAAACTAATACATATCTAATCAAAAAAATTGTCGAAGTCAGAAAAAATTAAGTATTTTAATACTTTCCATTAATAATATGACATTTCCAACAATGGAAGTATATGTTTTCAAATTTCCATCGAAATATGGATTATAGATATGTGGTAACTAGGTACTTGCTGTTTTCAAAACCTTGGAATTTCCCTGCTGTTGACTTTATTGGATTGTGAAGCAAGTAGGCTCAGTTGTTTACTGCTTTTGGGGTAAAATTTTGTAATTGTCCTCAAGGTCGTTCTGAGTACTTCTGTTAACTTGAGTATTGGTAGAACTTTTGGTATATCTAATTTTGTTTCAAATGGTGCATCATTTAAATATAATATATATATATATATATATATATATATATATATATATATATATATATATATATATATATATATATATATATATATATATATATATATATATATATATATATATATATAAAACCTTTTTCAGTTGTAAAATGTATACATTCGTGGCAATTGAATGATTCTGATGTACATAAATATTAATGTGCACCTGTATCTACCTAATAAGGTTAGAATACATTCAACAATATGTTTGGTCGAAGAAGTAATTTGAAGTATAAAGTAGTCGAGAATGATACTACATATGAAGATGCAGATGATTTTGAACCTGGGAAAAGAAGTTTCACTTCATATACCTTCACACAGACTTCCCTTTTCACTATATTATTAATTATAGTTTATTACATTCCATCTATAGGTTTAACTTTCTATCAACACTGGCTGTATGAGGTATTTTAATTATTTATTTGAACATTAGAATGAAATCAAGTTTAAATATGTTGCAGACTATTCACTTTCCATTAACCACTGTTATTATTCATTTGGTTATAAAATTTATATTATCATTAATTATAAGACTGTTTTTGGAACGAAAACAAGCAAAGAAACGTGTTATTTTTGGTTGGAAGGATTATTTATATTCATTTGGACCACCTGGAATTTCCAGTGGAATTGATGTGGGATTTTCAAACTATGGGCTGGAATTAATAACAATATCATTGTGAGTAAAAATGAATATTAAGTATTCAGTTTTTTTATGTCAAATGTTTGCACAAAATATTTTAATAACTAACTCTCATAATTTGATATGATTACAATAAATTAGAATTTGAAAGTATCTAAGTACATAGATAGAAATAATGCATTTCTTCTATATTTTGCAGGTACACAATGACAAAGTCAACAACTATTGTGTTTATACTTATATTTTGCATTTTACTTAAATTGGAAAAAAAGGTACACAAGTTTAAATTATTTTACAGTCGATTATTAACACTATTGAATTTTTTAGTCTTGGAGTTTATTCAGCATTGTAATTATGATTTCGATAGGTTTAATGTTATTTACATATAAATCTACACAGTTCAATTTCCTTGGGTTCTTTCTTACTCTGGTGGCATCTGTTTGCTCAGGAATTAGATGGACTTTTGTGCAATTATTAATGCATAAGCAAAAAATGGGAGTGCAGAATCCAATTGATATGATGTATCACATGCAGCCTTGGATGATTTTGTCAGTATTACCATTTGCAGTTGCTATTGAAGGTAAAGTTCCATTCACTTTCAGCTGCAACTCAATTCCACCAAATGATCTGTTTTAGGTACTATGGTTGTTGTTAATTGTCAGTTATTCCTTTCAAAAGATTATACCACTTTTTTTTATGTCATGTTTAAAATTATGGCTGGAGCATTTGTTGCATTCTTCATGGAAGTAGGAGAGATGTTATTAGTTGGTTATACTTCAAGTCTTACGTTGTCAATTGCAGGCATTTTCATATATATATATATATATATATAGGCATTTTATTACTATTACTGTGTTAGAAGGTTATACATATAATATTATATACATATATATATATATATATATATATATATATATATATATATATATATATATATATATATATATATATATATATATATATATATATATATATATATATATATATATATATATATATATATATATATATATATATATATATATATATATATATATATATATATATATATATATATATATATATATATACAGACAATATATCAATTTCAAAAGTGTTTTTTGAAGTATTGAATGTATATGTATACATTTTCAGGAGATATTTGTCCTCGGTCTTGCTATTTTATGGAATGGGGACCAGCTGTCTCTTGTCAATGCAGTGGGTTTGTTTATCTGTTTATGTGGCATCACAAGTCATGTTGTTCATAAGATCAGGACCATTCCAAAAAGACCATTGGAGCAAAATTTCTTTGATATTTCAAAACATCAAGAGTTGGGTGGTTTGATTGAAAACAAGTTTGGAACAACAGATCTCAGTAGTGAAAGTGATGACGACAAAAGTGACAGTGAAGTCATTTTAGACATTGTGAAAAGTCGTGATAGGTAGTAAAGAAATTAATCTGAGATAAATTGGTTTTGAAAATAATGCTGAAATTCAAATTTGCACTTGATAATTGCATATTTTTCAAAAAAATTAACCTTTTAATATGTACTTGATTTTTTTTGATTTTATGTCTGATATATAAACACATCTTCATAATAGCAATTCAGTTTATTCTGAGATATCTATACGCTTTAAATTGGTAGTTTCCAAATTATTTTGCTCCTCATAAAATTGTTCACAATATACTCTTGTGGTGAGTAGTTCTACTCTTCTATGGTATGGTAGATGGTTTGTTTGAAACTTACTTAGACTATACTAAGCTCAATTTATCATCACGTTGAATGCCTTTGGTATTGCATTCGTGCCATAGATGTGAAATCTAAATATGACAATTCCAGTAATGTTGGTATATTGGATCTCAATTTAGTGATGCAAGTATTAAGTTCACCCGTATCCAATTAACTCATAACTGTTTCTGAGAATTAACCATAAACATTTGGTGCAATTTATTCTTTAACTGGAAAGGGTGAGAGAAATGATCAATCTATAGCAATAATATTTGTGATTATTCAGTATTCTGAAATTTTCTTAGTACCATAAGCATTCAATGTTCTCAGTTGATCATAATTGAATCATTCCAATGAAGTGTTTCATGTTTTTGTTTGAGGTATAAAGGGTTAGTTACCTGTTGTGTCAATTTCAGTTAATTATTGAAATACAAAACATATTTTTTGTTATTGTCAAAGTTGAATGCTTTGAAGTTTTGTTATTTATTATTTTATTATTTATTGAGATATTGTGAATAAAAATTCGTTTTTATGCTTTTGTTTTCTTAAGAATGTAGAACTTTTGAACTACTGAAATGACTGTATTATATTACAGTAAAATATTTTAACTTTGCAATTTTGAAGAAATGATATAAATGTTATTAGAATTAATAATGAAGGTTAGAATTTATTTTTATTATTGGGCTGCCTATTCAAATTATAATAGAGATCATAAATAAATTGTATATTTAAACATTTAGTTTTTTAATATAATTATTTTCAGAAAATATAGAAAATGACAAGACATTTGTATATAAAATAAAACAATTAATGTATACTACACTTTTTCACATTTAAATTATATATCATACATGAGAAATCTCGAAACGGGACAAAAGTATAGAGCAAAGTAGCTGAAATATTTTAAAAATTGTGCAAAAGCAGCTTTAGAAATATTTAAAAATGAAACAATACCATTAGGACAAAACTGTTAAAGACCTTTTAGTAATACGTGAAATTAAGATCATAACTTTAATGAATTGAAACGGCCTCATTGCTAGCAAGTAATTTTGCTTTTGCATCATCATATTTGTTGTCATTTTCCCATAAATTGTCATCCCACTCTGGAAACTGTTTCTTGAATTTTTCATCTTCTTGTCCCTGATGTACTCTTATTCTTGTGATGTCTTCTCGGCCAAATTTCTTCAAATAATCCTAAAAAAATGTTGGTTAGACTATGATAGTGGGACAATTGGTGTACCCTGATAGTGAGTGAAGCCATAGATGAATGAATCTTATAAGGTCAACATTTAAATTCCACACTATTGAATTAATATTTATTGTGATATTTTTAACGAATCAATACTACATAATCAACAATACGAATTGATTGTTTTCATATGGTTTCAATCACTAGCAGGTACCTGCGTAGTGAACCAAAATTAATTTTTCTGGTTATCTGTTAAAATATTTTCTGAAGTTCAATCATTTTATATATATTTTATAATCTTTTATTATAATTTTCATTTTGTATATATATACTTTATTTTTTTATACTTCAATTTTTTTCGTTGACACCCTCAGTTGATAGCGAAATATTGAGAATTTAAGAAGAAAAAATATCAAGAGTTTATATATATATATATATATATATATATATATATATATATTTTTTTTTTAAATGTTTTTAGCACTTTGTCAAAACTAATAATAATAAATTGTGATATACAACGAAACGCCAAAGAAATAAAGTTTTTAACATTAAAATAAGCCTGTTATTGCTAAAAACATTGAAAATAAACTATCTTAAACAGGCAATAAATCAATTTTGAATATATATATATATATATATATATATATATATATATATATATATATATATATATATATATATATATGTAGTGAATACTTAAGTATTAATATATGCCAAGTAGTGGCATAATTATGCCACTTGTAAAATATTTGTCATTGAAGATAAATTGTATACTTACTGTTACAAGGTCTTCACATTTAGTTTTCTCGAGCACACTGGCACCATCGCCTATCCAAATATATACTTTGGTCCCTAAATCAAGAATCATGACATCATCAGGATTCAAATCATGTTGATCGAAATCGAATATCTGCTCCACATTAAATTGATGCGATTTTCCTCTGATAGAAGCGTGCAATAACCTCGCTTCCCAACCCTCCGCGTCTTCAGTACTCGGTTCACGAACGAGCCTGCTACGTATTTGCCTCGTTCCTTGCCAAGTCTTGAAGTATTGAGTGAAAGCAGTCGGTTCAGCTTCTTCTACAATTCTTTGTACGTGTGTCCACGCAGGATAATTTTTGGTTTTTAGGTAGCTTTCTGCTGTCTTCATTGCATTTGTCTTTTCGTGGTTGTTGCATTTCTTACCTATCCAAACGAAAATATTCGAATCTACGGTATCTAAAATGAAGCAATCATTGGTGTCTAGGGCTGACTGCGAGAATGGTTTTTCACCAACTGGATTCACTTTCATATCTCCAGAAGAGTCGGAGACTCTGTATAATGTGGCAACATGTTGCTGATTGGTTTCGAACTGCTTGTCATCTTCACCTTCAGATTCGGGAGGTACCTCGGATTTAGAGCCTGAACCAAGATTTTTGAAGAAGGCATCTGCTTCACTCTCTGTACTGTATTCATCTAGAAAGTATTACCATGATCAGTATGGACAATTAATGGATTATGGGTTAAGGGAAAGAGCATCAGATGTACGTCGTTGATCTCAATGATGTGCTTCATCTTTCCCACAGGATGAATAATGATTATTGTTAATTTCCTGATATAAATGAAAAACGTAATTTAATTATTTCTCTTCGTGACCCAAAATTAGGTGTCAATGAAAATTGTCTTTTCGACTTCTCCGAATATTGCACCAAATAAAATGCCTATTCCATTTTGACTTACATTTTAGATTCAAAATCTCACCAATGGGCATAATGTTGTCGACAATATTTGATTAGCATTGAGTCACAATTTTAAGGTTCGAAGATATTAGCAACATTGACGTGGAAAACATGCACATATCAGTTGGGGGTGAGCGACCTTCGGTTACTCTAAGCTAAGGGTTAGAGAAGCTAAACTTACTCGGTGTGTGGTTCAATAATGAGTTCAGCTTCAGGAGACATACTTCATAAATGAGACGTATGTAGCTGTATTGTGAGATTGAGAGGTTTGCAAAGGTACATATATGAACTGGATGAGGCAATTAATGAAAAAGCTAACAAAATACCTTACTTGACCAATTTTCGACTACTGTTGTGCTGTATATAAAATTTTTTTAACTAATATATGTATGACGAAAGATTACATAAAATTCAGAACTCAGGCTTCAGATTTGTTTTGTTGTTTTGTTTTTGTCGTTTGGAGAAAGAACGGAATAACTATAGGTATTATGTGGTATTTTTGTATAAACTTTTGCGAGAGCAATCTACGAAGTATTTTTACAATAGACTAGAATCACGAAGTACAGCACATAATGTCAACATCAGATCTAGGAATCAGTGAAATATTCAGAAGCATAGGACTGCGAAATAGGGTTGTTTTGATTATATAGCGCAGAAACTACTGAACAATTACATTTCTTTGGTTGAGAATAATAGTTCTGTTGGATAATTGAAAAAGAAACTGTAAAGTTTGATTTTTGAATGTTCTGATTCTGTTTGATTAAAAAATGTAGGTACATATTTGTAAAATCTTCTTTTCTTCATATAAAAATTTTTATGTTTTATTTTTTATGGATCATCTATTCATATTTTGAGTTTGAATAATTTGTATCGTATCAGGAATCTTATATGCACACTAGTGCATAGTCATAACATTTATATAATGAAGTTTATACAATAATAATAAGAATTATTATTATATTTCAAAATAATGAAACTAGTTTGAATGCATTGTTTGTTGGCACATTTTAGTTTATTAAGAACACCATACCAATTTTAATTTTTATAGGATTTAGGCAGAGAACAAATTCACAGTATTTAATCTGATAATTTTCAATTTCACTTCAGAAAGGCGTTCAACTTAAAATTATTTAATTATCTGTGTGTGACAGTAAAAGAGTGTATGACTGTCACGGGGGAGATCTGGGACATAATTCTTGGAAGGATTTTCATCAACGTTTTTGTGTGTTTGTGAATTGAAGATACACCATGGTAATTTATTTAGGTTATAAACCCATCGCTTGGAGTTGTCGCTGAATTGTACGACGAAAAAGTTTGGGTTTCCCTTTCTCTCTAGTTTGTTTGAATTATTGGTATTAGACTCACCAATTATATGTACATGCGCCTTCCCCGCGTGATCTTGATCTCTGATCTGATTTGCTGCAGTGATTGCCTTCAAACGCTCAATTCTTTTACTTTTCTTCCCCACATAGACATAGATATTCTTGCCAACATCCAAAATGAAGCAGTCTCCTTCATTCATTGAAGTGATTTTAGCATCAACTTGCTTTACCCTAACATTTCTAGATCCTTTTACGTGGAAAAGCCTAGTTTCAAAAGCATCTGGATCAACATGATGAAATCCGGATGCTACACCACCGGGAAGATATCGGATACCACTTTTGAAATTCGAAAGGAACACTTGAGATTCATATTCTTGAACTTCTCTGTATTGAATTGGTACACCATCTAACTGCTCGTCGAGCTGTATGGCTAGAATTGCTGCTGCACCAGCTTCATCCTGTTCGAATTCGAAATATAATAAATATAAAAGCGAAAATAACTTAAATAAATGCAAAAGGGGGATCGTCACACATAATTTTTTTCATCTCAATTAATAGGTGATGTAAGATTAGAGTCTAATGAAACATTTTTATTTCGATACATTTTTTTATTACAAGTAAATTATAGGCCGGAAAAACTATCCAAATTTTGACGTGTGTATGAGTTTTATAATTGCATAAGTTATACTTAGATACATATATACAATAGATTTCTGAAAATATAATAATACATCAATGAATATATTATTATATTCCTTCAATAGCGAGGCTACAATGAACATGGTCTTACTGAAACGGAAACCCAAGGGAAATTTGAACTCCAAAATTGTGAATCTTTATGGATTCGATCGCAATATATATATATATATATATATATATATATATATATATATATATATATATATATATTGTTTCAAGATTCACGAATCATTCATACTCTTAATCGAAATATTTCAAATAAAACTCCCAGGGAGCTGTCTACACAAATGTTGTCAACGAGAACGAACCTATTACTTTCGAGAGGGAATATTATAACCCACTGCTTTTAACATAGTAGTTACGGGTGAAGGATGTTGTAGTTTTCTGTAGATTGAGTGATTCTTCCAAATCAGTTAAATTGAATAGTATAGAACATGTCGATCAGTCGAAGGAAGAACAAATTGAATATTGTTGTAATCTTGGCCAGGTGGTATTTATCAAGGTCGACATAATCTTGCCTATGCAAGGCCTTCTTTTTCAAGACATCTAGTTTGAAGCTCTTAGATAGTAAAGTATAGGGAGAGTTTGGTTTTATCATCACACATTTTCTACCATTAACGAGTTATGGCACTAATCTTCCATGCTACGACAAGATCGATATTGCAGGATATGAAGAAGAAATTACTAAAACCCATAAAATTAAGTATGTAGGGATTACTATTGATAATCAGCTGAGGTGGGACACCTAGGCAACCATTGAGAACAAAATGAGAATTTTGTTACCAAAATTAAAATTCTTGAGGAGTGTCTGTGATGAACAGAAATTAAAGGAAGTTTATCGTTGTTTAGTTGAACTGCATTTGAGTTATGGTGTTATAGCCTGGAGCGGATGATTTTATTGTTATTACGAACGAATTGAGAGTATGCAAAAATGGATACTTGAATTGATGTTTCATGAGAAGATTAGATATTCATCAGCGGGGTTTTCTGAGAGGTCATCAGCATCTAAAGTTTTTGCGGTGCTACAGCTGTAAGTTTATTGCCTTCTCGATTCAGGATTTAAAAAACCATGGCACTAGGAGTGGCATCAGTATGCCCACACCACAATTAAGAAAAACTCTAGGTCCAGGATATATACTTACCAAGTTCATTTCATATATAATGCGCTACCTATGAATGTTCTTCTTCTTCTCATGCCAAACGCTTACAGCGTGTAGGCGATCATCCACTCATTCAATAATACGTAATTGCCCCTCCGTAGCTAGTGCGAATATATCACCCACGTTTTCCACTCCACGCCAGTTCTTGATATCGCACAACCATGAATGCCGTTTTCGGCCTGGACCTCTTCTACCTTCTATTTTACCCATTAATATTAGTCATAGGATATCATATTTATTGCCTCGGAGTATGTGGCCCAAATAAGAGATCTTGCGTTGTTTCATATTTTTTAATGACACAAGCTCGACGCCGGCTCTTCTAAGTACTTCCTCATTCGTTATTCGGTCCACCCAAGGAATCTTTAATAACCTGCGGAGTGTCCACATCTCAAAAGCCTCTATACGGTTCATGGATTTTATTTTGAGTGACCATGTTTCGGCCCCATATGTTATTATGGGCCAAATATAGCATTTCACCATACGAAGTCTTATGTCTAATGATACTTCTCTTCATTAAATTTGCTATGAATGTTAAGGATAGCTATATTAACGCTTCCAAAAAACAAGTTGAAGACTGGATGTTGTGAGTGTTTGTTCTTCATTATGTGGAATTATTAGTTAAGTTTATCTTACGTTATCTTGAATCGAATTTTTATATTTTGAATTATATTTTGAAGAAAAATTTAATTCAAAATTAAAATAGAAATATAATTTTGAACTCGTCTTACACACAAGTGTCCATACATTTTGAGTGAAATATGTACGAGTATTATTCACTTATTCGTCAAATTCCCTTTGTGTTTTTAATTATGCACTCTTCTAAATAAACATTATCTCATCTTACCTTATTTTATATTAATGCATTAGATGTGACTCTTAATCTCCAATTAAGATATAACGTTCAATTTTCTGACTAGAAATTATCAGCTTGTGATTTATCGTGTAGAAAGAAGTTCTTTCCGTTCTCTTCAAATTGTGTTTGTTTTTTAGTTTACAAGTTTTTTTGCTTGTTTCCATCCAAAGTTTGGATGAGTAGCCCGATACGTATTCGACTGTAGCAAGGAATTTTGTGGAATTAAGCCAAGTGTCTTATATTATACGGCAAAAGAGCACTAACAAATAATATTGAGTCGAAACAGTTTTATTATTTCATATGTTGTTGACCATTTTCTGCCCACTCAGTAAATTACCTACATTACTGAGCATTAAAATATTATACTGAAAAGATTTCACGTCGAAATTCGATATGACCATACCCGATTCGTTTAACACCTGATAAGACTCACCTGTGATGTCTTGGAACCTAACCAAAAATGTAAATCCCATTCCTTGGCGCCACTTTTCAGAATTTTTGTCTGAAATAAAAAAAAAATTTCTGAACTCGTCAACAACATAAATGAATAAAAGTATTGTTTAGGCAGCCAAATTTGCTACTCACCGATAAAATAAGATAGGAGTCACCTTCGTAGAATTTACCGTATTGTTCTTTTGGATATGGCACTGGCTTGAAATCCTGAAAAAAGATGCGCAGGTTGAAAAAAGAACTCTGCTAAGTATATAGCTATACATCTATATATATATATATATATATATATATATATATATATATATATATATATATATATATATATATCAAAAGACAAATACGATAACGGAAGAAATTAGAAAACGACGAGCAAAGTTCTATGCACATGTCTACAGAATGAAACAGTCCAGAATACTTCGGTATTACTACTCAATATAATTATGAATAGTAAATGCGGAACAGAGTGGCTAAAAGAGGTCCAAGAGGATCTACAACAGATCAATATAAAAAATCTCGAAGATCGCACTGAATGCCGCTATAAAATCGCACATATAAAGTTTGAGCAAAAAGTAAATCGTCAACCTGGAGTAAAGTGGACAGATGAACGGAAGAAAGAGCATTCAGAGAGGATGAAGCGTTTTTGGGAGGCAAAAAAGATGAAGCAAAATTCCTAATGATTGCGAATTCAAGTTCAGTCGCTCTCCTCATGGGGAAGAATCGAAATAATAATAATAATAATAATAATAATATATATATATATATATATATATATATATATATATATATATATATATATATATATATATATATATATATATATATATATAAAGGGTATTTTTTTAGAGGTATAGAACTTTAAATTGCAATAAAACAACGATGGATCATTCAATTGACAAGAATTAAGATAATCTTGTGGCATTACATTTTAATATGATTTCTGGCATATGACCGCCACGGCTGGCTCGGATGTAGTCCAATCTGGACGTCCAATTTTCGATGACTTCGAATATTGTCTCCCAAATGGTCAAGCGTTTGTGGCTTATCCGCATAGACCAGAGACTTTACATAACCCCACAGAAAGTAGTCTAGCGGTGTTAAATCGCAAGATCTTGGAGGCCAATTCACAGGTCCAAAACGTGAAATTAGGCGGTCATCAAACGTGTCTTTCAATAAATCGATTGTTGCACGAGCTGTGTGACATGTTGCGCCGTCTTGTTGAAACCACAGCTCCTGGACATCCTGGTTGTTCAATTCAGGAATGAAAAAGTTAGTTATCATGGCTCTTTACCGATCACCATTGATTCTAACGTTTTGGCCATCATTGTTTTTGAAGAAGTACGGACCAATGATTCCACCAGCCCATAAAGCGCTCCAAACAGTCAGTTTTTCTGGATGTAACGGTGTTTTGACATACACCTTGAGGATTATCTTCACTCTTGTCAAAAACTTGTCTAAAATCACTGACTGAACAATTCTTTATTCGACTAGTTTCGCCTTTTACAGCATTATCAAGAAAGATAATGAAACATTCTTGATAATGCTGTAAAAGGCGAAACTAGTCGAATAAAGAATTGTTCAGTCACTGATTTTTAGACAAGTTTTTATTATTACCTCTCATTTAAATATGTCAACAACAGTTTAGTGACTGAACTGTTGTACTGTTTCAACCAAATTAGACTAATCTTTAGTCTAATCTGGTTGAAATGTATTCAGTAGCAGGTTTTATCGACGACTTCAATTTGAACCAAAGTTGTCAAAATTTACAGTCTTCAATCAAGTTAAGGTTTGTTCTGATTATTCAAAGATGTCTCTGCGATCTTTACGCACGACAGTTGAAAACAGATAGGTCAAAAACACTGATGAGATCTAATATTATCGAAAGAGCTGTGTTCTGATGTTTTCAAAGGTTCTTGATATTAACTAACAATCATGGTTATGATATTTGCTCTAGGGAGTGTTAACAAAAGATGATTTGAATATGGAATGTCCCATTCATATGGCAAGAATATGTCAACAACAGTTTAGTGACTGAACTGTTGTATTGTTTCAACCAAATTAGCCTGAACTTTAGTCTAATCTGGTTGGAGATTCAGTAGCAAGATTTATCGATGACTTTAATTTGAACCAAAGTTGTCTTAATTTACAATCTTCAATCAAGTTAAGGTTTGTTCTGATTATTCAAAGATGTCTCTGCGATCTTTACGCACGACAGTTGAAAACAGATAGGTCAAAAACACTGATGAGATCTAATATTATTGAAAGAGGTGTGTTCTGATGTTTTCTAAGGTTCTTAATATTAACTAACAATCATGGTGTCGTGCTTCAACTTTAAAAATATCCACTGAATAGGTATATAGATAGCTTATAAATGAGCAAAGTTTTTGTTGCGCCATCATAAGTCTAAAATATTCGATTTTAGAGATTCTACGGTTATATATAGCAACTGTTGTTTGAAGCTTGAAAAACTCAACATTCAAAGGACACAAATTATACCAAAAAAACTATTATTAGATTTCTTGCCACTAATTGCACTTTTATGAGCGCCTAATTAACTAGTTTTTCTTATTGAGTTAATTGGATAACCATACCGAATTTATCTTAGAGATCCAAAATGGTCGATAGGTTGTTTATACTTGCAGATTAGTAATAACTGTAACAGCATGACCTATCAAAAACTATGCCAATATTTATACATATTTATATAGAATAATCAATTGAATTTTGAATTCAATTCCGTAATTAAAAGTTTCAATAATAATTAAGAGTTCATTTATTAATGTGCATTCATAAATTATAACAATACAATAAAGCAAATAACGATAAGCAGAATTTGAGTTCTTTTTATTGAGGAGCCGTAGAAGGGCAAAACAACGGCTCTAGTGTTTTGACGAGATGGGAGTGTTATTATGATTTTGCTCGTAATCACTCCCTGGGGTGTCATTGTATGGGAAAAAAGTAATATACCTACCTGAAATAAATAATGATGAATAAATTTTTAAACCTGTATGAAGTTTTGCCTTGATAATCAATCATTAATTCGACAATTTTTCCCCCAATAGGAAAGACAGTTTTGATGATTTCAAAGGGGGCCTCCGACCATAAATAAAATTTTATGAAATACCGCTTTTTGGTTTTGCCCAATTTTTTTTCTTTCCGTGATCTTTTTGCTGTTAGTTTGCCCTTATTTCATATTTCAACTAACATTTTAAAGAATAAATGAAGTTACTTTATAATTTTCAATTTTTCGGATTCAAAATACGGTGAGTCATTTTCATAGCTTATAATAGATCGAAGGTCAGTATCAAAAAATCCGAAATTGAAAAAATAATGATATACATAATCACACAAATAATAAGAATTAGATTAATGTACACTTCAATCACATCAAAAGGTAGAGATAAGTATCTTTCATTACTCTAATGATCTTTTGAGACACAGTGGTACACTTTATTTACTGTACCTTATTATATAAAGAAAATATTTCCTCTACATATAACCTGAAATGAACTCACGACAGTAAATGTTTATTTTAGTGCGTGCGGTATTTGTTATTTTTGGCTAAGTTGGTAATTAGTCTTCTTATCCGCTATTTCACATAGTATAAATAATTCCCGATGTCGGGCAATGTATATTTAAGAAATTTCTTAAATGAATGTTTCTTTCAACATATTGTTCTCATATATCTATGCAAATCACACATCTATGTTGAACGATTCATTCGGTTTTATTGCTACATTTGAAAGGAATTATTCAAAGGAATTATTTATATATGTATTGTCAAATTAATTTATTCAAACCTCTTTATTCCGAAAAATAACAGGTATACAGAAAATATTGAAAAATGTTGATATTTGCCGTTTACGTTTCGCTACAAAGTACTTTGTCAACAAAGTTACAATTTTTAGCGAGACGCCAACTAAGGAAAATCTTTCAATATTTCCTTCCACTTACTGCTAAGAATGAATATAGTTAACAAGAAGAATTCGACAAATTTGGAACAATATTTTGCATTATTGTGGAAGGAAAAATTGATGGTGTTAATTGAAATTGAAACATTGAAAATGGTGTTAATTGAGTTGTATATAGTTTATATAGTTTAAGCTCGGTAGGTATATAGTTTATGGTTCTATCTTTCCATCTTAAAGTCCTGAAATATCTGTATTTTCATAACTGAAATTAGGATGATTCCTACTATTTTCATGCTTAATTAATGCATTTGCTCGTATTTTCAACTTTCCTCTCAGATTTTGCGAAGATTTGTCGAAATAATACGCCAATAGATGATTTTTCACAATTTTGACAAGGAATTTCATAAACAACATGCGTTCTTTCAATATTAGGTAGTATGGTGTTTGATTTTCAATAAATTTGTTCAATTTGATTCTGCGGTTCATGTACAGTTTTTATAAATAATAATTCATTATGTGGTCCTAAAGTATTTTGAACTTTGTTTATCATCTACATCTGATGAAGTCACTGTGTTGGCGAAACAATATTGTATGTATCAGAAAACTACTTAGTTTTATTTTAATTATGTATTTAGATTTTCATCAAGTATCGGCCAAATCGATTAATATTTTGGACTTTATTAGATAATATTGTATGTAAATATAATATATTTTCAATAAATGACACGGAGGTTTCGCTTATCTCTTGGTGAAACATATGTTAAAAAATATTAAATTAAAAATTAACACACTTGACTTAATATTCAATCAATATATTAAAAACTCTACATATGTTTCGGGTGGTTAATCCATTATCAAGAGTAATGTTGAGTAATATTATATACTCTTGATAATGGGTTAACCACCCAAAACATATGTAGAGTTTTTAATATATTCAGTGAAACTTAAGTCAAGTGTGTTAATTTTCAATTTTATAGTTTTTGATATATTTTCTATAATTAATGAGTTCTTTTATTTGTTCAGATGTATTATATTATTATGCATATTTCATTTTATGTAATTTTATTTTACCAGTTCTAATAGAATTTATTTCTTAGATGTGAATCATGTATTTTTTAAGATTTTTTTCCCTTTTTGTTATTTTCTTGTCAAATATATTTAATAATTATTTCAATTCAATTCATCGATTAATTCATTTCATTTACTTTACGATAACTGAAAATTTTATAATGTATAACCGTTAACATGTTCAAACTTCATTATGAAGAGGATATATTCGAAAGAATATAAAGTATCTTTCCTGTTAACTCTTGCAATATCTAGCGCAATAAATGAAACCGCGAAACAGGACTATGATAAAATATTACGGTCCGCGGTTTGTTTCATAATGTTAAATATAAGCGCTTTTACATGTGAACAATACCAACTAGGCATGCCTTAAATCACGTTGGACAATTATTATACAGTATTTATATTCAATTGTAAAAATGGAAATTGAAAGAATTTTTGATTGAATTTTTTCGTATACATATAATTTAGAATTGGAGTAAAAAAAATATTGGATTCAATAATAATTTGAAGTTATCAAGTGATAATTATTATTAGTGCGTAAATATAAGAAATTATGTCTTTTTTCTGAATAAACGTAAAATTGTTTTGAAACAGTGAGTAAATGTGCATAAATGTCTTTAGAATAAGAAAACAAATACAGCTTTTTTCCAGTAAAATTCAGAAGTATACGTAGTATAACTCATTGATTATTATTATTATTGATGCGGGTTGAGCATTTATCAATTAAAATACGGTTGAGAAGGGGCAAAACGATATATAATAAGTCGTAAAAATTACAATGAAACAACAGTGTAAATACAAAAGCTACAATAACATTCCAAAGGAAGTTATATTTCCCAAAAAAAAAAAAAATTAAAATTCTCTTCAGGTATAATTTTCACTAGATATGATACGATCCTTGTGACCTCCATAATCTTCCAAAATGTTACCCGAAGTGTTTGTAAAAAATATTTGACAAAACTCTGGATTCATTGGAGAAAAACTGAAATAAATCAAGGGAATATCAAATAGACACATTCTTCGAGGTATAATTATAGATAAATTGAAAGTGACACTCTACTAGAAGGGAGTATAAAACAGGCTGTTTCATTCGATGAACAAATAAAGAACATCTTGCTTTTCCATAAGTGTCTCATCGTGAATTTTAATATTCTCTAACGCAGCCTTTCCCAAAGTGGGCGATAACGCCACGTTGAGGGCGCTGCAGGGTTAAAGGGGGGCGGTAAGAGATCCAGAAAAAATGGGGGCGTTGTGTAGAGGCTTGGGGGGCGACTTATAATTTCATCTAGCTAGGAAGACTCTTAAGACACCGACTGAATTCTCGACTCTCGACTGTCTCGACTACAACGTGTGAACATCAACTAATATTATAACAGATGATCAAGTTTGAATGTAACTTGCATGCTTAGTGTCGGCATAATTTGAAAGTCTTGAGAAACATTCATAAAATAAAATTGTCTGTTTTCTCGCGAATGTTTTTTCTCAAATGAAGCGCATCGCAATTTCCTGAGAAAATTTCCTCTATCTCCAACTAGATAATAAATTTAATGTTTTTCACCCAGTATACCAACACGAAAGTTCATAAATAACTTATTATCCTTGCAAAACATGTCGGAATCTTAGACATTTATCAGTTTCAGTGATCTTCAGTGTTCTAAATATAAAACCGAAATAAAAAATGTTTTATGTATCTTTAGAACTGACAACTGCATGTTTTCGAATGTGTGCCTCCTCACCGAAGAAAATTCAACGCATATGTTCATTTGATTTAAATATATATTAGTCTATTTTGGCACACATTTAAATGCAGTATCCAGACAACTCGACCAGACGAGTTACAAAATAACGAAATTACACTTTTTTATGGCCTATTAATTTTCCTGATCTTTCACCGAATCGATAAACGATCCCTTTTGTTTTCATCTACAATTATTTTTCTGGATCACGAAACACCTCATTATTTGACATTTTCGGTTCATTTAACATCGTAACCCCTCCTCGAACAAGTTTCGAATGACATTATATTCATCAATACATAAATGAAAAATCGCTTGATTTGAATATTATTTAATATTTTTTATTATTATTTAGTATCTATTGTACCTACATATAACTAAGTGTTTATGAAAACAATTATTTTATACTTCAACATATTACTATCATAAACTTTTATTGATGAGTATTTTATTGATATCTTTAGTAGTTGAGATAATATTTTAATGATAGTTTATGATAGCTATGCAGTCGACGAATTTTAGTTTAATTATTACTCGCATTTAACGCAAGTTCACATTAGGGTAAAACATAAATCCAGATATTCAATGTTAATAAAACAAAAGTACAAGTTAATGTTGTATGAACAGAATTTGCGGATTTAATGAATATTTTAGTAATTAGCATCATTTAATGATTTGATGTGATTATTATCAAATAAAAAATGTTTATTTAAGAATTTATATTTGACAGATAAAAGCATAATTCGGGTTCCAAAGAATTCAAGATCATATTGCTGATTTTTGAGCATTTTTCACGGTTTAGTTTAATACACTAAAAACCTATTTTCCAATTTGGATATTGAATAATTAAATTTCAAGAATATTTCGAGAATGTTTTGAATGTTTGAAACCTTCTCATGTTTTGTTTCGACCATTTAAAATATATTCTATTATATAAATATTCAAAGTTGATTGAATGTTAGCTGATCTTTTGGGGAAACATTGTTTAATATATTAAATAAAAACACTTGGCTTAGTTTCACAAAATTTTTAATAATATATTTGACAGTTATTTCGGTGTATTGCCCCATTTCCACAAGTTAAACTGAACAGTTCAACTTTTGAAAATGAGGTAACAACCCGAAACAATTGTCAAGTATTTATTATCAATTTTGTGAAACAAGGCATAATAAGGTAGCAAGGAATAATTAAATATATAAATATTCTTCATTCTCATATATAACCTTTTTGAATTAATTTATTCTTGCTAGTAAATCCTGTGGATTACCTATCAGATTCATACTGATTTTTGTAAGCACTTAAACTAATAGAGCAAACCTAACATCCATGTTTTACCAGAGATTCGAACCCACTATAGTTCAATCGCACCTCTAAACTACATAATTTGTATGAATAATTTCAAGTTGTTTTTGAAACACAAATTGAAGTTGATAGTAATAATTGCAGATAAATATTTATAATATTTTTGATTTTATATGAATTTAGTGATTCGGTTTTTTCCAGCATAGAGATAGCTCGTAGAAAATTTTACGTTTATATTTTACCATTGTATAACATATCAGATCATGCATTTGTCGAGAGTATTATACAGCACGGTTTCTAGGTTTTTCCATATATTTATTTCTATCATGATAAGATATTTATGATAATTTTGATAACTGCAAAGGAAAAAACTTTTAAATATATGTTCTATAGGAATCCTGACATCGAACGTAAAAACCAAGCAACGTGAGAGCGGGAAAAAAACATTCAATAATGCATGAAATATGGATTGTTGAATCGATAAACGCCGTGATAAGAATTATCTCTGATTATGGTAGTGAATTAGAGAACAGATCGACACTAAAATCCCTCTGAATAAACAATTCTAATGATGGTTTAAGAATACCCGAAGTTGTTAGTAAATGAACATTGAAATTAGGCGTTGTGCAGCAGAGGAAAATGCTACATAAAATGGAAATAACTCTTCGCATTAATAAACAACCTTACGTTAAACGAAAGAGGTTTTGGAAAAATATTGAAACGTGTGTCAGATTTGTCATAATCAATAGCAATGAGTATAATGAGCAATGTTACACTGAACAACAAACACATGAAAACTACAGAAAAGAGTGGAGTGTGTCCTGGAGAGAGTTCTATTATAATAGTGGCAATAAATAAATATATATAACCCTGAATTTCCACGTTTCTACCAGCAAGCCCTACTTTTTAATAAAAAAAAATATGTATTTGTCATTGAAGCTGTTGATGAAAGATTTGGATGAAAGTTAAGTGACGGCTCATCACTGACACTCGGGACAAGGTGGGAACGGTAATCTTTTCTCCTTCGAATTATATCCGAATATAAAAACGAAGTCGTGTTATTTACATCAATTTTATGATTATAAGATCGTATTAATTTCATAACGTTAATTAAAAAAATCAATTAAGTTTAGTTAAAAAGTATCACTTCCTTCATCAAATGTTGGGCGTTATGAAGTTCGCCGGGTCAGCTAGTATATAAAAAAAATAGATGTTGTGCCGGCCTGTTATACATACAAGTTCCATATTTTACCATATTTTTCCTTGCAGATTAAGGAAACATAGTGATTTACAAGTCAATATCTAGTAAAAATCAAGCAATATTTTGAATCACCACACGTCATATGCCACAGAATTGAAACTGTTAGTTCAAAGAAGCTTAATCGTCCTAGAGAAAGTAATATGATTATTTTACTGAATGCTCTGTGTTCTACTTCCCCTTTCTATACTTCCGGAGAAAATCGCTAGTTGATGTCATATATTGTTTTTGATGGAATGAATTCCGAAAACGATTCATACAATTTTCCAATAAAAATCTAAGATGATGAATATCCTAGAGAACGTAATATGATTATTTTACTGTGTGCTCTGTGTTCTACTCTATGCCTCCGAAGAAAATCGCTAGTATGTCATATATTGTTTTTGATGGAATGAAGTCCGAAACCGATTCAGACAATTTTTCAATAAAAATCTAAGATGATGAATATCCTAGAGAACGTATGATTATTTTACTGTATGCTCTGTGTTCTACTCTATGACCCCGAAGAAAATCGCTAGTTGATGTCATATATTGTTTTATGTAATGAAGTTGGAAAACGATTCATACAGTTTTTCAATGAAAATCTAAGATGATGAATATCCTAGAGAACGTAATATGATTATTTTACTGCGTGCTCTGTGTTCTACTCTATGCCTCCGAAGAAAATCGCTAGTATGTCATATATTGTTTTTGATGGAATGAAGTCCGAAACCGATTCAGACAATTTTTCAATAAAAATCTAAGATGATGAATATCCTAGAGAACGTATGGTTATTTTACTGTATGCTCTGCGTTCTACTCTATGCCCCCGAAGAAAATCGCTAGTTGATGTCATATATTGTTTTATGGAATGAAGTCGGAAAAAGATTCATACAGATTTTCAATAAAAATCTAAGATGATGAATATCCTAGAGAACGTAATATGATTATGTTACCGTGTGCTCTGTGTTCTACTCTATGCCTCCGAAGAAAATCGCTGATTGATGTCATACTCGTATACTGTTTTTAATGGAATGAAGTCTGAAACCGATTCACACAATTTCTCAATAAAAATCTAAGACGACGAATATTGTCCAGTCTTTTCGTTAATTTTACGGATATTTGTATCTACGAGGGTATTAAATTGTTTATAATAAAATTCTAATGACTGAGTACAGTTCGTATCGTAGAGAGATGATGAATTTACCGCACAACCTTGATTTAGCGATAACTACAACGTTATTTTTATAGACTATCGGGTAATTTGAAGAGAAAAAATGTGATATGCCTATTTTTAAAGCTTCCCCAAAGCTATAAACTACTCATTAAAATCAGGTAATAGATCAGAGTGGTGCCAAAAAAAATCAAGTTTATAGAAATAATGATACACATTTTTATTCTCAGAAAATCGACTGTTGTTTTGGTCGGTGGTTTGGCACTGTTAATATAACTATTTATAATGATTTGCAGCATATTATGAACCTCTGGATGAGTGGTTTAGTGATAAAATAAATAATGAGTATGATCTAGAATCTGAGAATCGTTTCATCGGTTGGCTGGCTCCTTCGTTTAATTTGTGTATATCGTTTCACTTTACGCATCCTACAGTTGTTCAGCTTTATGGGTGTGCGATTCTCAATATCGATCCGGAGGAAAGTTTTGGTTTGGGTACGATTTGAGCTAGGACCGATTTTCATTCAGATCTATTCATTGAATGACAAAAAGTAAAATTCACGCATTGTTCTGGAAAATGTGAACGAATGAGCTTTTTTGAATAGTGACAATCGATTTGTTCGATGAAATCTAACCGATTTTCATCAAACGCACATTGAAGGAAAGAAATAAAAGATTAAACAACTCATATAAAACGAAAAAACGAGGATCATCTGGATATATATTTTTGTGATGGATTAAGTTGAATAATCTTGAATAAACAGCAAAGACACTATTTGAAAACAAAGAATCATGTGATAAATACTCAAAAATATAGAAATTTGTATTTTTTTCTGTGATTTGTTATATATGTTAACGGAAATGTATGTAATCCGTCATTGTAAACAATTCCTAGGAAATGTATGTAATTCCTAAAATCGCACGAAAATGTGTGAAATAAGTTATATTATACTTACACATTACACATTTCCTAGGAAATCTATACATTTCCTAAATAGCAATCGGAAATGTAAAACATTTAAGATATTGGCGGATACCCGTGACACCGGGACTAGGGGAGGGTATTGCTTCGCCTGATCGGCGATCGCGCAGTGCCTTGTAAACTGTCACCTTGTAACCGTTACTTTATACTGTGACATTTATAATTACTGAATTATCAGACTGATTACTTGCCAAACGAAAATTCGATTTTTATAAGAATAAATATAAGTTGATTTTGTGATACGCTAAAAGTAAATTAGATAGTTGATTTCAGAAGTTTTAATTAGTAAGATAATATGAACATATTATTATTATTTTACGGTATGACTGTTACCTGATTGTCTCAATAAGTGCTATAATAAAAAAATATTATTAACAACGTGTTTTATTACAGAAAGCCTTTACTTTATACATTTTCTAATACGATATTGGAATTATATACAATTCCGAGGAAATTTATACATTTCCTAGGATATCTATGCATTAAATAGTTTTTCAAACAATATTTTATACATTTCCTAAATAGTATCCGAATTTGTACACATTTCCTAGGATTTGTATACAATTCCTTGATTTCATACATTTCCGGTAACATATACATTCAAAAAGATCCAGCGTATATGGACTATATAATATTTTACAATTTTACAATTAAGGTAGATGAAAATAATATTTCGAGATTGGAAAACGAAATGAGTTTTCCAAAGCTTGACATATTAATAAGGAAACAAGATATACGTTACACTGGCCATTTTTCATTTCACTGTAACATTGAAAATACCTTTCACTTCTCTATTAATTAATTTTCTTTTGATTAAATACTGACAATAGTTTTTGTAGCAATAACAGATAGTAAACTATTGAAATATAAATTTCTTATTAACATTTCTCTATTAATCGTAGCGTTGTTAAAACTTTGAATGATTATTGCCGATCAGTGAAAATTATACAATTCAAAGTTACGAGAAAGTTTCAATTTTTACCGAAACCTTAACAGCAAATAAACTATTTCTTAATATTTCACTCTGTATTATTGCTATGTATTTTTTTAATTGAAATAATTGGCAGGTACGCACTTTTATCTTTAATGAAGCATTTTTGTTTAGAAAGCTCCAATTGTAAAGAAACTTGTGCTAGTAAAATCGATAAAGTCATGGACTGAATTGAAATATGACAGATTATGAAAAATCCAAAAATCAGTTATGGGAATATCTTATAAAATTGTTGGACATAATGGAAACCTTTTTACAACTGAATGATTAAATTTACACTGAGACATGTTTCGGTTTAATGTAACATTTTCAGGTAAGAAGAATAATAATCCACATCTTTTTTCACGTTGTTGTTGAAAAACAATTAGGTATATTTATAACTTAGAACTGACGAAATAATCAGAAATATATAGCTGAGGATAAGGTCGCATCTTTATAATTCCATAAAATAATAATAAGATTAGACGTCTGAACAAAATCTAAACACAAATTCTGTATAGAATGAATTAGAAATTGGAACCTTATCTTAAATGCCGCAGTGAAATATTTAATTTGAAAGTGTTTACTATTGCTCAAATTCTAAAGCTGAAAAAGAAACATTGCATTATATTCAAGTCAACAAATTAAAAATTTTAATGTGATACGTTGAGCGATTCCATTTCAGTTTCAATATATAGGGGCTGCACTATATGTGCAAGTTATTTATAGAATTTTGCACATGGGGAAATAAAAAACAAACTAATACATTGAAAGCCGGTTATTCAAGAATCCTGGCTTCATCTTTCTGCTCCGTTACACAAAGAAGACGCGAACGCCGAAAAGTAGAGAAAAAGTGTTTAATTCTGAATTTTTCTGGTCACTTGCAAATGGAAAATTAGGGTACATACAATGAATTTATAGGAACATTTCTCACAAACAATTCAAAGGAAATCTTTATCGACATAAATTTCGACAAATGTTTGTAGTCTCCATCAGACTCAATGAAGAATTTGTCGTAAAAAGGATCTAGCTTTATATTCCTTGTCTAAGAAAAGTCTACTTTCAAACACATTTTTCTTTGAAAATATATTGTAACAATGAGGTTTGCCAGAGGTTAAAATGAATCCAATGTAATTCGGATAACCTTGGTGTAATTTGAGATAATTACCGAAGTTTGTCGTCGTTCCATATACATACATCCGACTCAAAACAATAAATGATAGATACTGGTTAATCTAGGATAACCTTGAAAATTTACGATCTACCATTGATATCTACCGAAACAAACGGTGCCTCAAAAAACACCTTGGACAATTAAATGCAGATTATTGCAGATCCATTTAAGAAACGATAGTACCTATGAATGAGAATAGCAATAAGAACATCTAATTAGTGAAAGTGTAAACAAATTCCTAATGGCAAATACAACACAGTTGTGTATTCGTTTTAATAATTATATCTTTGAATTTGATGCACATGTGATATGAACAAAATAGAATTTTTTTTATGATTTTTTCATATTTGACAATTCACTCGAGATCAATCTTTGAATACTTTTTTACATAATATTGATTTTATACAAAAAAAATACTCACAATTATTTCATAGGATATTCAGCTGATTTAATATGTCCTTGATGAAGTAGGATCTAATCATTTCCGGCGTTACTCATAATAATAATTCATTCCCAATGGGTCACAAACTTTTAAAATAAGATTGTGTTCAATTTAATTTATTGAAAATAGAAAGACTTAGGTACAATTTTGTTTAAGTTCTTGGATAATTTATATTGAAGAAAAACCGGTTTTATGAATAAAATCGCAAGACTGGATAAATCAAAACTTACCTCAACCCTCCAAATTTCTATACCCGGCTCCTGACCGGCATTTTCAAATTCGGGATAGACTTGCTTCATATTATTTCTTTTATGAACTTCTGTAGAACTGTGACTGGCCGAGCTGTGGTCTGTCGTAGCCTTTTTAACCGCTGCGCAAGTCACGAAGTCACAGTAACCAATGATAAGTACGAGGCAGATGGCAATATTTATGCAATTATACAGAAAACATCTCTCACCTGTGTGTACGGACATGCGCATCATCTAGAAAAGCCGGCTTGATTAGTTGGATATTCATGAGATGTAGAGTAAAATTGTTAAAAATTATTTTATCTTCATTAATAGAACCAGTTCTAAAATTTGTTTGGAAAAGTTTTTCAGTATATCATTTCAAGAATCATAATTTCCGAAAAAAATGATTATGATGGAAGTGAAAAATAAATATCACGAAATTGGTTAGAACATTTAATTCTGTTCACGATATTTTGAATTTCAAGTAGTTTCAAATTGTATTGAAGTGAATAATTGGGTTAGGATTTTTTGTCGTTGTTGGTAAAATCAAAATATAATTGGATTTTTGATGTGTTCTTTCATTAGTTTCAGTACATTTTCTGAATATTGTGAATCATTCTGTTATGATAAATTTTGTGAATTTTGTGTTATTAACTGTTAGTAATTAAGACAATTCAATGTCTCGAATTAAAGCAAACCACTTTCAAATTAATTAATATAGTGTTTCTGATTTATGCGTCTATTAAATAAGAATAATGACATTAATATAACACATTAGAAACAATACACACGTCAGTTGAATCAGAACGCAATTGGAAAATCCATTAATTTCCATTTATCTAGTAAAATATTTATATAAACCGAAATGATTTATATTTCTTACTTCAATGACATTATTTCAAAGGTAACGTGTACTTAGTGCGGTATACTCACATCGTTGAATTTCTTATTGAATCGAAAGTCTTTTGACGCCCAATTCAAGAATTTTCAGAAGGTTTCCACAAAAATTATCTGTAAAAAACGAATTATTCTTTCGATATCATCTCAATAAATTCATGTCAGAGCTATTGAAAAGCAGTGAATTTTGTATGAGCTAAATTTTGAAATTTTTTTAGGTATTCCAAAAATTATTATACAACTATGCTAGATACATAAATTGATGGTTTACTTCGAAAAAATCATATGAGTGTATACAAACAAGGCATAATCTGCCAAAAAGTGCTACCAAAATTCTCGTTCTATTTCACCAATAGTAGAATAGAGAAGTGGAGTAGACTCTGTGGCGCTTTATCTATCGATTCTTCACAGACAATGAACACCCAGCCCTTTTTTCTATAATCGGAGTCATAATAATAGGAGTTATAATAAGTTCGCTTAAGCAAATGCTCCTTGTTTCTGATTTGCTCGAGCCTCACAGCTGTTCTGAAAACGAGCCATTGTATTTAAATTACTTATTGGGCAATTAAGGGAATATTATCCTGAATACTAAACTGCGGCATTTCCTATCAATGATTCAAATAACTCAAGACTGAGTATATATAACTATGTATTATTCTTTTAAGCTTGAATATTTGCCTTTATCGCACAATTTTTTTTTAAACGATAGACCAGCAGATTGATGTCGGTTCCGTTCTCATCAAAATCTTTGTCGCCTCCAAGTCTTAGTCGGGAAAACACCCGACTATGGCGCGGATTGTTTGTGGTTGAGTCGTTTGATGATGATAATTGTATGGTAATGTACATTGATTACAAACCCATTGGCAGTTAGGAACTTTCATTAAACTGTAGGTCCATTGAATTAAAAAAAAATCAACATCTTGCCGAATATTCGAACCCGGATTTTCCGTGGATGAAGTCTATATTCTAGGACTACCGTTCAATCATCGCTATTAAGTTATTATCTGTAATATGATTTTAGAAGGTAGCCTATGTAGTCCAATATCTACGCCAATTTATAAAAATAAAATTTGAAGTTGAATGAAATGAGCATTAATGAGGCAATATTGTACTTTAAGTTTTATATATAAGGACTTCTTACAGGAAAATTTGATATTATTGTAAAATATGATGAATTTCAATTTTAATGCAAGTATTTGGTTATTATAAATGTAGTTTGTTGGCTAATGATACTGTCAAAGCCCTTTCTTTTAGAATAATGAAAAAAATAAAAATAGAATGACATGAAACATTCCTTGGGAAACCTCGCTCAGAAGTATTGTCGTTTCAACTTGAAGAAGTGGGAAATCTTGGCAGAAACAAGTTGAATTACAGGATAACAATATCATTTGACTCAATAGGTACTGAATAAATAAATTCGATTTAAATAATTATGCTGTTCTATCATTTTAGTTCGAGAGTTTACTACGAGGCTTCTACTATGAAACAGTTCGTCATTGTGAAAAAATTGAAATAATACTTTGTTATACCATCAATAATTACCCAGATAAAATAGTTAATATCACGAGTGAACTGAACAAAATATGAAATTATTTTGTTCAACAACAATAAATTTTAATTATATATATATATATATATATATATATATATATATATATATATATATATATATATATATATATATATATATATATATATATATATATATATATATATATATATATATATATATATATATATATATATATATATATATATATATATATATATATATATATATATATATATATATATATATATATATATATATATATATATATATATATATATATATATATATAGTAGGTACAGAAATTTTATTCGTGTGAACCTTCCACGTGCGTATATGAACAAATGAATTATTTTTATAGTGAAAATTGAGAACTGAAGTAACTTCTAAAAGTTTTTGAACTCGACTGGGATTCGAACCCAGGTCTTCAGGTTTACGCCCCACTGCTTTGACCGTTATGCTACCGAGGTCTCTACTTCAAGATGCAACTTCAATTTTAAAGGTTACTTCAGTTCTCAATTTTTTAACTATAAAAATAATTCATTTGTTATATATATATATATATATATATATATATATATATATATATATATATATATATATATATTATATACGTATTTTAGCAAGAAAATAGCAACTTACTCACCAATGCCCAGCGAAATTCAGTTGTTTGGTGATTTGTCAAATTATTGATTTAGCTATTATTAGAATTCCGATTCTATTATTGGAAACTCAGTTGTGAATATTGACGTTTTATTAACTTTATTGATTTGAATTCAACTGTCGCCTATCACAATTATTTGGATACTCTTGTGTATAAACGCTCCTTTGCGGAGCGAGTGATTTAGATCTAAATTGACTTCAAAATAACTCGCTTAATTCTGTGTAAGGTCAATATACAGGTTTTGACAAAGTGTTTCTAGTATTTTACAAGGCCAATGATATACAACTGGTGAAGAGCAATTTGCGATGGTTGAATGAATCAAAAGCGACAAGGTTTTACTAGAATAAAAGATGGTTTTCAAATCAAATTGAAATGGATAAGTTTATTCAGGATATATTTTAATAAACATAAATTTTATCCAGAATTTCTTATATCGATGAATTCTTAATAACACCGAAAGACCAATTTAAGTACTGTAGACACCTCAGTTCAATCATATTTTGTTTTTATGATATAACGAGAAATATATAATAGCAAAGGAAAAAACTATTTTATTTCTAAAAAAGTGCTACCTATCGTCTTCAAAACGTACCTACAGGAATTGCAAGACATTTTCTATACTGCAGAAATTAACTTCTATGTTGATTTTTCTACCAGTTAGTAGATGTCGCCAGTTACACATATCAATAGCATCCACTCATATTTCATAATTGTATCAGATGTAAATAGAAGTTGTACAGTGCGCATGGCGGACGATGTGTGAACGAAAAACCAAGCAGAAATCTCACCAAATCGCAGACGTATTGGATATAAACGGCCCTCTTATATTATCGACAACGCACTGAGAAATTCTATCTGAGAAACCAGACTTTGTTGAAATTAAGGGGATCAATTGATTTCTATAGAGTTCTAGAAATAATATATGAAAATACTGGAATTCTACAATTGATTACGAAACAATTCTCAACAATCGTAACATATCGTTCTTAACAATATTGATTTCATAAGAATAATCAACGCTGCATTTGTAGACATTGACGAGTTACTACTCCTCATGATTTGATAAGACGGCATGACAGTTTGTCACTTAAGTTCCTTCATTTTTTAGGGCTCACAGAGTTCTCACTGTATCTGTAGGTAAAAGTCAAATAGGTAATAGTAGATAATATAGCCCAGTCATATTAGGTGAAAAAAGGCATTAATCTCGGAATGAAAGATAATAAGCTGTAACTTGGTATAAACCTTTGTTTTGACGTTCTGAATGTTGTCTCAAACGTAACAAATGTTATCGCGTCCGCGTCTTAAGATATTGAAGGTCAAATGTCATAAAAATCGGTTTCTCACGAATATCTCGCTTTCTATTGCTTAAATGAGATTTGCACCTATTTTGAAATTCTCCACAAATTTTGTTCGAATTTTTTCTCATACGATCAACGGTTTTTGGGAAAGAGCGCGAAGAGTGCGTACAGTCATATATAGCCAATGCAGGGCCAACCGTGAGTTACGGTTATCTCACTCCAAAAACGTTTGACCGTATGAAAAAAGTTCGAACAAAAGTTGTGGAAAATTTTATGCTTTACAACTTATATAATAGGTGTGAAGCAAAAGAAAGCGAAATATTCGCGCAAAACCGATTTTATGGCGTTTGACCTTCAATATCTTAAGACGAGGACACGATAGCATTTGTGACTTTTAGAACGGCAAAGCCAATGTTCACACCAATTTACAGCTTATTATCTTTCATTCCGAGGAGAAACTCCTAATTTCACTGGGCTACATGAGGAATTTTCACAGTTGAGAATAAAAGCACGAGTCTTATGGTTGATTATAAAAGCATATAATCAAATTCTTGTTTTCGATTCTTATCGTAACTTCATTCCATTAAATTTACTGGAAAGTTTTGGGTGTCGATAATGACAACTTGCTCTTCAAATGCATTATATCGCTATCCATGTTATATAGATAAAAAATTAAGATTGTATCGCTAGATGCACTTGTGGTATCGCATACGACGCTTGCCTTGTTTCTTACTGACCAAGCTTACATGGTTTGGATTTTTATCGATTGATTATTATAAGTTCAAAAGAATTAATTGAATAAGTACTATTCATACTCATAAACAACTTTTACATATAAGGTGAAAATGAAAAAATGTAAGTTGGTTAAACCAAAACATAGAATAGGTTGCAACCAGCATGTAGAACAACAGAAGCCAGAAGCTTCTCAGAATACTTTCTTATACAGAAGTTTTAGAGCTCATAATTTTTTACTGCTCACTCATAAAGGAGTACTACACCTATTTACTTTCGAAAGAGAAATGTCTAGCTAGTTACTCATGCGGCAGATAAAAATTGGTCTGTGATTTTCCGTAGAAAATTCAAGCATTTCATTCATTGATTTTCCCATTCTGAATAAGATCAATATTAACTCCCCGTTTAAATATAAATATACGAGGGTGGGGTGAAAAGTTTTCGGCCTGACCAAGAGATGGAGCCACTACGCCTACTTTTGGAGCGGCGTTCTACAGTTCCATTCCTACTGAGCTTGAATGTAATGCTTGCGTTTTAGAATACATTGCGCGATACGCTTCCGTTGTTTTCGTGAAAATCGAAAAATGGGAGAAACGTGCTTTATCACCAAAACTTCTGTTCGAAAGGTTTCACACCAAAATAAGTAAAAGAAGAGATGGATTCAATACTAGGAGACTCCTCCCTATCATATTCAACTATAAGGCAGTGGGTTTCTGAATTCAGAATGGGTCGTGTCAGCACAGCCCATTAAGGTAACAATTTCAGAAATGATTGGGAAAATCCATCAAATAGTATTGAAAGACCACAGATTGAAAGTGCATGAGGTAGCTGAGATCTGTAGGATGTCAGCTGAACGTGTGCGAAATATTTTGCAAAAACATTTGAGCATGGAAAAGCTGTGTGCAAGATGGGTGCCGCGTTTGCTAACGCTCCATCGAAAAACATTTCTACAGAAAATTTGGCGCTGTATAGGCGTAATCGAAAAGAATTTTTGAGTCGATTCATAACTGTCGATGAGACTTGAGTTCACCACTACACTCCTGAAAATACAGAACAGTCAAAACAGTGGGTTGGAAAGGGGAACCAACTCCAAAGAAGACAAAAACAATTTTATCGGCAAACAAAGTTATGACTACTGTTGTTTGGGATGCAAGAGGAATTAGATACATTGATTATCTTCAAAAGGCTGAGACTATCACTGGTCAATACTACGCGGACTTATTGCAACGTTTAAGGACGAGGTGCAAATTAAACGACCTGATTCGGCGAAGAAAAAAATATTGTTTCATCACGATAACGCACCGTCGATTGTTACCATATCCAAAATCAACGAAGTCTGAATTGATGCCAGATCCTCCGTTCTCCAGACTTTTAACGACTATTAACTGTTTCCTAACCTCAGAAAATGGCTTGGCGGTAAAAGATTGAAGAGCAACGAAAAAGATTTATCGAAACTATAAATCAGTATTTCGAGGTGTTTGAAAAACAACTATAAATTTCGAAAGCAAAGTCGAAGAGTCTCTCAGTTTTAGAAAAAAAATTATTTAATTTTCTTAATTGCTGCAAACTGAAGGAAACATTTAGGTCTTTTTATTATACAGCATTATTATTGTTTCAGTGACAAAGCTCTACATTCAAAAAAATTCCTTACCAGGTGCCATAATTTGAAATTTACAATAAATTTGATTTTATCTCACAGTGACGTAAATAGACCCTGAACAATTTTCAATGTGTTATGATCTAATGTAATCAAATTAATGATATTTCTTTCTCTGCGTAATTGACTTTAATTGCTTTAATAATTGATTTTAATCGTAAGTCACTGATTTTGAGATTATTCTTAGAAATTTGTCATTATCATTTACACAACATTGATTAGAATTTATTGAAAGAGCTGCACCTCATTATCCTTTATCATGTATTTATGATATATATTTTATATTGCAGGCGCCTCAATTGTCATGAAAATCGCAAAAGTTAAAATTTCGAACTGAATATCATAATTTGTAATTTACAATCAACATTTATTTTTGCCTGATTCATTAAATGAAAAAAACTTGAATTAATAAATGATTTTTTATTCATTATTTCTATTATGCCAAAGTTATGAACTTGTTTTATACAAAAAAAGATTCGATTAAACAGAGTTCTTATATCCCTATTTTTATTCTTTTCGACTTGCTTACTTTCATTTTTCAAGTTTTGAGGTTCGAAGGCTGAATAGTTTTAACGAACTTTCTGTGTAGAGGGTCATTCTTTTTCTATTTTCGCAATCGCAGAACGGATTTAGATGAATCTTGTGTTCTCCATTAACGATGTTAATCCTGAAATATCCGAAAATATAACATGTAGTTTAATTTCATGAATGAACGGCATTAATCAACTTCATTTTACTCCACTGATGAGCGAGTATCGGATTTTTTAAATATTAACATGTAAATAAATGTTTACCCTGTTCCTTCATTCAATTCTTCATTAAATTCCATTAAAAAATCACTAACATTGGATCTAACCTGATGGTTTAGTATTTCCGATCTCGCTGTGAGAACCGCTGTAAAGAATTTGTGGTGCTTTCCCATCCACTTTTACACGGTATCCACTTCTTGCAGAGTAGCAGCAAGAACAGCAGCATGTGTGTTTGTATAGTATTATTTGATATTAATAACACATAATGTAATTAATAAGAATAACAGGCAAGTTTATTCAAAATTTTAATTTCACTTGACCTTTCGTTGCGGATTGCAACGTTTTGTTTAACTTTGTCAAGTTTTGACAAAGTTTTAATTCGACTAAAGTCGATTGACAAAATCGTATATCGCATTGCAACGTCAACTTAAATAAAGATTTGTCAATTCAAAAAGCCTGTTATTGCTGAAATAAAATTTCGATAAAACTATACATAATCTACATATTAAACTCTTATGTTTAACTACACAAATGTTGTCAACGCGAAACCTATTACTTTCGACAGTTAATATTAAGTGCGCTTCGAAAAATTATCGAACATGATGACTGATAATAAGATACAATTATTTCATCCTTATTAGGAATTATCAGTCTCATTTAATCAATCAATCAAGAAACGAAGACTTTCAAAACGACCCCAGCTCTTATATCCGAAAAAGTTGAACATTAGTTCGTGAACTAATCATCTGAGCTCCCTCTATCGTGACGTGTAAGACGTGTAAACTCTTCCCAGCATTCTAGATTCCTACTCACGACAACATTAGTGAGAATACGTAGAGGCTTTGAAGACATTTCATTCAAACACAACAGAGGTTTGTCTGTGGTGTATAAGAATTTTCCCATACCTAATCGCTCCAGATCACACCCAGGCGGGCAAAAGATAGCGAGTTTCGAGATTCACGAATCTTTCATATTTTTCACTCTTCGATAGAGGGAGCTCACGTGATTAGTTCACGAACTAATGTTCTCCTCATTCGGATATAAGACCTGGGGGCGTTTCGGAAGTCATCGATTCTTGATTGGTTGACTGAATAAGACTGATGATTCCAATATTCACTCTCGAAAGTTATCGGTTCGTTCACGTTGACAACATTTGTGTAGACAGCTCTCTAAGAGTTTTATTTGAAATATTTCTAGTCACTGTATTGACTTTATATGTATAAATATATATATATATATATATATATATATATATATATATATATATATTTATTTAATATTTTCAATTTTAATCTTGTATGATGTATGGAAGTGTACACAAGTTGGGAATATGATTGAAATATTTCAAGTCATGAAAATAAGTCAAGTCCTCTCCTTAAAGAGTAAGACTATTTCTCGAACTTAAAAGAAAATTTGTCGTCGTAGGACATTATTACGGTTACAATGACCCGTATGATGCTGACTCTTATCTGATACGTGAAAAATGTACCTTGTTTGTTCCGGATTATCTAAAGAGATTCTGTCGAATAATTCAATAATTCTGCATTGAAAATAATATGAAAATTAGGCAGATAATGCGTGAAAGCAGATAAGATCAAGAAAAATCACAGAAAAACGCAATGTGGCGATTTGATTATCTTCGTTTATGATCAAAATTTCGCTATCTCAAATAATAATTAGATATCTTGGATAAGAGCTTTTCTAAGTATATAAGACGACTTACAGAATTATTTTCACTTAGCTTACGGAAATGGTTAGAAAAATGCAGCTACTAGCAATTGTGTGCTGCCTCGCAGTGTCTGCATCAGCCTACCCTGGTGAGCTATTTGATATTTGAAAAAAAAATTCTTACATTTCTGCATTTTAATTTTCATAATCATAATTTTCCTTTATAACATGAGTATCTAATTTTGGTATCGGATTTTAATTGAATATAACTTAAATTCAAACATTTGAACTTTTGATTTACACTTTATTGACTACATAGCATGACGCGTTTTGTCGTTACAAACGACTTCTTCAGATGCTTATAGAATAATGACATAACATTATTCTGTTTGCATCTGAAGAAGTCGTTTGTAACGACGAAACGCGTCATGCTATGTATAATAAGCATGTGTTCAAGTGTTTGAATTTAAGTTATATTCAATTATAATGGATTTACATCAAGCAAACGCCAACACTATTAAATATCGGATTTTAATTGATTTCTCGGTGAAATATTCATAAAATTACTATAAATTCGGCATGTAATAAATAATTTTCTGTTTTCGACGTAGTAATATCATTTTGCTTAATATTTTATTTGAATCATTCAGTATTTTATCAATCAATAAGTAGTGCAGTTCATTAATAGATAGTGCCGTTGCAGCATTGATTTCATGAAGGGTAGTCTCAGTAAAGATCCAATAATATATAATCTTCAAAGATTCTTTTATCCGTTTACGGTAATGTCAAACAAAAGAGGAGTTGCAGATCATTTTGTGTTTCTTAGCCATTTGGATTTATTCTTGACGCCATTTTGTATTTTTTGATCACTGGATGCATTCCATTTATACTTTGCTTAAGTTCAAAAAGTTGAATAGTTTGAACTATCCAAAACGATATGAAAAATAACAGAAAAATTAAAGAAAAATATTGAATTCTTTTAATGAAACACTAATCAAAATTTTCCCATATATGAGAAAATCTAAATTGGTGTTCCATTGTGGATATTAATTTTTTCCAATTATCGGCATCATCCTGCATTAATTTTATTCTGTTAATCAATTTTGAACATTCAATGTTTATCTCACATAATTTCTATTATCCTTATTTTCAGACAATTATTCACAATATTATGCAAAAATAAATCAGGACACCTTAATGAAATTAAGGAAAACCACGTTTGGCCAGGAATACTTATCAGATAATAGAAATTTGAAAAGCAGTGTTAGTCTTTCTGATCTCAATTTATATCTGTATACTAGAGAAAATAGAAAAACCCCATTGCATATAACAAATAACGATGTTGAGAGTGTTGTGAGTTCCGGAATTTTTAATCCAAATAAACGAATAATAAGCATCACACATGGATGGAATAACGATCATAAAAGTGAATGCAACACTGAATTGCTGGATGCAATTTTGGACACTCATGATGTCAATGTACTTGTAACAGACTGGGGATCAATCGCTCATGAATTTTACATACCAGCCGAACAAGCAGTTCCTGATATTGGACGTTTTCTGGGAGATTTTATCAATCAATTAGTTTCCAAGTATGGACTCTCTTACAAACAAGTCACCCTTATCGGACATAGTTTAGGGGCTCATGTAGCTGGAGCAGCCGGAGCTATTGCTAAGGAAAAAGTCAGTCTCATTATTGGTTTGGATCCAGCACTTCCTTTGATCGGTAGGGATCCAGATCTTCATTTAGATCCAACTGATGCTGAATTCGTTCATATAATTCATACATGTGGAGGTAAGTTCTTGAATTCATATAAAAGCTTTTCAAATATAAATTAAATATACTAAAATTGAAACACTTGAACTTTTGATTTACACTGTATTGACAACAGAGCATGACGCGTTTAGCATCTGAAGAAGTCGTTTGTAACGACGAAACGCGTCATCCTATGTTGTCAGTAAAGTGTAAATCATAAGTTCAAGTGATAAAATTTCAGTTTATTTTCAATTTTAATGGATTAACATCAAATAAACGCCAACACTAAAAAAAAAAACCAAAAAAACTATAAATCAGTTATTTATGATTGAAAGTCATTTTCGTTCATAAGTTCATTAAGTTCTTCTTAAGTTTATAAACAAACTAAATTAAAAATTCATATATATATATATATATATATATATATATATTTCTATATACGATAGCAAAAGTATACTGTAACTTTCTTTCGCAAATGTTTTGATAAATTATTCGAAAGAACATTACAGCCGACCTGGCTATGTGAAACCTGAACAATGCGATCTCTCCATTATCCCTCTGGGGATAAATGTTAGAGAATATTGAAATCGATGCCTACATTTATTGAAAGCGTAAGATAGTTACTGCTTCGTACTACAACGTACTCATCAGTTACGCCACGTCCAACAAATAAAAAAATATTATCGAAAGAAAGTTATAGTATAATTGAATATAAACTTAAATTCAAACTCTTGAACTTATGATTTACACTTTATTGACCACATAGCATGAAGCGTTTCGTCGTTACAAACGACTTCTTCAGATGCTTACAGAATAATACATTATTCTGAAGAAGTCGTTTGTAACGACGAAACGCGTCATGCTATGTAGTCAATAAAGTGTAAATCATAAGTTCAAGTGTTTGAATTTAAGTTTATATTCAATTATAATGGATTTACATCAAGTAAACGCCAACACTATCAAATAGTTATAGTATAATTTTGATAATAAAATCTCAAATTCGAAATCGAATTAGTGGAATCTCACTAATTCGGCACTATGGGAAACCAGAAGTTGCTGGATTATTGGAATGTTCGGATTATTGTATTGCACAGAACTATTCATAATTAATGAAATAAAGAATTTCATAAAGAAAATACAATGTATTTGGGTTCCTGTTCTACACGTTTTTATAACAGTAATATAGGTGTCTCGAAATTAACCTGTAAATATATAGCTTCCTAATAATCTTCAACTGAAGTATATTTTTGTGCAACTTGCAGTGTTGATTTGAAAACATTTTCTCGCATGTTTCGAAGATTTATAATGTCTATAGCAGACACGCCGTTTTCTTCAGCCAATGTTATAGGTATTGAAATAACTAAATGCCATGCCTGATTTTACTTTCATTGTTGTAGTTTTTTCTTGTTCCAATATTTCACCATGTATTCTTATCGTACTGCTTCACATATTTATTCATGCGTTATAATTTGCTGTGTTTCTATAGTCCTTTCAAACCAAGAACTCAAATTCGCCGCAATTAATGGCTGCCAATTATATTGGACGTATTGGTCTATTGAAGTGCCGAATTAGTCAGATTCTACTGTACTCTTGTATGGATAATACTGAAAACGTATACTGAACTAAAATAACTATATTTTGAAAGAAATTCAATCCATTTAACTCAAAACAGCACGTGCTTGTTAAAAAGTTTTCCACTGACTTTGGTTACATTCTTCATACTTCAGGCTTTCTTGGATTTTTTGATCCTCTTGGCCACGCTGATTTCTATCCGAATGGTGGAGTTGATGCCCAGCCAGGTTGTTTTCTTGATCTGTTAGGAACCTGTTCCCATGGGAGGTCCTTCAAATACCTCGCTGATTCAATATCCAACTCCAAGCAGAAATTCTGGGCCTACAAATGCAAAAACTATGCTACATACGAAAATCGAGAATGTGACAACAATGAAGTTTCGTTTATGGGTACCTTAGAACCTGATAGAAGGTTAGTTCATTTATATTTCTGCATTCACAATATACTATAATCTTCTGCATATGATTAGCCTTATTATGAAACTCAATGACAGTAAGCATTCAACAAAGCATATCGAAATGTCAATTGAAAACTGATACATTTAGAATTGATTAATCATGACCAATATTTGAAGGATTTGGTGATAATTTCTTAAATCAAGGATGCAAATGAATCTGCAGAAACGACAAAATCAAACATTTGAAGCAAAACATTCAACCAAGTAACTTAATAAAAAAACTGAAAAAATATTATAAAAAAACATAAATAAGAGCCGAAATGATTTTTAATTCAGACATTTTTCCATCGGAAGTGTAGGACGTGATGTTTCTATTCAGTAAATTCTTGTGACCGACTGACATAACTGATTAACCTAAAATTACCTCACAATTTTGTCACAAAATGAGCTCTTATCTGAAGAATGTTTATGTTTCGCGATAATGATTGAGTTTCAATAAAACAATTACTGCTGTGTTGTTGAAATAATAATACAATTAATAGTATATTATGTGACGATTATTAATAGTATATAATTTGAGTACTTAATTCATTTAATGTTAGTTATAGCCTTATGAAATTACTGATTTTCTGTGTTCTATCATTATAGCGCCAGTGGGAGTTATTTTCTGGAAACTCATGCTGCCCCTCCATATGCTTATGACTTCAATCCGTTCGAAAAATAATCTTCAAGCAACTGGGCGTAAATAGTATATATACATATCTGTGTGTGTATATTTCAGTTCCATATTTTTGAGTATGTATAATATGTGAAATAAATTCATTTATATAGCATAATATTGTTTTTTTTGAAGGAAATAAATGGTTTCAGATGTTTCCAGTTGACATTCCAACATATATCTGAATCTCATATAATTTTCAAATTCAATTTTCTATTCAAAGTTTCGATAATCTTTCACATCTTGAGAACAAACGTACATCTCTTCCTTGTTTTATGTTTTATTCTTCTGAGAATAGGAGGAACGGGAAAGAGATATTTTGTCATGTGAAAAGGAGAAAGTGTAGTATACAAAAATGTTGAACAGTGGTGCAAATCTCGAAAGAAATTTACGGAAAGTTTGGAGAAGATTACTGGAAAGAAAAAAAAGACATGGTTCACCCCAATTGCTTTTAACAATGCTTTTACGCAAATTATGATACAATTATTTTTTTCAGAATATAAAGTAATTTTATTAGATTTTTTTTTCATTTCAATGAATCGGAATATATTGATAGTTGTGTACTTGGTTGGAATATTTCAAGTCATAAGTCAATTTTCTATTCAAAGTTTTGATAATCCTTCACATCTTGAGAACAAACGTACATCTCTTCCTTGTTTTATGTTTTATTCTTCTGAGAATAGGAGGAACGAGGAAGAGATATTTTGTCATGTGAAAAGGAGAAAGTGTAGTATACAAAAATGTTGAACATCCATCGCTAATGTGTGATGTTATACGTCAACAAAATACAAAGTTGATTTGAATCATCCATTACAGTTCCCTATTAGACGTAAGCCTTTTCCATATGCTTCGGTATCTAGGTCCTTCGGTTCTGAGTTTGTATATACAATTTGCTCCTGCAACCTTTCGAATATCATCGCATTATCGTTTTGATGATCGACCCACACAATTGTATTTTCAAAACTATTCTGGCGATCAAGTGGTGCAAATCTCGAAAGAAACTTACGGAAAGTTTGGAGAAGATTACTGGAAAGAAAAAAAGGACATGGTTCACCCCAATTGCTTTAAACAATGCTTTTACGCAAATTATGATACAATTATTTTTTTCAGAATATAAAGTAATTTTATTAGATTTTTTCTTTCATTTCAATGAATCGGAATATATTGATAGTTGTGTACTTGGTTGGAATATTTCAAGTCATAAGTCAATTTTCTATTCAAAGTTTTGATAATCCTTCACATTTTGAGAACAAACGTACATCTCCTCCTTGTTTTATGTTTTATTCTTCTGAGAATAGGAGGAACGAGGAAGATATTTCGTCATGTGAAAAGGAGAAAGTGTAACATATAACAATGTTGAACATCCATCTCTAATGTGTGACGTAATGTGTACGTCAACAAAATACGAAGTTCATTTGGTAATATCATCATCATCCATCACCGTTCCCTTTTAGACGTAAGCCTCTTCCATATGCTTCGGTATCTAGGTCCTTCGGTCCTGAGTTGTTATATACAATTTGCTCCTGCAACCTCATCGCATTATCGTTTTGATGATCGACCCACACTGTATCGACACATATATTTGCTGATGTATTTACAAAAGTATTCTGGCGATGTAGTGGTACAAATCTCGAAAGACATTTACGGCAGGTTTGGTGAAGATGACTTGAAAGAACAAAAAAAGACATGGTTCACCCCAACTGAATAACTCAGAAAAAATTATTTCAATAATAAAGATGAGAATTAACTAGACGCAACTGACCTTCCTCTGACAATGTTGTTACGCATATTATGATGCAATTTTTTTTTAGAATATAAATTAATTTCATTAGATTCTTGTTTTCATTTCAATGAATTGGAATATATTGATAATTGTGTACTTGATTGGAATATTTCAAGTCATATCATCATCCCAAAATAGTATATTCCTTTCAAATATTCCTATATTCTTCAATATAAGAAAAATTGAATATATTCTTTTCAAATTTGAAAAATATTTTGCTGAGTAGTGAAAGATATTACCACAGTTATAACGAACTCTGAGATGCTGCCAGATTCATCGCAGGATTCAATTAGTTTACATTGAAAATAATATGAAAGAAAATGTAAAAAAAGGACAAATGAATCTTGAAAGCCGATAAGATCACGAAAATTTTCAATTACAAAACAATATAATGTGGCAAAATGATTTCATTATCTTCATTTATGATTTGAATTTCACTATCTCAAATGATAATTAGATATCTAGGATAAGTGTTTTTCTAGATATATAAGATGGAATGCAGATTTATTTTCAGTTGATTTTATAAAATTGGTTAGCAAAATGAAGATACTAATCATTGCGTGCTGCCTCGCAGTATTTGCGTCAGCATATCCTGGTGAGCTATTTCATATTTGAAAGAAAAAATTTCCTTAGACTTCTGTATTTTTTGGAATATTTTATAATTTCTTTCTGTACAACATTATTATATGATTTTGATATAGTTTTCAATTGATTTATTGTTGAAACAAGGCAGGTTCTTCATGAAATTGCAGTGAATTGGTCATGAATAACATGTTAATAAATGATATTCTTTTTGTTGCTAAAGACTTTTTGCTAAACATTTCATTTGAATTATTCAGTATTTTAACTATTAAACAATTAGTGGAATCCGTTCATAAATGGTGCCGTAAATTTGAATTTGTTTCCTCTTATATATATATATATATATATATATATATATATATATATATATATATATATATATATATATATTTTTATTCAATTTTGAACTTATATTACCTTTCTCATCAGTTTTTCATTTATACTGATATTTTCAGAGAGTTATTCGAAAAATTATGCATCCATAAATCAAGACACTTTAGCGGATTTCAGAAACACCCTGTTTCGTCAAAAATACTTAACAGATCCCGGATCATTGAGAAAAGCTAGTCTTTCCGATTTTGGTATCTTTTTTTACACCAGACGAAATAGAAAACATCCCATCGTTATAATAAATAACGATATTGACAGTGTTGTCAATTCCGAACTCTTCAACCCCAACGCACGAATAATAAGCATCACACATGGATGGAATAACGACCATAAAAGTGAATGCAACACTGAACTCCTGGATGCAATTTTGGACACTCATGATGTCAATGTATTTATAACAGACTGGGGACCAATCGCTCATGAATTTTACATACCAGCCGAACAAGCAGTTCCTGATATTGGACGTTTTCTGGGAGATTTTATCAATCAATTAGTATCCAAGTATGGACTCTCTTACAAACAAGTCACCCTTATCGGACATAGTTTAGGGGCTCATGTAGCTGGAGCAGCCGGAGCTATTGCTAAGGAAAAAGTCAGTCTCATTATTGGTTTGGATCCAGCACTTCCTTTGATCGGTATGGATCCAGATCTTCATTTAGATCCAACTGATGGTGAATTCGTTCATATCATTCATACATGTGGAGGTAAGTTCTTGAATTCATATAAACGCTATTCAACTGAAAAATGTTCACTTATGATTTGATTTCCATTTTCTGATATGACCGTCTGATAACTACTATAAGAAAACTGAAACTGTATACTGAACTATAACAACCATATTCTGAAAGAAATTCGATCATTTTTCCTCATAAAAAATACATGCTTGTTAGAGATGTTTCCACTGACTTCTGTTATACACTTTATACACTAGGCCTTCTTGGATTTTTTGATCCTCTTGGTCACGCTGATTTCTATCCGAATGGTGGAAAGTATGCCCAGCCAGGATGTATGTTTGACGTCATTGGAAGCTGTTCCCATGGGAGGTCCTACCAATACCTCGCTGATTCGATATCCAATTCAGGCCAGAAATTTTGGGCCTACAAATGTGAAAATTACTCTGTATTCCAAAGGCGTGAATGTTTCAACAATGAAATTTCGTTCATGGGTACCTTAGAGCCTGATAGAAGGTTGGTTCTTCTTTATTTTTACATTCACTATATGCTTTAATTTTCTGCTAATTATTAGCCTAATTATGAGCCTTTTCATAGTAATTTTCAACAAGAGATGTTAAAAGTCGTTTGCAAATTGATATATTCAGAATCCAACGTTATAAATTTCAAAACTTCTATTCTGAAATGTGTGACATATAATAAATTCTTTCTTGTTTTTCATGAATCATTATTATGATTCCTGAAAAATTATTATTATTATCTGATATCCTATGAAAATTATATTACTTTATAATACCCTATTGGGTTCATTAAATACATAAGAAAATGAAAAAATAAAAAACATGAAAATCAATGTTTATAACCAATACGTTAATGTAGGTACTTATGTAATTCGAAAATCAATTATGGATTGAAACACGAACTATTCATCTCTTTATCCTCTAGGCAAAAACGACCAAATCAAAGATTTGGGAGGAATTTGTAAGTCAGCTACGTTATAACAAAACATTGCATATTTCGCAAAAATGAAAAAACTAAAGGCAACAGCCGGACGAATTTTGTATTCATAATTTTTTTCCATTGGAAATATAGATTATCTTGTTTCTATTCATTAAACAAATGCCATTAACTAACATAATTTCAATCAAATCGAATTCTCTGTCACCATATGAGCTCCTATCTGCTAAATGAATATCGCGATAACGATAAGTTTCGATAAAACAATTATTATTGCTATGTGGTTGAAATTAAATTGCAATTAATAGTACAATTATGACTTAAAACTCATTTGATATAAGTAGTTGAATGTTTTCAATATCACAGCGAACTATTTAATTAATGTTTTTTTGTGTTCTCTCATTATAGGGCCAATGGAAGCTATTATCTGCAAACTCATAGTTCAGCCCCTTACGCTTTTGACTTCAATCCTTCAAAACAATAATCTTCATGTAAAAAAGTGTAAATAGTATGTATATAAATATATATTTATATACTTGTGTATATTTCAGTTACTTATTTTTGAATATTTATAATATTCACTATGTGAAATAAATTCATTTATTCATTGTTGTTGGTTTTTTTGAAGGAGAAGAATGGTTCCAGATCTTTTCAGATTAAATTTCAACATATTTTGATATATATAATTTGAGAAAAAATTATTTTTCCAAATGATGATATAGAAAAGCTCATTACAATATTTCAAAAAGTGGAGGAATGTCTGTTCCATTTTAAATACTAATTGAATAAAAAACATTTGGCTTAGTTTCAAAAAGTTATATTGATTGCTTCACAATTGTTTCGGTGTGTAACTTCAATCTCGAAGCTTCTTCAAACTGAACGAAGAAGCTCAGTTAAGCTTTGAAAATAGGATTTTTAACACCCAGAAACAATTATCAGGCATTTCATATAATTTTGTGAAACTAAGCCAAGTGTTCTCATTCAATATATTCAACAACCTTTGACCAAGAGATCAGCGAACATTCAAACAACTATATTCTTCCGTATTTGAAAATGATCAGGTAGGTATTTCCAAGATCAGCAAATGAAAATCAATTTCCGTGTAATTAATAATTTAAATAAAACTGAGTAGTTTTTCGATTTTCACTATAATTATTTCGAGAACATGACAATATCGTTTCGCCAACACAGTGGCTTCATCAGATGTTGATGATAAACTCAGTTTATCATCACAGTTTATCGTCAACATCTGATGAAGCCATTGTGTAGGCGAAACGATATTGTCATGTTTTTGAATTAATTATAGTGAAAATCGAAAAACTACTTAGTTTATTATTTATATTTATTATTCTATTATTTAGATTTTAGAGAAAGTTGTATGTTGCTTTTGCTGTTTCAATACTGAAGGGCAGTTTTGTTTAAGTCTTCTGCTTCTTCAGAAAATATATAACTTTCTTCTCTTTTTTGGGCAACAAACCTTGGTGACACGTTCTGCGCAGGTTTTAAATAACGCGTAAAATAATACTGTAATACTGTCACTTGTTCACTTAACATCATTTTTTAAATCAGAGTGCGCACATATATCAATATTTTGTAATTGACAAATTTAATTTTCCTTTGATAGATATGACAAGATGTTGATATTATATAATGTCACACTAAAAGCATGGCAGTGACATTCCTCATTGAACTATATGTTTTTCGTTTCCATTAAAAAGCTCTTTACTTTAACTCGGTGTATAACTTGGTTCAACTATAGGTATATAAATGTGAGGTAATAAGATATACTTGTCTAAAAATCACTAACTGATTAGTGATTTTTAGACAAGTATATCTTATTACCTCTCATTTAAATATGAACTATCACACAGTTGATTCATCGTCCTTTATATATTATAATATATAAAGGATATTATATATTATATATATTTGTTAAATATATTTCTTGAAATTGATTTATTGCCTGTTTGAGATATTTTATTTTGAAAGTTTTTAGCAATAACAGGCTTGTTTTGATATGAAAAAGTTTATTTTTGTTAACGTTTCGTTGTTATATTACAACTTTGTCAAAACTAATGAATAATTGAATTCATGAGTTACTATAGATTCAAATGTCAAACTTATTTTTCAGAAAGATCAAATCAGTTTTTTTGTATCTTCACTCATTGATTTTCATTATCAGAGGAATATTTCTGTCTTTTATTTTAGTCTTCTTCACCATGAGGAAACCTCTGAAAAACTCATGGTAAGCCAGGTGATTCTAATAAGTGTGATTTATATTTACATATATATATATATATATATATATATAATTACATATAGTTTTTTATACTTATCCAGAATATGTATATTGTTGGTTTATGTGTGTGAAACTGAAGGTAGATCTGGAAAAAATGAGTTTTGAGATGTGATGTTTGGTGATTGTTGTGTGTTTATTTTATGAGTGTTATTTGTGAGGTTTATTTAGTTTTTGTAAATAGAATTTAGATGTTTAATGTCTGTTCTTTCATTTACTGTGTTTTCTAAATTTTTACGAATATGTAACATTTCTAAAATTTCTCTACTTTTTTTGTCCCTTTCCGTTGCCAAAATCTTCGTATTTTTGTAATCAAAATCGTGTTTTTCTGTTATTTTATGTTTATGTAAGGCTGTTATTTGAGTTTTTGCGTATTTATGCGCTTTGATTCTCTCTTCGAGATTTTGTGCTGTTTGTCCGATATAGCTTTTATTGCAATTGTTACACGGTATATTATAAACCGTATGATTTTTTCTCTGAGTTACAGTTTTACTTTTTAATTTTGTATATATTTCTTCGATTTGATTTTTGGCAGTATGTGCTATTCTTAAATTATAAGGTTTTAATATTTTAGCAATGTTTGTACTTAATTTTGGAATATATTTAATATATTAAATTGAATATATTAATTTAATATATTCAACAAATATATACCTATATTTGTTAAATAATAAGTATATATTTAACAAATTGTTAGGGCTTTTTTATTCAACGAAAAAGTGAGTTCTTCAAGTATTTATTAAAAAAATTCTAAATAAATGGAAGAAAAATTAAAATCAGTCTTGCTAACTACCATCTATTCATTCAACCAGGACGATTGGAGGGCAGCAGCAGCTGTTATCCTTAGTTGAGGGTCTGGTTCAATCATAGATTCGATAAAGGAGGCAAAAGGAATAGCATTGATTCTTTTCCAGTCATACTTATCAACGAGCACATCTTCTATTTTCCAAATTTTCAGGTAATGGTCTTCTACATGTCTTAATCTACCACTGTCAAAATATCGAATGGCTCTGTTGCCCTTAGAGGTTATGTATGGCGGAATGCCATCCAGAACTTCCCATATCAAGGTAAGATGATCCGCTGTAGCGGAACAACGTTGATATCTCTTGGGGTTGAAAAGGTATTCTCCTGTAGCCAATTCAAATGTGACACACCCTAGTGACCAAATATCTGCCGGAAAACTATACCCTGCATCAAGTATCACCTCTAAAGCTCGATATTGTTTAGTTTGTATCTCACTGGAGAAATGATCATCCTGAGAATGATAAAATGATTCAATTCAACATTGCATGCTGATTGTATTGTGCATTAAAAGCATCTGATAATAAAAGGAATGTGCTGAGTTAAGTTGAAAAGTTAAAAAGGTATTATGAATACAAGAAGTGAGACAGAAGGTACATCTTCATAAATCCTAATATATGGTGTATTTCTTCGAGTGAAAGCTTGGAGATGGAATATTGTACATTCATAAAAACGATTCAAAAATGCCATTAGCCATTGATTGATAGAAGCATGATATGAATAACGTCATAATGATATCTTAAAAACAAAGTTATGTAGATGAATCGTTATTTTTAATATGCTTACATCCCAACATGCGTTTCCTAAGTCAGCAATTTTCACTTCAATATTAGGATCTATCCACAGTGGTCCTTTCAAATTTCCTTCCTTGAGCCTTCTATTGGATCCACCGTTTCCGATGCTGTAATCTTCTGGGTATGATCGGTTTCGAGTCCACTCGAAAACGTCATCATTCACGTCATCATCCTGAGGTCCACAAAGTTCAGTGAAACTATCTGCTGCAACTGTAGCAGATCAATGAGTGGATATAGTATACATGGCTCATGAATATGAGAAAAAATCATTAAAGTATGATTAAAATTTTTTCAGAAAACACCTATATTGAAAATCAACACTACTGAAGAAAATATACAAAATAATAGATAACATTTGGGAAGCCCTTCTGTCACAAATGTTTGTAAATGAAAAAAATTCAAAATTAAAATTTTGAAAAGACAAAAGAAATAATCTAAAACAGCCTATCATGTGTACTGAATATCACTGAATTATCATTTGACATTAATTAATTATCCGGAATCGATTTGGTATCAATTGGCATCGGAATTCTATTCGAAAACGTAGCGATATTCTTAAAAAATTCATACTTACAGGTGTTTTTTCAGAGGTATAGAACTTTAAGTTGGCATAACTGTTGAAGATGGCGACCGATTCAACAGCTGATAGGTGATTTATCCTCAGTTTGGTTTGGCAATTCTTCATGAATAGACTCACGCTTGAACAACGTCGAAAAGAGTCGTCGAATGGGCCCAAAACGAGATTGCCGTTGTTCCCGATTTTCATAAACGAATTTTGTTTAGCGATGAACGCACTTCTAGTTGAATGGCTACGTTAACAAACCGTTACATCCAGAAAAACTGACTGTTTGGTGCGCTTTATGGGCTGGTGGTAGTCCATACTTCAAACGATGATGGCCAGAACATTAGAGTCAATGGTGATCGGAATAGAGCCATGATTACTAACTTTTTCATTCCTGAATTGAAGAACCATGGTGTCCAGGAGCTGTGGTTTCAATAAGACGGCGCAACATGTCACACAGCTCGTGCCACAATCGATTTATTGAAAGACACGTTTGGTGACCGTTTAATTTCACGTTTTGGACCTGTGAATTGGCCTCCAAGATCTTGTGATTTAACACCGCTAGACTACTTTCTGTGGGGCTATGTAAAGTCATTGGTCTATGCGGATAAGCCACAAACGCTTGACCATTCGTCTTATTGCCGAAATACGGCCTCAAATGTTGAAAAAAATCATCGAAAATTGGACGTCCAGATTGGATTACATTCGAGCCAGCCGTGTCGGTCATATGCCAGAAATTATATTTAAAATATAATGCCACAAGATTATCTTTTGAATAAAAAAAGATTCTTGTCAATCGAATGATCCATCGTTGCTTTATTGCAATTTAAAGTTCTATACCTCTAAAAAAACACCCCTACGTATGAGACTTAAAATTAGGCGAGATGATTTCTTGTTTTTTCTCATAAAGGTTTTTTCTTTGTATAAATTTGCAGAATTAGTAATGTAGTACATACCATACGATTTCGGCATAAGAACACCCAGATCGTAGAACTTCTTTGTGGTGCTTACCATCCTTGTAACGTAGGATTTTTTCACCTTTATCAATATATTTTCTGGTTTTATATCTGTATGGATTATATTGCATTCATCGTGCAAGTAGACTAACCCTTCAAGTACCTGAAATATGGAAAATTGATACTCTTCAGAATTTGCAATAATTTTAAATAACAGGTATCTCTTTTCCTGTGATACCTGAAATTGATTTCTAACACGAACAGTATAGGAAATTTCCTTCAATTCTCGATACAACGGGTTCACTAAACATTAAGCTAAAAGAGAATTATAAATTTTCTGTGGGTGAAAACAAACAGAAAATCTCAATTAACGAAAAAGTTTCATTGTTTTATTTCTTATCTATCTACCTGAACATACACAGCAGAAATATAACAAACTATTTAGATGATTTTAATTATTCTGTTTAATTATTGAGTAATGTATTAAATTTGTTTTTTTTTTGTGAATAGACTAAACCATAGATCGTCAAATAGATGGAATAGATTAGTCCCAATTTCGTAAACCAATTCAATGTGGATGTATGATAAAGGTAGATCAAAGACAATTGTTTTGACATGGTACATCATAAATCAATAATCAAACAAAAGTTTCGTATAATAATTGTGAAGATAATCACATTGCTCAATAAAATTCATAGAAATATTATTCTTATCAGACAGAAGCCACTTAAAGTAAACACAGTAGAATATCGAGAACGTATGAAGTATTACCTTTGAACTTAGCGAAGGTAAAGCAGAAGGAAATGGTTTTTTATTGCCGTCTGTCTGACAAACATGTTAGTCAATAGTTCAATATGTGTAACGTGCTAAAAGGACAAATGATTGGCGTAAATATAAACTCGTTTATGCTTTCCTCCAGAAAGTACTCAAGTGCAAGGCATTTAGTAGAAATCATTGATAGTTTACAACATCATCCATTTGCAAAACGTTGGAAATTTTCTTTCTAATCTTTGTCTTTGAGAACAGTTATGGAATTCAACAATTTTCAGAGTAATATATCCAAATTTTCTAAAATTCTGTCTCAAATATTTTATATCCTCTAAATTACAGTTTCAGCTCATTTCTTTTAATCAGAAGTACAAAATATACCTCTAAACAGTATGTCAACAGTTGCGATATAAAACTAATCGGAAAATCACTTCTAAACCTAGATAATGCCTGAATTCGTACTACGCAATAATATATTGTTTTTGGAGAATATATGATTATAAATATGGATATAAATGATTAAAATAAAATAAACTTGTAGATATTATTCAGGCTCTATTCATCAGTTCATTCAATTCATTCAATTACAAAATAGAAACAATTAACCACATGTGCAAATAAAACTGTCTACATGAAGCTTTTGTTTTGTATAGAGTTGGTTCTTATTTTATGACGCATTTCGTGTTTTAGGTTTTGAAATTTTATGAAGATATAGGGCCTAACATAGAACGCTTTTTCGACTCACTTGATTTTCTTGAATATTAGGAAACATTTTTATTTCGAAGTGAAAATCGTGTTTTAGTTGATGAATCATTGTGATAAACTGATAAAAACGTTTTACAAAACATCATCCACTTGCAAAACCTCTGTTTTCTTCAAACTCCAACTTCTGGAGTTATCTTTACAAATCAATAAATTCAAGAATTCAGGACTTTTACTTAATATCCATATAGATCTCCAAAATAGCCCTTTAATGTTTTCCCCCTCAATTTTTATACTTGTCTTCCACTTTCTAATATAAAATTAATTGTAATATTTGACCTTTATTACCCAGTTAATTTTTCAATCTTCAATATTTATTCTCAGGCTTTTTTATTTTCCTTTGTCATTCTATGTTCTGGCACTCTTTGTACCAGATGTGTAAAATTGTACCAGTGTTAATTTAGTATCTTGAGAGGAAGTTGTACTTGAAACACGCATCATGCGTAGCATCTAATATACGAGAAAATTAAAATTTGTGTTAAATTTGTTCCTACCTGTCTTACGATTGTTTTCACACCAGGCATATGAATTCCTTGATAATCACTTTGAATAATTAGGTGCAATAGGCTTGGCCCCATTATTTCGAAGGCAATGGCAGTATGGCTGCCGTTTATACTACGACAGTTGAAAAAATCTAACATTTGTACAATATTTCTACTTCCAGGGTGATCCGGATTTTTATCCCTGGTACACTGTAAAAGTTTAATTTCGTCTTGGGCCACTGCAGTGAATATATTGGCAGATTTGCAAACTTTTACAGCAACATATTCTTTGTTTCTGAAAAAAATTCGAATGTCATGACTTTATAAATGTAAACTTATTTTGTTGTTACTTCTGATAGTGGAACCTGCAAAAGAAAAAATACTCACATAATATTTTCGCAGAGCCATACTGTAGAAAAATGACCATAACCAAGTTTTCTAACTACTTGATATTTATCTCCTAGGATAGTTTTATAGCTTATAGGCATATATCCTCCGGTACAATACTCTCCAGGGTCTTCCTGTTGAGGATAGGACTTATTTTCACATTCAGCTATTTCTTTGATTTCTCCAACATCATAGTCTTCTACCTCTTTTGGAGAACCCCTGCAAATTACAGAAAACAGATTATTACCATAACTACCAGAATGGAGTTCTGAATTACAATATAATATTCCTGATACATGACTTCGATCTGAAACTTCGATATTTTTTAGACTTCTTGACATCTATTGGAATTGGGTTTGGTTCTTCTACAATTGGTTCGTAGAAAGTTGAGTACCACCTGTTATATCTTGAACTGGTCCACGGATGAGTTGGGAATGATGTTATTTCTTATATTGCTTTGCTTCATCAAATACAGAACTTCACAACTGATAGAGAAAGCTTGAAGATACATTCTGATTCACTTTACGCAAAAAAACTTTTAATTTACCGAGAGAGATCTTCAGTATTATATGTTTCGCCATAAATAGTTTTGTTAATCAGCAATATACCTTTCCAGCTCTACAAAATGTATTTTGTTGGCCACTTCAAAAAAACATTTTAGAGAACGGAGAAAATGTCATTTCTATTCATAGTAATTATCGAGTTTTTAGTAGGTTTGTTGAGATAAAGAACACACACGAAAATTACTTACAACATATCACTGAAATTGTTTTTACCCTGTGATTTAAATTAAATATTCTCTATTATCTGCCTAGTTTTCAGAACAGTTCTTTCTCACGGTTACTACAAAATATGGGAAGTTGATTGAATAAAAGTTATTCACAAAACATCACTCCGAAGATAAGAATTTTCAGATATATTGCTGTTTAGAGCATCGGGAATTTATAAATTCGCGATTGCTCTTCATTCTTGTCTAGTTTCTACAATATTAAAGGATTGGGTGGAGTTTTGCCGATGAATCCCTTATTAGTAATTTTTTTGCTACTAGAATGCTCAATCTCTAACTCCATGTTAATCCAAAATTGTTTTTTTTCCCTTACTAGGGCTTTCAACATTCTACATCACCAAAAAATGCATCGTGGTGGTCCACAGGTGGTCCGCGGACCCCCAGATGTCCGCGACCTATGCCAGTGGCGTACGTAAGGTGCAATCAGAATAAAAAATATATTTCATATGATAACAAATAAACATTTGTTATTCAAAATTTTTGTTAATGTTTGTTGAAACAAAACTGTTTTGGCTGCTTCCTGCATGAGCAGAGTTTTAGAGAACGCTAACTTTTGCGTCTAGCGTCTGCCTAGAGCCAAATGATTTTAGCACACTCTAGCGCAAAACTAGAATTTGATAGATTTTTTTTTAGAGTTTGTTATACTAAACACCCAGACTTGAAGACAAGAATTTTGAGCAATAATCAGAAATTTACCAATAATAATGATGGCGAAATTGAAAAAGTTTTAAGGTCAATATTTCTTAATTTTTATTTTTTACAACTTTTTAATTTTAAGATCAGAAATTAATGAGGGTCTTTGTTAACAAAAGCGGCTCGTTGAGGGGGTCCTCGAAAAAATTTAGTTGGGAACCACTGGTGTATGATGGCTTTTCCACACTTAAATTTATTTTGGGAATGAATTCTTTTGCTGAAACTTTTGTTGAAACTTTGACTGATTGAATTTCCGTAATAATTTTTTAAACATTTCATGAGTGACTTCGTGTAATGAGTGATGAACTAAAGAGAAGTTATAACTCTCTTGAAATGCAAAAGAAATACAAAAGACAGACCGCTTGTTTTGGTTCTCTAATAAAAAATTTATTTTTGAAAATGTTAAACTTTTATGATTTTTTTATAGGTGAAAGTTTTTTTTGTAAGGGTTTTTTATTATTTTATTTCTGGTCCTCATATATGTATGATGTTTTGTGCATAATTATGACTTAATCAACATTTGAAAAATTTGAAATTAATCAGGGCCGAAAACATTAACGAAAAGATAGATGTTATACACCTACCTTTGCCATAGGTTTTATATATATATATATATATATATATATATATATATATATACACAATATATGAATGATGTTCAATGCGGGGGAAAATTTCAAACAAAAGTGAACATTGTCGGCATCCTGCAATTGGTAGCAGCGGTTGACACGTGTTTCGAGCTTATTAGCTCTTCTCAGAACGGCGGAGCCAAGTTCAACTTGTACGAACCTGGAGATGGAAAATCGAGAAAGAACAGACACTCCACTGAAGGAAGTCGATAGATTTCAGGCTAAGGCGTTTTTACTTTCCGGATTGGGAGATTCGAAAAACCTACTTCGCCTGTGAGGCGACTATTTATCGTTCAATGATGCCTCTAGTCGAGTAGTTATACAATATATGAATAATGTTCGATACGGGGGAAAATTAGCCTGTAATGTGTCGACTTCCTTCAGTGGAGTGTCTGATCTTTGTTGTTTTTCCATCTCCAGGTTCGTTTACCTTGAACTTGCCTAGGCCGTTCTGAGGAGAGCCAATTAGCTCGAAACACGTGTCAACCGCTGCTACCAATTGCAGGATGCCGACAATGTTCACTTTTGTTAGAAATTTTCCCCCGCATCGAACATTATTCATATATTGTATAATTACTCGGCTAGAGGCATCCTTGAAGCATAAATAGTCGCTGCAAAGGTAAAGTAGTTTTTCAAATCTCCCCAACCGGAGAGCAAAAACGCGGTAGCCTGAAATGTGTAGACTTTTTCTTGTTTTTCCATCTCCCGGCTCGTACAATTTGAACTTTTCTACGCCGTTCTGAGGACAGCCCATAAGCTCGAAACACGTGTTAACGGCTGCTACCAATTGCGGGATATACCGACAATATTCACTTTTGCATATATATATATATATATATATATATATATATATATATATTTAAAATTGATTTATTGCCTGTTTAAGATAGTTCATTTTGCATCTCTTCAGCAATAACAGGCTTCTTTTAATATGAAAAACTTCATTTTTGTTGACGTTTCGTTGTATATCCCAACTTTGTCAAAACTAATTATATATTATAGTATATATTACTATATATATATATATATATATATATATATATATATATATATATATATATATATATATATATATATATATATATACGTTAATTTACAAAAAATTCATACTTCAATATGAACAGATCCATAATCAATTTAAATTGTGTGAAAAGATTTACTATCTCAACTGAATTGAATTGAATTTAATTTAGATTAGTCGTTTTTGATACAGCCTATTTGATTTCGATGGTTATCTTCAGATAATTGGCCTTGTCTAAGGAAATCACTACAAACGTCATGAGAAAAGTTTCCTGACCTTCACAGAGATGGCATAGGAAAAATCGTAAAATTTACTCCTGATCAAAATAATCAGTTGTGACATGCTGTAGAATAAAAGAAGCTAAAATCCACACCATCCCTAACTTACGTGGACCAGTATATAAAGTAGATGCTTACAACTATTCCCGCAACACTGAGCACATAAAATAAAAGTGAATCTTGTTCTGTCAACTCAATATGTCTCTGATCTATGTTATCATTAGTTTGGTTAGCATAACAGTAAAGATCTATATGCACAGCAATTTCTTCCATTATTTAAAGATAAATCGAACAAAAATTTCGCTAATTCGAATTTTGTATATCACCGCATATCTCAACGCGTAACATAACTAAAATGTGAAAGATATATTCGCTGTTGGGATTTATTTTTAGTAATAAAATTTGGCAGTGGATGAATCAACTGTTAGGATAACTATTTGACAATGATAATTGAGTGTATTTCGCACATACAGAGTAAATGGAAATATTAGTTAAAAAAGTACCATTTAGTTTTTTTTTTTGGCATTGGACAAGGAATCCTTGTACTACGTTGAAATAACCTAATTTTGATAGGAAGTATATTTTTGATAAGCTATATCAACACATAAGAAAGTTTTTGAAAATGAATCAATGTGCTATTAGTTGAATGTTGCGTAATTTACAACATTTCGAACAGATTTGTACAGATCATCGTCAATATCACGCCCTCACAATCTGATGCACAGCTGATTTATGCTTTTTTCGATGTGGTTTCAATGCAGTTACATGACAGTAAGAGAAATGTTTCTACGAAATAATTCTGTTCAAACAGATCATAATAGAGCATCGTTTAAAACAAGGGCGTGACCCGTGATATTGAAATAGCTCATATTCTGCACAGACCAAATTCAATAGCTCTTATTTTGATGAATTGGGGATTGTTGACTAATGTTAGTATATCGGTATTTTTGAGCCTGACGTATCTAGGGATTACCCGGTATCTATGGTAACGACATCAAAAGAAAGTTAATCGCTGTTGACAACTGAAAAATGAATATTTACTCACAGAAATGTGTATGGGGACATTGTTGTGTCCCGTGTTGAAGGCATCGTTGATCGTATTGGTGAATTAGGCGAATGAAAACTTGATGTGCTGATATGATGAAGGGAGTCCCTATACGAGGCCTCTTTGTGCAGTTTCGAGGGAATGTGATGAAGCGAACTCCTCCATAGGATAGTATCTTCCTCGCCAACTTTGGAGCTACCTCCACTGTCGGACCTCGTGACCGAGAGTCCGTGGGCACTGCGAGAGTTTTGCAGATTTGGTACTTCTGGAGCCAGGATGTTGATTCTTCCTTTCTGATCGCCCCAAACGTGACATCACTCATAATGAGTCGATGGGTCCAGGCAGTCCTTAAACGACATAGATTCGGGAACCGTTTTGGTTTCGTTCTCAAACACTGATGAGCGAATTTGCAGAACTGATTTACTGCGGGAGGATTCTCACGTTTCCGGATACTGGGCTCTTTCTGTTCCTGCGAAATGTGTGCTGGCGCTTGCGCGACCCAATATAATAAAATCGATAAACCATTTCTCTTGTTGTTCTTACTTTTTTCGTAGAATCGAACGCCTGTTGATTTGCTTGTGTAACTGGGCGAAGATGTTGAAGAAAACACCATTAGTGAAAGGCGCGAATTAAATCATTTCTTCTGAAACATTTTAGAACATTTGACATTTCGGAATCTTACTATCAATTCAACTATCAATTTTAATAAATATACATATGAAGTCATGAAGTTTGTAGAAATAACAATATAATATAACACGGAATAACAGAAAATATTCATAAAAGAGTGAAATAAAATATTATTTAATGTTCGCATAGTTGAAGATATAACTACTTTTAGAGTTATAATTTCATTGACAGGTAATCAGTAATAGCCAATTAATTTGTTTGTAAATGTAAACAAATCAGCTAATAAGTTTAATGAATCAATTAAGTGCTAAGTATATATACGAGATAAACCCAAAAAAAAAAACAGGGAATGCTTTTATGAAAATTACAATGATTTCATCAAGTTTTTTATCAAGTTTCAATTTTATCAAGCTTCATGCAAACAATGAAAATGCGTCGCTCTTTTAGAGTGGTAAAATCACTTTGAATATCTGAAGTATCATAGTGTATCTAATGAACAATATTTGGCTGAAATCTAAAAAATTGTTCGATTCATTGGAAATATGGAGACGTTGAAAGAAAACTTTAACTATTAGAAGAAACAATTTCGATTGAATATAATGACATCTTTCAAGTAAAAAAGCAACTCTTTAGCATTTATTGTTTCCAAACAACTGAAATTCATTTATATTTCAGATGATAACAACATATCGGCTTTATAGAAATCTGTCCGAATCTCATATTATTCTATATAGATTTCTTAGCCATCTTGAATGTTAATGCGGTGCTTGGCTGGTAGATGGCGACAAACGTACACACCTATAGATGCTTATAAATACTTATATATTTTGGCATTATATAATGTTAAATTTTATATTTTCCTGGTTGATATTGTTATAATGTTAAGTTTTGTATTTTTCTTGGGGATATTTTTTTTAATTGATGAAAAAGGAATATGTTTATTTCATCATTTTCAATTCCTGACACTTCGGCTTCTGAAGCCTTCCTCAAAGAACTTATGTTGAAATTTTTCTTATATAAAACACTGGTTTCATGTCAATGAAGTCACAATCAACTATTGGGATTCCACTGTATATATGTATGATATTAAGAAATTGACAAACAAAACAACGATCAATTATCAAAAATGAAATTCATAATTGTGACTTTAAATTGTGATAGGAAGATAAAGAACCAAAAATTACTCAGTGTACCCTAACCTGGAAATATGACATTCCTCTCATCTGAATCCTTTCATTATGATTACTCAACTGATTATATTTTATATAACTTTAAACATTTTGCTTTCAATAAACTCAAATTAAACATAAAGAAATATATTTTGAGGTGTCGCTTCTTCTTTGTGGGCGAGTACTTTGAGAACTTTTAGTCAACGTCCTCAATGTTAACATGCTCATCATACGGTTATGTATTTTACATAAATACATGAATTGTAATATAATATTGTATAAGGGATATGTTTTATGTATCTTCATTTTGAATGAATTATTTAAGTTTTCAGTGATATGTACCTTTGTTTATAACTTACTACAGATCATGGAAGATATTTACATATTTCAAATTTATGAATATTACTCTTATAATATTTTCTACTATGTTTATTTTTGGAGGAGGTGAAGGATGATTCGTCAAAATTCTTTCTGGAGATCAATATTAATTTTAAGAATGGCTTTCCCTTACAATGAATATTTCTATTAACACAAAATGTTTCTATTCACTTATACAGTGAATAAGATATCAAATCAGTGTTAAATGAGTTCTCTATATTGATTCTTCATATAAATATTAAATATTTCAAATCTGACATCCCTCTCTGCATACAATATGCTCGAAAAGGGTTGCGAAAGTTTTCTCTTCTTGTATTTTAATTATTCTCCATTCAAAATATGACAGATGTTTAATTGTAAGCGATGACAATCTGAGTGGGAATGTGATAAAACGAAGGGTTGGACGTTACACACATTTCGGAATGTCTTCCATTACCAGCCAGATCCGGATAAGCCGAAACTCATCTCAAGGTACCACAATAACGGCAATAATTGAAGCGCCAGTGTATTATGCCACATGAATACACTCCGGCTTTCGTAATGGTATTTACAGTGATTGAAAACATGCTCGCCGATCCGTTTAGCAACCAATTTATTGGATGCGAGTTGTGAGTTGCTCCATGTGCTTTTTATTCTATCTTTCAGCCAAGCGTACAATAATTGTACTTGATATGCCACTGAATCAGATAAAAAAGAAGGGAGGTGCCTCAAGAGAAAATATATTGAAATGAGTTGAAATCCCACATTATTATGTTTCAATTCATGATAATGGAAACAAGACAAAAATTGATTTTTATACGATTAGTCATGGGCGCCGGCAGAAAGGGACATCCAAGGTACATTTGGATTTGCCTGAGATATTAGAGCACCCTGAGTAATCGTAATTTATGACTGAGATTGTATTCTCGCTCAACTCTTGATGAAACATAATTAAATATTAAATTAAATTAAACTCTTGGCTTAATGTTTGACGATTATATTTAACAATATGAATTTGTCAACATGTTTTGAGCGTGAGCTCTTTTTCAAGACTAAAATACAGTAAGGAACGAACAACAAATTCATAAGTATACAATGGATGTTAGGAGGGGGAATAATTGAAAATCTAAGTGTTCATTTACGATGTCTTCTTTTTTCTTCCAAGAACTGCATATTTCAATTGCCTCTAAAAGGTCTAAACGTTTCACTTTACTAACTGCCTGTAAGCACTTGGTTTTCTCAAAGTCTATATAAACATGCCTATATAAGTCTATATACCTGTTTGGCCGATATAAATATTTTTAATATCGGCCAAACAGGTAGAAAAATAAAACTCGTGTTGACGAACATAAAAGGTCGATTTTGTACAATGTTAATAAAACTGGATTCTCAGAACATTGTATTAACTCTAACCACTTTATAGACTTTGAGAAAACCAAGTGCTTACACGCAGGTAATAAAGGGAAACGTTTAGACCTTTTAGAGGCAATTGAAATATGCAGTTCTTGGAAGAAAAAAGAAGATCTTGGTAAATGACCACTTAGATTTTCAATTATCCCCCTCCTTACATCCATTGCATAGATATAAATTTGTTGTTCGTTCCTTACTGTATTTTAGTATTGAAAATGAGCTCCCGCTCGAAACATGTTGACAAATTCATATTGTTAAATATAGTCGTGAAACATTAAGCAAAAAGTTCAATTTAATAAGTAATTTATCGTTAAGTAAAATATATTCAATAAACGTTATTGATTTGAATTCAATATTGATCGTATCTTTATAATAAACATGTATCAGTTCGAATCAAACACTTAATATAATAGATAAACAATATTAACAAATACCGATATCAATAAGAATACTAAGAACATTTCTTATGGCCAGAAATTTTATATTACCTATACTGGGGAACAGCAATTTTGTTGTCTTTAATCTGTGACTTGTTTTCGACTAAATTCTGGTCTGTGAATTCAAAACTGTTATCAATTTTTCTCTATCGCGTCAAGTTTTTAAACTATAGGATACCCTCTTTCACCCTAAAAGGCATACAAAATGGGCTCATAGAGAAAAATAAGGTGGGTACTAACCAAGCATATTAGAATATTTTTTCCATACAAAGGTTATTAGAATATTGAAAATTAAATTGTGTTTATACAAAAAATAAAAAAAGGTATTAGTAAAAATTTCCGCTTATAAGTTTTCTTATCATGTTCAATCTTGGGACATTCTCGCTTGATGCTCCAACAGTAGTCAACCATCATACCAATATCCCATCTACCTTGATACCATGCCTACATGACCTTAAAAAAACCTTTCTTGCTGGAATCGCTCATCCTCTTCATCACTAACAGCGCCAAGATTTTCTGGAAAGTTAGCAAGATGGCGAAATGCAGTTTGATACTCATGTTACAGCCAAGCTTTTTAAAGCTTTCTAAGAGTTGTTTAGCAATTTCGACATAATTGTGGGCTCGTGTGTTTCCAAGAAAGTCCTTGACAATACTTTTGAATTCCAACCAAGCATTCTTTTCAAGTTCGGTCATTGTTGCAATGAAACGTTCATCTTTAACAAGTTACAGAATCTGTAGTCCATCAAAGACACCATCCTTTATCTTCTCATATGACAAGCTAGGAAATGCCGAAATGATATACTCAAAACAGTCCCCTTCAGTTGACAAAGCTTTAACAAATTGCTTCATGAGACCTACTTTCATATGCAAAGGCGGAAATATAATGTTTTTTCTGTCGACAAAAGGCAGATTTCTTCGGTTGCGGCAGCTGCTGCATCCCTTGGGGTCGTCTTATTGTTTTATTCTTTGTTTTATTGTTATTTTCTTGTTATTTTGTTGAACTGCTTTGAGAAATGCAAGAATTTTTCAGAATGATGAGTTGTTTATGAAGCTAGAATAGATATGTAAGTAAAATTCACTTTTTTTACGATTTTTCACGAATAAAAACTTTGAACTGATTTTTCTCCGATCCACGTTTTTTCGCATGAATTACACTCTCATTTCAAAACTATTGCACTTATCGATATGAACCAAACGGCATTCTACAGTTTAGATGTCTGGCTATGACCGCAAGCAGAACCAGAAATATTCATTATTATTTGAGAAAGTTATAAACAATTGAAAGTGAGAAAAAACTGAAAAAATTCAAGTCCGCCATTTTGTTTTTTTTTCATTTAAAAAGCTTCAATTTGCTTGAGGTCATAGCCAATTCGATACAGAACATGAAACTGTTTTGTTTTTTGCTTTCAGATAATTTTTTTCCAATAAATGATGTCATTCATCTCCGATTTAGAAGAGTTTCAGCAGCCATTTTCAGGACCGCCATTTTGAAAAAAAAGTTTTTTTTCAAGTCATTTCATATATGTGCTTTCATATGGAAATAAATTGATTACTCAACATGTTTTGTACCATACATAAAATATATTGAAAAAAATTTTGGAGTAAGCTGGCCTTAATGCCTTCGAGAATATTCAGATATCGAAAAAAAAAACAGATATTTCATATTTGATAATATCTAAAAAATGAAATCAATTCACGTTTCCCATATCTCTCTGTACATCTAGAGATTGATAGAAATAAATAATTGAACAGATTAGTGAAGATCCATGATAATTACTATATTCGCTGTGATGTACAGTCGAAAATTCTAGAAAATTCTCAATGTCTATTATCTACTTACTAAATATCTCAAGTTGAGAAACATGATACTTAAAATTTGAAAACAACATTTGACATTGATTTCTTTCTATTGTACAGAATCAACTTACACCTTCACAAATTTCTTCAAATTAATAAGATTTTTCGTCTTGTTTTTTAGAAGTTGTAAATTTTGTTTATATCTTTCTCGGGACATGAACCCAGAAGATTCTATAACACAGAAGGCTCAAAAGTTATTCAAACACAGCTCAACAGATGCATAGATGATAAAATTGCACTTTTTATTGAACTTAAATACGATCACAAAAAATATTAAGTCATTTACTAGGGACAAAAAAACTTTTTTAAATTCATGCTAATTTTGCAATGAATTTAAATATAAATAATAATCATTCAGATTAAAAGCTCCTATATTAATTGTCCAATTCAATAGAAACTCGTATTTAATTGCCATAAGTGATATAATTAATACTATGAACAGGATAAAAATTAGAGTAATGATTTTTTGTTATTGAAGAAAATGTTATGTGAATTTTAATTTCAAAATGTCAGAATAGAGAATTTCAAATTGTGATTGATAAAGTAGGCCAAATTTTATCAGACAATTGCACATAGCACATTTACAAACAATCGATAGTTTTGAACTTTTTATTGGGCCATTAGATTTTATTGTTGTTATAAACCATTTTGGTAGCATTTGAATGTCAACACGAATAGAATCAATTGTGATAAAATGGTTTATAAAATTGAATACAACAAGCGATCATTTTATTTTGGGCTATATTGAGTATAAAATAACTGAATAAATTATTAGTGAAAAATCAGTTTGAGACTGATTCAATTTGGCAATGGAAAGTGGAAAATTTATGATACAACCAAAATCTCCAACAAGAATATATATAATCATAAAGTATATAATCTTTATAAAAAAAGTAGAGAGAGATTTTCGATATTAAGTAAAAATAAGGTGGAAAAATAAATTTTTCTAATCAGAAAAATTACAGTCATCTTTACATTTACATCTGTACATTACTTTCTATGTCTTTAGGACATAGAAAGGTAAGTTTTCACCAAATTCCACGAAAAAAAAATTTTGTTCGCATAAAAATAAAAAACGAAAAACTTGATTATTTGAATTTTTCACATAAATTTTGAGATTATGTGAAAAAATGTGATTACAAAAGTTGTAGGTCTTTTTATTACCCACAATTTTGTCGTTTAATTTTTTTCCAAAGGACTTGTAGTTTTGCCGGAAATCGAGGTACACCGTTTTTTACCCTTCAAAACTCACCCCTTCCACTTCCGGACCTCAGATCGCCCGTAAATAAGTTTTCCTTTCATTTTTGTTATATTCTCGTCCTTGTTTAACGGGTTTCATCCTACCATAATTTTTTTTTGGTTTCGAAAATTATCGACCCTGGTCTATTGAGGTTAACAGAGATTATAGAACGAAGTCCAAGTTTCTTGGTGTGCTTGAAAATTTATCAATAACTGGTCACCTACAATAATATCCCTGTGGATCGCCTATTTATGTGGAAAAGTCTATTTTCGGATGTACTGTTCCTTAAGCAGGTCTTCAGTCTTCTCAGGCTTATGACAAACGCTGGCAACAGAAAGAGGAAGAACTGATAAAAGTTTCAAGAGATATCTATAGATCATTCAATTATGCATTTCAACAACTATGTATACATAGTGTATAAATGAAAAATGGAGATTTCATTCCCCTCATTCACATTTGTTAATTTATCAAAATTCAACATTATCCTAGACTCATCGTTTTCACATAATTTAATTTATAATAAATACTGTGTGGATGCCATATACATACAAAAAAGCTTCATTATACTTTGAGGGCTAATATTAAAGAACATTGAGAGCGATAAACCATATTCTCTAACATTATCCATCGATATATAGAGTTGCAAGTCACATTGGGAACACTGGGCCATCAGAACTGACTATTAAGATTACCACTTATACAGTTTAAATAATAACTAACAATTTTGTTTATTGAGCATGGATTATATTTAGCGTTCAAGAAATTGTTCGAATTCTCTGCAGAAAGAATGGCTATTAATCCGACCTTATCAGTATGTGCGATATTATTTATAGGGGTGCGCGTGCAGCCTTAACGATGTTGCTCCTAAAGACCCATCAAAACACTGAGCAGAAACATAAATCGGGTCTAATACCGGCACGTGATAGCTCGACAAAGTGGTTATTATGAGTGAGGACGCATGTAAGTTGCTTGTTATAGTTTTCAATTGGGCATTGTGGCTGTAAGGCTGTCGTAACGCAGCTGTTACGGGTGTTATGGCTCTTAGTAACCTGACATCCCCGTCCAAGATACAATGTTGATCCTGACTATTTGTTTCGTCACTTCAACCTTCAATTGGGATATGTAACAATCTGATAACCGGTCGTATTCATTCCAAGCACGCTTGATACTTTTGTCAAAATCAATTGGTAGAAAGCCGAGTTTGATATCGGTTGGAATTGTAGCTATGTGATGAGTTTTTCATGAAAACTGCTTTTCAGCTCGTAGAGCTAAAACATATTTATTTAAACTGTCGCAACGTTATAATTAGGAACCGAATTATATGAATGGCATATTTGAGACATTCTCAGCGGTAATAGCATATTTTAAGTGAGATCTAGTTATGATGTATATTATCGGTATCTTAAAAATAGTGCAGGCGACACCTTGCGTTCTGAAATGCGATAAAAGCGATAATGTCGTGAATCCTACCAGATTCAATAGTCACAAAATAAAGGGGTTGTAGAATGATAATTGTGACTTTGGTAGGTTTTTTTGTGACTTTGGTCGGTTTCTTTGTGACTTTGGATCGAAAACATATTGAACAATACCCCAGGTTGTGAACGTTTGTCTCAAATTATTAGTTTAATTAGCGGGACGGCTGATTTTTTTCCAGAAACTCAGAACCTCATTGGATGTGGAACGAACCTTTTCCGCCTACAGAAAGGTTCTGAACATGATAGAAGACAATGAACATTTGAAACAATACTTTGTTGTTTACGTTTTGATGTTTTAAAAATATCCAATAATTTTAATGTCATGTGAAGTTACTGCATATTTGTAATGTTAGCTTTTATCGCCTAATTGTATGCTGATTTCGAAATGAAAGAAATGAAAACTTACTCTTCTTTTTTTGAATTCCTAAAATTTATCATTTGATTTTGCATATTCTGCGAAATTTCAAGCATATGCCAAAGATATTTGAATGCGTAAAGCAAGAATTTTATATTGCTTATAATCTGGTCTTTAGTTATAACGAACAGTAAGATAAATTCAAACACTTGAAGTTCGGATTCACACTTTTATTTACAGAGTTATGCAATTCCATTTGTTTGTTATATAATCCAGTCATTTTAGCTATTTTAAACCTCAATCTGCGAAAAAGTTCCTAGTGAGCTGAATTTGTATACACCTTTATTACGGCATTGTAATGAAGATCTCGAAAATCGACATTGATATCGTGCCGTCTAAAAAAGTTATAAAGGTCAAAAGGTCACGAAAATCAGTTTTTCGCAAATATCTCGCGATCTATTGCTCAGAGGTCAATAAAGGTCATTATAAAAATTGTTTATCGTGAAATTGTCTACAAAAAATGTCACTTGCGTTTTTTTGTAGAATTAACTGTTTTCGGAGTAAAGCACCGAGAAAGCGACTATATTATAACGATGCACTCGTTTCCTCACCACCTTGGATGAAGAATACAGGGCGCGTGAAAGCCATGTAAAAAAAACGCGCCCTGTATTCTGCCTCGAAGGTGGTGAGGAAACGAGTGCATCGTTATAATATAGTCGCTTTCTCGGCGCTTTATTCCGAAAACAGTTAGTTCTACAGAAAAATGCAAGGGACATTTTTTGTAGACAATTTCACGACAAAAAATTTTTATAATGACCTTTATTGACCTCTGAGCAATAGATCGCGAGATATTTGCGAAAAACTAATTTTCGTGACCTTTTGACCTTTATAACTTTTTTAGCCGGCACGATATCAATGTCGATTTTTCAGATCTTCATTAAAATGCTGTAATAAAGGTACATACAAAAATTCAGCTCACTAGGAATTTTTTCGCAGATGAAACCTAGAATTACTGGACTATTACTGGAATAGTGCAGGCGCCAAAGGGAGATGAATATGCAAAATATGAGGACCTGCAACTGAGCTCAGATTCGTTATTCTGAGACCTCAGATAACAAGAAAATACATGTCGCCAGCGCCTGTGCTGGTTCATTTTCCTGTTATTGGTCCCCTTTTTTTTAATCAGTTCTTTAATGAAAAAACAACGCAATCAATATCACAACAAGTGATATGAAGAATGGAGAACTTGAAGGAATTCCGTGTTTTTTGGTGATAAAACGGGTAATTTGATGAAAACCACAACCAAAATAGTTTATAAACGTTCAAAGAACGACAGACCGAAGAAATCATGATATTCGTGAAAAGATAAAAAACCATACAGACTTCACTAGAAACGATTGTTTCAGAACCCAATGTAATGGGTCTTGACTTGTCATTAGAGCAGTCTCAAAGCCGATCTTCTGCTGAGACTGTAGGTTTGATCGATATTACTCAAAATGAAAATGCGATGCAAAGATACCCGCTCATATATCCCTATAGAAACAATATTAACCCGGCTCTTTTTTCATCTCGAATACAAACTGACTCTTCATGTGACATTTATTACTCCAATAAATGATCGCAATCCAGGATCAATAAAGGAAAAAAATATATTCAAAATATCGTCAAGTAATTCAATGCTTGCATCCCCACAATGTCAACCAGCAGTGCCCACTTCGATATATTTACACGTATGTACTTGCTGATTTGTGCAGTAGAGAATGGAGAGGTCGTGTTGAGTACTTTCTAAAATGAGCGATTTGTGCTGAAATATGAAAAGTTTTCCGATCCAATTGAATAAAAATAATTTGACACGTTTGTGAATAATTCTTCGAGAGAAGGCAACAGTATATCAAAGTTGTATCAAAACAAAAAAGTACATAAAAACAGTACATACAATTGCAAGATGTAAAGGATACAAATCTTTTTCAACAAGCTTCCATACCGTCTAACTAACGTGGATTTGAAACAAAAGTTTTAGGATCTTATCAGTAATTCTGTTGTTATGAACTACTGCGGATACCTTTTCGGATTTTACATGAAATCTCCAAAATTGGAACTAGTTGTAAAAACTGAAAATAATCAAAATAATCACAAATGTGCTACAAACACGCGGCAAGATGTATTTATTAGTTTGTAATTCCTCAAAAATGTATATCGTTGATGGTATGACGCTCGTTAATCGAATTCAATTAAAAAATTTCAACACATTTGGCGATTTTGCTGAGGCATTCTTCAAAAAAATAATGATATGTTCTTGCAGTAAAATGTGAAACAGATACATATTGTTTTGTCAGATATCATATTTCGATAAAATACTTAGAGATAACCTAATATATCTAATTTAAATATTAGTTTTTCGCAAATATCTCGCGATCTATTGCTCAGAGGTCAATAAAGGTCATTATAAAAATTGTTTATCGTGAAATTGTCTACAAAAAATGTCACTTGCGTTTTTTTGTAGAATTAACTGTTTTCGGAGTAAAGCACCGAGAAAGCGACTATATTATAACGATGCACTCGTTTCCTCACCACCTTGGATGAAGAATACAGGGCGCGTGAAAACCATGTAAGAAAAACGCGCCCTGTATTCTGCCTCGAAGGTGGTGAGGAAACGAGTGCATCGTTATAATATAGTCGCTTTCTCGGCGCTTTATTCCGAAAACAGTTAGTTCTACAGAAAAATGCAAGGGACATTTTTTTGTAGACAATTTCACGACAAATAATTTTTATAATGACCTTTATTGACCTCTGAGCAATAGATCGCGAGATATTTGCGAAAAACTAATTTTCGTGACCTTTTGACCTTTATAACTTTTTTAGCCGGCACGATATCAATGTCGATTTTTCAGATCTTCATTAAAATGCTGTAATAAAGGTACATACAAAAATTCAGCTCACTAGGAATTTTTTCGCAGATGAAACCTAGAATTACTGGACTATTACTGGAATAGTGCAGGCGCCAAAGGGAGATGAATATGCAAAATATGAGGACCTGCAACTGAGCTCAGATTCGTTATTCTGAGACCTCAGATAACAAGAAAATACATGTCGCCAGCGCCTGTGCTGGTTCATTTTCCTGTTATTGGTCCCCTTTTTTTTAATCAGTTCTTTAATGAAAAAACAACGCAATCAATATCACAACAAGTGATATGAAGAATGGAGAACTTGAAGGAATTCCGTGTTTTTTGGTGATAAAACGGGTAATTTGATGAAAACCACAACCAAAATAGTTTATAAACGTTCAAAGAACGACAGACCGAAGAAATCATGATATTCGTGAAAAGATAAAAAACCATACAGACTTCACTAGAAACGATTGTTTCAGAACCCAATGTAATGGGTCTTGACTTGTCATTAGAGCAGTCTCAAAGCCGATCTTCTGCTGAGACTGTAGGTTTGATCGATATTACTCAAAATGAAAATGCGATGCAAAGATACCCGCTCATATATCCCTATAGAAACAATATTAACCCGGCTCTTTTTTCATCTCGAATACAAACTGACTCTTCATGTGACATTTATTACTCCAATAAATGATCGCAATCCAGGATCAATAAAGGAAAAAAATATATTCAAAATATCGTCAAGTAATTCAATGCTTGCATCCCCACAATGTCAACCAGCAGTGCCCACTTCGATATATTTACACGTATGTACTTGCTGATTTGTGCAGTAGAGAATGGAGAGGTCGTGTTGAGTACTTTCTAAAATGAGCGATTTGTGCTGAAATATGAAAAGTTTTCCGATCCAATTGAATAAAAATAATTTGACACGTTTGTGAATAATTCTTCGAGAGAAGGCAACAGTATATCAAAGTTGTATCAAAACAAAAAGTACATAAAAACAGTACATACAATTGCAAGATGTAAAGGATACAAATCTTTTTCAACAAGCTTCCATACCGTCTAACTAACGTGGATTTGAAACAAAAGTTTTAGGATCTTATCAGTAATTCTGTTGTTATGAACTACTGCGGATACCTTTTCGGATTTTACATGAAATCTCCAAAATTGGAACTAGTTGTAAAAACTGAAAATAATCAAAATAATCACAAATGTGCTACAAACACGCGGCAAGATGTATTTATTAGTTTGTAATTCCTCAAAAATGTATATCGTTGATGGTATGACGCTCGTTAATCGAATTCAATTAAAAAATTTCAACACATTTGGCGATTTTGCTGAGGCATTCTTCAAAAAAATAATGATATGTTCTTGCAGTAAAATGTGAAACAGATACATATTGTTTTGTCAGATATCATATTTCGATAAAATACTTAGAGATAACCTAATATATCTAATTTAAATATTAGATTGAAAATTTTAACCTTTTAAAAAAGGCAAACCGTTCAAAATCTGGACGTTCTCGCTCGATGCTCCAACAGTAGTCAGCCATCATACTGACATCCCATCTACCTTGATATCTTACCTTGCCTCTATGACCTTCAAATCTTGGTGGAATGGCTCACCTTGCTCATCACTAAGAGCGCCAAGATTTTCTGGAAAATTAGCAATTTGGCTATGTAAGAAATGCAGTTTGATACTCATGTTACAGCCAAGCTTTTTAAAACTTTCTAAGATGTTATAAGTTGAACAATTTCGACGTAATTCTGTGCTGGTGTATTATAAGAAAGTCCTTGACAACACTTTTGAATGGCAACCAAGCATTCTTTTCAAGTTTGGTCATTGTTTCATGAAACGTTCATCTTTAATAAGTTACCGTATCTGTGGCCCATCAAAAATACCAGGCTTTATCTAGCTTTAACAAATTACTTCATCAGACCTAATTTTATATGAAAAGGCGGAAAAATAATGTTTTTTTTGTCGACAAGTGGCTGATTTAAAATGTTTGGATCACCAGGTTTCATGTCAGATCTTGGCGGCCACTTTGACTGTATCCAATGCTTCTCATGAACTCTGCTGTCCCACATACATAGAAAACATGGATACTTGGTATATCCGTGTTGCTGGCCAAGAAGGAAACCAACAATTTTAAGGTCAACATAGATGATCCATTGGTGTAAGTAATATTGCAACAAGTCAATGACCTTCTTTATGTCTTCGTATTCTTCATGCAAAGAAAGTGAATGACCTATTGGGACTGAACCATATAAATTTCCATTGTGGAGGAGAACATACTTCAAGCTACGTTTTGAGCTATCTATAAACAATCGCCATTCAGTTGCGTTATAGTCTGAAATTCCCAATTCTTTCATTAAACCAGCTATGTTATGACAATACACAAATCTATCAGCACTCCGAAAGGACTGCAGAAATGCACCTTTTCTCGATCGAAAGTAGGTAGGAAAATAGCTACTTCTTCTAACAAGTTTTTTTCGTGCAGTCTTGATGCTGAAAGTTCTGACGCTTTTTTGGATAGTCCCAAATCTGGTACCAGGTCAGAGTTCAGAGTGACAAGTATACCTGTTTGCTAGTGTCTCATGCATAACTGACCAAATTAGTCTAGAAAATACGAATCTAAACCTATTGCGCCGCGTCGTTGCCCCCTCCAGTCGTTACTGGAAAAAGTTCCGCCGACAGGAGTGCAGTAGGGCTTTCTGTAATTCGCGTTCAGTTCCACGACGAAGCGTAATAGTATGCGCAACAACTGTAGAAAAAAACTTGACGTGATAGAAAAAACTGATAAAGTTTTGGAATCAGCATGTCAATTTATCTCTAAAACAGCCTTAAAATCGAAGTCAACAGAAATTATGTCACAAATTGTTCCCCTATGTTATCATATCTTTAGATAAATTCAATGGACGATGAATCAACTCTGTGATAGTTCATATTTGAATGAGAGGTAATAGTAAATATTTGTCTAAAAATCTTTGACTGAACAATTCTTTTTCGACTAGTTTCGCCTCTTACCGCATTATCAAGAATGCCGTAATCCGATATCTTTAGAGTCTAAGAGCAAGTTCTCATAATTGCATCTCTTGCATCTCTCACAGTTTCCTAGTGAAAAATCTATAACAATTGAATTGCTAATTTTACACGAATTTCCTTATTGTTAATATAGTTAAAATGAACATTTAAATAAAATTTTTTGAAAATGCCAATGAAAATGACTTCACATGAAATTTCTTCAATCTCTCTTTCGCAGCTGGAAAATTTTAGACCTGTCAGGAATCGTATCAAAAACATTGATAATACGTAGTTGAATGTCTGTTCAGTAAATAGAGAAAAAAAATCTTAAAAATGTGTAGTGTTTACAATTTGTTCAATATAACCACAAAAAAAAATTAAATGGATTGAGTTTCCAGTGAACGGCTTCCTATTCAAGAAGCAGGATAGTGTTGATTTAAATGAATTAACAATATGCGTCATGATCATAAAGTACAAAGAATTTTGTTCAAAAGCAAAACAAATTCTTAAAAATGAAATTTTTCGAAATTTTTGAACTGCTAACTGACATTTGGTATTTTAACGATACTCAAATATCACATGTTTTTCCACGAAATTGACCGACCTATTTGACCGTGACTTTGTTTCGATAAAAAATTCCAATTAACTTACTAACAATGAAGTGTCTATTGAAAAATGAGCGCGAAGTGATAATGAAAATGAATGGTAGCCGCCAAAAATCTATTGGTGTTCATTGAACAAACACGCTCAGCTAGGCGTGTAGGTTTGACGGTCAATTCCGAGTGTACAGGGGAACTAACTCTGTCCCTCGGGAGATGCTGTGGCTGGACCCGGACACAAATGCATTATTCATCCCGCATTCAATTATGTCTCAAATCTAGAACGGTGCCATTTGGCCGACCGCAAATCTGTAACTTATCAATTCTTATCCTACCGTAAATAATACACTCGTTATTTCTTTTAAGGCTCTGATTTCGCTTTACGCCAGAAGCGTTCTTGTTATTTCAGATAAATGTCATAGAAAAGATGATTGTCATATTTATTTTCTTCTCTGACATCATATATATATATATGCTTTTTAATGCTCCACTATCTTTGGTACAGTTTTATGTTATGAATATATTTTTCATTCAGATGAAGAATGTATAAATAATATTTATACATTTCATTTTAATCAATCAATCAATAAATTGATTGAAAAATCAAATATGTAAATATAAGGGTTCCACTTTATGGAGTTATATGAAGAAGACGAATAAACTGTGGAGTAGGACACATTAACAAGAAGAAGAATTCAAACACTGTTGTTGGCAATTCTTTACTTTAATCATCAAATTTCTCTTGTCTTTGAAGTTGTAGTAACAATCCGAAACTGCAGTCACAATATTATAAAAATAGGAATAAGAACCAAACAAATTTTATTTCACTCTATTGGTTGAATAATAATTATCAAAAAGTGACATCAGTTTCGTATGTAACACAATATTGCAACAGGTTACCTTCTTGATACACACGTCATTTTTTAAAACCAAAATAATAGGAATTGAAAATTTCACTTCGATCAATGCTCTAACACATAGGTACTTACATTGATAAAGTACAATTCGATATGTGTATAGAAATAAACATAATGTATAAATACCGATAATTTTTATGCTAAAACGGTTTTGAATGAAATACTGAAGAAAACTTTAACATACTCATTCGAAAAATTTAAATTTATCGAAAGAATCGCATACTGAATATTGCAGTTTGAGCACGTATGAATTGAAATCTCTGCCATCCTTCAAGAGATATTGTTAGAGAAGATTGAAATCTATGCCACATTTGATGGAAGCACAAGTCAAAGTGTTTTCTTCTACAAGGAAGTCATCAGTTATACAACGTCCATCGTCGAGTGAGGCAACGCTGCAAGTTCCAATCACCTTTTGTTTATTCAGAGATAAAAATGTCCAGTGATGACTACATCATTTCATTCCATCTACAGTATTCATGTCATTCCATCAATTCATGTAATACTTACATAGAAACATCAATCACCGAAAGAGGTGGCATTTTTATTTTTTATAACGCTTAATGAATTATGACGTAGATCTAGAGAACAATAAGAAAGATAATTTCGATTTTCAATAAAGCGAACAGATGTTGAAATCAGTCGAAATAAATTCGCGTGATAATATTTGAAATTGATCGATTTCATCTCAAAAGATAGCGAAATGAGAATTGAGATGACTTGAATGTATAACTACTCGGGAAAGAATGTTCCGTATCAAATGCGAAGATCAATATTCATACTGAAGAACGAGAAATGCTGGAGTACTACAGGGCAGAGTACTAAGTTCACTGCTGTATCTACTTTATACCTTCGATATGCTCGAAAGTGAACAAACCACTGTCGGAATATTTGCAGACGACACCTGGTGTGGTTTGAAAGACAAAGTCTGCAATCTGAGAGATGTTTTCTACTGATTCCTATAGATGGAATTGTGGTGTATTCTACGGTATTCTCTACGGTATTCCACTTGGAGTCACAAGGAGATGCTTAGGGATTGAAATCGTTGCCTCACTTCGAAGGACGTGGTGCGACTAACGAGTTCTTTACAGAACGAAACATATGTCTCGCACTGCCATCAGGTGTGGCATCGATTTCAATATTTCTCTAACATTTATCCCTTGAAGGATAATGGAGACATCACATCGTACCTACACGTTCACATATGTAGCCCTACTATAACATTCTATTGGTCAATTTGAATTTTTCGAATGAATGTTTTACTGTTCATAATCTTAAATATTTCATTCAGTGTAATAAGCACAAAAACTTCATTTCCTTATGTATATATATATATATATATATATATATATATATATATATATATATATATATATATATATTTATATGTGTAGGTATACACAGACAGCCTTAACAAGTTTTTCGTTGCAATACGAGCGAAGACAGTTGACACCTAATCATATGATTTAACACATAAAGAGTCAATATAATCTCTTCGAAAATAAAAACAATGGCATTATGTATGAAGTAGACAAACTGAACAAAAGTCAGATACTGATAAACTCAGCACAATTTATGCTTACTGGATTACAGAAGACCGGAGAAGAACAAACAACAGAGAAGAAGAGTGAAATAAAAGTAGGGTTAAACGTTTGACATAGCATTGTTTGAAACCGCGGAAATGATAATTAGTAATATATGTGAAAACTTATCTGAATCAATCGTTTATAAACTGATAAATTATATTGTAATATTGTGTTATATGGTTTTGCTATGTGTTGTGATAGGGGAATTCATAGGTCGATGTAGATTTACCACTTATCTCAACTCGTTTTATGTATGTAAATTGTCAATTCAAGAATTCAGGTTGTGATTGTAAGATGCTTTTATTTGTAAATTGCCCTGATGATGAATTGAACAAATTCGAAAGCTTGGCTTAATAAGAAAGAGTTTGTACTTATAGCTCATAAGGTCTAAACAACCCTTATATTGAATTAATATATATATATATATATATATATATATATATATATATATATATATATATATATATATATATATATATATATATATATATATATATATATATATACGTTTCAATATAATCGAAAAATGAAATAGAATGGGAAACGCGGACTAGCCGCAATCCGGCTGGTTTTTTCAATTATAAACTCTATTTGGCTTAGCACAGATTGTTGTGTAATCAGTTTAGCTCGTTACGTCCCGCGAGCACTCGACAGTGAACTACAGCGGGAACAATCTAACTAAAGCAAACCTAAACCACCTAAACCTTAACTGGAGTAGAATGATTGCATTTCAGGACCGCATCACAACACCCAACGCAATTTGCTTTCTTGTTCTTATCTACGTTACTTCGTTATTCGCAAATATTGCTTATGTTCCTACAATTCTCCCCCTTATTTATTATTTCGATTATGTCTTTCTAATATTGCACCTTTATTTAAATTTGTTCATTTATTTGCAGATTTCGTTATATCGTTGTAATTGATTTCAACAAATGCTGTGGAATATGCAATTGAAAATGGAAGAATCAAAACGAATCAAAAATGGTTACTTAGTGTCAGATTTCGATGAAGAAAGCCCTCATTTTATTTCAATGATCATTGAAATGAATGCTTCGGAAATCTAAGAGATTTTGTCAGAAAATATCGAACTACATATAAAACAATTATCATATGAATAGCTAAATAACTCAATTTCTATTTATATGTCGTTCAACTGAGTAGAGTGCTGTGTTTTCCTAGAAAATGCCTAAGAACTTCTGATCTATATTTCGAGCGGACGAAGTTCTTCAGAAACTTTCAAATCTGATATATTCCCTTCAGATTACGATTTTGTTAAGATGTTCGGTATATATTTTGGGAGTTTTATTCCTTCTGGCGACATTTATACGTTTATAGATACTCTCCATACAGAAGTTTCCAAGCATTTGTTTTTTCTTCAGGCATAGACGTTATACAATCATTAAAAATTTCAAAAATTAAAGGTTTGAAGGTCAGTTTAGAAATGATGTATTCTATTTCTTTTAGTAAAAGCTTAGCAATAGTGAATGAGATGGGTGAGCCCATAAGTGTTCCTAATACTTGTGTATAGAATTGATTGTCAAAGTAGAAGTAACTTATGTCTTAGCAAAAATTTACCTTCATGAACTTTGTTTGTGGTAAAGTGGTATGAGGTATATATATATATATATATATATATATATATATATATATATATATATATATATATATATATATGGAAATGAAATTTTTGTACTTATGGCACTGAATGAAATGAAATATTTAAGAAAATGAACACTAGAACATTCATTTGAAAAATTCAAATTAACCAAGAGATTGTTATAGTAGAGCTAGATATGTGAACGTGTACGATGTGATGTCTCCATTATCCTTCAGGGGATAAATGTTAGAGAAATATTGAAATCGATGCCACACCTGATGTAAGTGCGAGACATATATGTTTCGTTCTGCAAGGAACTCGTCAGTCGCACCACGTCCATCGAAGAGAGGCAACGATTTCAACCCCCAAGCATCTTGTTGTGACTCCAAGTGGAAGAACGTAGAGTAATGAATACTCCACAATTCCATCTATAGGAATCAGTAGAAAACATCTCTCAGATTACAGACACACGAAGCATCGAAAATACGTACTAGTAACGCGAGCGTACTAGTAACGCAACCTATTGACATTTGAAAACATCGTATGATGATATTTGTCAAATAGACATTGCAATTCAGTAGATACCTACGGGTAAAGAAGATATGTGAAATTTCGATGCTTGGTGTGTCTGTAATCTGAGAGATGTTTTCTACTGATTCCTATAGATGGAATTGTGGAGTATTCATTACTCAACGGTCTTCCACTTGGAGTCACAAGAAGATGCTTGGGGTTGAAATCGTTCCCTCACTTCGATGGACGTGGGGTGACTGACGAGTTCCTTGCAGAACGAAATATATATGTTTCGCACTTCCATCAGGTGTGGCATCGATTTCAATATTTCTCTAACATTTATCCCTTGAAGAATCATGGAGACATCACATCGTACATGTTCACATATCTATCTCTACTATAACATTCTCTTGGTTAATTGGAATTTTTCAAATGAATGTTCTAGTGTTCATTTTCTTATATATATATATATATATATATATATATATATATATATATATATATATATATATATATATATATATATATATATATATATATTAATAGTTTTGGCGTTTACTTGATGTGAATCCATTATAATTGAATATATTAAATTTAAACACTTGAACTTATGATTTACACTTTATTGACTACATAGCATGACGCGTTTCGTCGTTACAAACGACTTCTTCAGGTGCTTAGAGAATAATTCATTACAATACATTATTCTGTAAGCATCTGAAGAAGTCGTTTGTAACGACGAAACGCGTCATGCTATGTAGTCAATAAAGTGTAAATCATAAGTTCAAGTGTTTGAATTTAAGTTTATATTCAAATATACATATATATATATATATATATATATATATATATATATATATATATTTACAGATTGGTCCTCCGGGAACTCCATCGATTCATATATGGAAAAGTATACTTGGGAGAAATGTGAAAATTTGGTAATAAACTAATGTGGATGGGGACCATCCGGCTAAAATATTTTCAAGATGGCGGAATTTCGGATTATCGAAGAAGTAGATGTCAACTTGCGTATTTCATACGGAACTGCCTATATACTTTTTATTGCATTTTCAAATTCCTCGGAAAATTCTAGATATAGTTTGCGAATAATGTGCTATACTTAAGTGTCTCTTTTTGACGTATTTTAATTTTTATGTTCAAAATGACGTTTTCAGACCGAAACATAATTATCAATATTTTCCATACGGAAGCTTTTATTATCTAATATGGGTTGGGTTTTTTGTAGAAGAAGATCGACCTTACAAGTCTCTGTTTGATATTTCCAAAAACATGAGTACAGAGTGATCAAAAAAGAAGAATAAAAATTACATTTAAGAAAACGGAAAAAGTAATTTTTTTTTCAAAAGGAACCTCTTATTTTTATAATTTTATCGTATAAAGCATTGAAAATAAGGGTAACTTTGTAAAAGCTCATCTATTCCGCAAATTAGTAATCCCCGAGATAATTGGCAATCCAACATTTTTCTAGTACTATTGAGCTGTGCTCCTAAAGGTTAAGTTAATATGAGTTGGCTATGACGGCGTTAGAAGAAACAAAACAATATGCTGTTATTTACCATTTGAAACATTGTCAATGATAATGCCAGGACGTTTAAATTTTACAAATGGAGATTATTTAAATTCATTTATGATTTATGGAGAATGTGATAAAGTAATTTCGAGGACACGTGATATATTTGGGACGAGATATCCAGAAAAACAGAAACCAACACCTAAAACTGATAAAGTGATAAAAGAAAACTTCAAGTATTGATCCGTAAAAACAATAGTACAAAGAAAGAAACCAGTTGTTAACAATGAGAATATTGAAATCGATATTTTGGAATATTTTGCGGCATATCCAACAATATCTACAAGGCATTAGAGTCAGGATTATCTAAAACATCGGATCTGAGAATATTATGGCAACACAAGTTTCATCCATACGCATTTTCCATAGTCCAGCATTTGAAAGAGACTGATTTTCCTCGAAGAGTGGAGTTATGTGAATTCATTTTACTTCGGTCATAAGAAAATGTTTCTTTTTTTGATAATATTATTTGGTCGGAAGAAGCAAAATTTACAAGAAATGGGGAAATTTTTGGTGGGACTCAAATGTACATCCATTTAGAGAACTAAACTTTCAGGAATCCTGACAGTTGTGTGCAGTAAGAAATGACGGCGTTGTTGCTCTAGAATTCTAACAAGTTAATTTAAATGATAAATTAGCTATTTTTGAATCCTCTGGATGTAATATACGTTTTTTAACTTAAAGAACATCTTGAGAAATTTTTGAAGGTTTCTATTTAGAGAACTTACCTCTGGCTGATTATCACTACATAGTATAAAGCAAAGTCGCTTTTTCTGTCCCTTTGTCCCTTTGTACGCTTTAATCTTTGAAACTACGCAACGGATTTTGATGCGGTTTTTTTAATAGATAGAGTGATTCAAGAGGAAAGTTTATACGTATAATAACATCCACTAAATAGTGGAGAACTACTGTTATTTTTGAGGTTTCTAATGTGATGTCGTAAATAATTACATTTTTTCCGCTTACATTGCAAACGCAGGCTGAACCCTACGAGTTTTATCAAAATAATGTACTAAGTATTGTACACATTGCAAAGGTCTACAGAAAAGTCCGTGATGGTATATGTCTATCTCTTATGGATAACCCACAATAACTTTTTTTTGTCATTTACTTTTTGCGACAAATAATGGCTAATTTTCGAAGCGATTTTAACCCAGCATTAATCCTTAACCAATTAAATACCTTGAATACATTGTTCATTTAATATATACATATATGGCCCTTTACACCGTATGATTTAAGTGAATATTTTCGAAGATATTACAGATTTAAAAATTGCGGGGCGTAGCATTTGCGGCGTGCGAAGCCGGGGCGGGTCGCTAGTAGAAATATATTTCATCAATATGATGGGGTCTCCACTTAATGGCCATTTAGTCAATAATCATCTACTAGACTTGTTTTACGAACAATGGATAGCCAATAATGGACCACATCTTTGGCCCCCTCGCTCCCTCGATCTCTCAGTACTCGATTATTTTATTTACGGGACAGTCAAAAATAAAGTATTTAACACCGCACTAACCATCGTGGAATACTGCATGCGGCGTTTTAGAACAGAATTTGAGGGCTCAATCCTCAAACACTAAGAAGGGCCATTCTTGACCACTTCCTGCTTAGGTACGAAAAATGTCTGGAAGTTCAAGGGATTCAATTTGAACATTTACTGAAATAAGTTCTTTAATAAGTGTTAACAACTGGTATTTTTCCATGTACTGAAGTTTTTACGTCTCCTTTTACGGCTAGTTTTTGAAGATTTCTATAATCCTTTTAACTGTTTTTGGTGTTAGCTTGTGTTTCTCTGGATATCTCGTCGCAAATGTATCACGTGTCCTCGAAATCAATTTATCACATTCTCCATAGTTCATAAATAAATTTTAATAATTTTCATTTGTAAAATTTATTGATCCCGGCATTATTTTTGCCACATACCGTATTATTAACGGTTACTGTAATTCACGATACACTATAAAGTATTTTCAGTACAGTAAATGACGGCATAATATTTTGAATATAAACTTAAATTCAAACACTTGAATTTATGATTTACACTCTATTGACTACATAGCATGACGCGTTTCGTCGTTACAAACCACTTCTTCAGATGCTTACACAATAATTATTGGCATATTATTTTGTTTGGTCTAAGGCCGTCATAGCCAACTCGTTAAAAAATGTTAAATTGATGATTTATGAGGCCGATTCTTGGAGAAAATGAATATCCATAATGAAACCATATCTCAAATTTTCTGAAATATTAACAACAATATGTATGACGCACGTTTCGAAGTTCTACTTCTTTTTCAAATGTATTCACGTAAATATATTTCTTTTTTAGAAGTTAGGTAAATGTTAAATTGCCAATTATTTCTGGAATCACAAATTTTCGGAATAGACAAGCAAGCTTACGCAAAGTTACCTTTATCTTCGGTGCTTGATGCGATAAAATTATAAAAATAAGGTGTTTCTATTTGAAAAAAATAACTTTTGCCGTTTTTTTAAATTTAATTTTTATCCTTCATTTTTGATCACTGTGTTCTCATATTTTTGGAAATATTAAACAAAGACTTGTAAGGTCGATCTTCTTCTACAAAAAACCGAACCCATATTAGATAATAAAGGCTTCCGTATGGGAAAAATTGATAATTGATGTTTCGGTCTGAAAACGTCATTTCGAACATTAAATTAAAAATACGTCCGAAACGGTTAGACTTAGCTCTAGCACATTATACACAAACTATATCTTGAATTTTACGAGAAATCCATAAATGCAATAATATATAGGATGTTCTATTTAAATTACGGAACTTGACATCTACTTCCGGTATAACCGGAATTGTCGCCATCTTGAAAATATTTTAGCAGGAGTTCCACATTAGTTTACACACCAAAATTTCAGATTTCTCCCCAGTATACTTTTTCATATATGGATCGATGGAGTTCCCGGAGGGTCACCCCCTATAAAGATAAATATATATATATATATATATATATATATATATATATATATATATATATATATATATATATATATATATATATAATAGTTTTTCTACTTCATATCTGTATATAATCTTCATATAAATTTTCAACACAGTTGAAGTAAAATTCATTTGATTCATTTCCAGAAAGAGATTCATTCGTTTATAACAGACAAATTTTGTCATTTATAAGAGTTCCAGTCGAAACATTGAAAATAATAATCACTCAGCATCCCGGTTTAAATAAAAATCAAACCTGAAATTTAATGAGCATTTCGTTCATGAATGCCTCTTTTTATATTTTCCGTTCCTCTCTCTGAAAAGGATTACTTAAGTATTAAACTGTTCCCTGCTAAAAAAGAAATGTATTTACGTGAATACATTTCAGCCCTGTGATGCAGAAATAAGAAGAATGAAATTTTTCCTCATTTAATTACCCTCATTCTTTTTTCTTTTGAATATTCAACTTCATTACTGAATACAAACAAATTTTTGAAGAGCTGAAAATTGATTCATAATATCACAAAGGCCACTGGAGTATGATTTCGCTCATTATTTCATTGCTTGTTCAAGTTTTCTCTATTTCTGTTCACAAATATGTATTCAATGTGTAAATTACTACCGATAATTCAAAAGATCGCACTGCAGTTTCATTTTAAAGAAAACGAGTGATACTTCGTAGTGAATATTGTTGAACAATTTGCACATTAACATTTTAGTCATCTCACTCTGAAGAAAATAAATGAATCATAAATCAAAAAACTCATAAATCAAGCTGAATTCGACCATAGATGGGTTATGTTAAATTTGTGTAACGCTGTGGTTTGGCCAGTATTGGCATATACCTTCGAAAACAACAAAACATCTAAAGGAGTTAAATCGAGTGATCTCGGTGACCAGATAATTTCACCACCACTGAGATGTCCATCCCCTCAAATCGCTCTTGTGGAATGTCTCATGTGAGATGAGCTGAATGTCTCGGAACTTCTCATCAAGAGCTGATAGAAAATACAACTCACAATGATTACCCTGTGATAAATAAGAGTAATTAAAAAAATTTGGTAAATGAGCAAAATGACATTTCGTTTCATTTACTTTTCGACATTTATTTTGAATATATAATTTTCAATATATAATTTGTTATCATTTAAAAGGGCATGTTGAAGTGATATTAATACAAAGAAAAACGTCAATTCTGAGCTTTTGAAAATCCACTTGACTCTTTAGTATTCAGAGGAATGTTTTTGGCTCAGCATTCGCTTCGAAAGTTTCTTAGTCTTTTTCACCATGAGGAAAACTTTGAAATACTCAAAGTAAGAAAGGTGATTCAAATAAGTGTAATATTATTTCTGAAATTTAATTTTACCTAGTTAAATTATACATTTTAGAATTCATCTATATTTCAGGATTCACTTTGTGTTTCAATGTTTGAAATTGATGGTGGATTAGTAAATAATGAGTTTTGAGATATATTGCTTTATTATTGTGTGCAGATTCAATTAATGTTGCTTGTAAGGTTCATTAAATCATTGTAGATCGAATTGAGATGTATTATATCTGTTCTCTCATTTATAGTATCGATTTTCTTTATTTTGGCGAACAAAAAATTAATCGTCAAAATTTCTGAAAATACTATAAATGGAAGAGCTAACAATAGGCACTAAACAGTTACCAATAGAACAGGTTCAAAGTGAAATAGGAAATTCATAATGATAAACTATAAGACTTTCATATGTAAGTGCTCACATAGGTAGTACTTGTATATATTTATATGAAGAAGAACTAGGTAGGTACCTACCCCAAAAATACGATTTGTTTTAATTGAATAAGGTAGATATGAATTGAATAGTTTTTTCCGACCTTAAAGCTGTAAGCTGAATGGGCAAGTATATAATAATAGGTTAATTGTTAATTTATTGTATCAATTGTTGGTTAATATCTCGAGCTCGTTAATCTATTTTCTATGTTTCTACCGTATGAGCAGAATATCATAACTGAATGAACGCACACCAAAATTTCAATCTTCATTTCTTAATTATTAATCAATTCAAATTTTACTGAGTTGGGGTTCATAGCTGTCACTGTTGCAATTAAATTTTGTTTAAATTTAAGACTCTGCTCAATTTTTGTACTTTAGGGTTCGTCGTAATTTAAATCGTAATGAAGTTTCAATATTGCATTCAATCTGAATATTGCGAAATATATCGATAATACATAATTTATCGAAAATATTGAAACAATTATATGTTATGTTTTGAATAACATAAAACATAAAATGAAAAAATATCATAAAGTATTTCTATTGTTATGACAAATGGTTTTCAATATTTAATAGTGTTGGCGTTTACTTGATGTAAATCAGTTACATTTGAATATAAACTTAAATTCAAACACTTGAACTTATGATTTACAGTTTATTGACTAAGTAGCATGACGCGTTTCGTCGTTACAAACGACTTCTTCAGATGCTTACAGAATAATACCAACATTTTGAAAAACACAGGCATAAATATCAGGAAATTTGGGATTCTATGACTATTTCCCAATAATCTAATTGACTACTTTTCTCTATATTGTGAAAAATTTTGAAATTCGTATCAAAAGTATGGCTTTCTATCAATAAATGGTTAGCATAATTCGAATTACATTTATTATGCACGAAGCTATATTTATGTTCTTGTATTCTTGTACCGAAATTTCTACTAGTTTTACCTATATATATATATATATATATATATATATATATATATATATATATATATATATATACCGGGACATGTTCCACAATTCAATTGGAAAACACCTGATTTGTCTCCTCTTTTAATTTTGTTTTTATTGTTCTTAATGTGTCTCGATAAATTATTGTTCGTTTTAAATGAAATATTAAAATTATGTTTTTTTAAAAAGGTTTTGACTCTTTGACTGACGGTTCCAAAGTATGTTAAACTATTATATTTACGATTTCTATACGACTGATAAGGAAATACTAATCGTAGAGCTGTCCGATAGAGTTTTTTGTGAAGAATTTTTGACACTAGTTCGCTTTCATAATTATTATTAACCGCAATCTGTTTAATGATATTCAGTTCTTCATTGAAGTTTTCTTCTGATAAAGGTATATTAGTTGATCTATGTATCATACTTTGAAACGCTGCCATTTTATGTGGGTATGGGTGGCATGAGGAGTTGTGTATTATGGTATCCGTATGAGAAGGCTTATGGAGAAAAATCAAATTTATTATTTAATCTTGTGATTGCCAGGTCTGAAAAATTAATGGATTTATCAGATTCTTATATCCGAATATAATCTGAATCCGATCCGAATATAAAATTTACAACCGAAATAGAATTCGGTTTATATTCAAATGGTTTTCGTCAAGTATCGGCCCAATTAATCAATAATATCAACATAGTGCTCAATATTAAACAATATATTGAGTTTTAACCACTCATATCATCTACAGCTCACGCAGATCTGTCAAAAAAACCACAAAATCAACTCAAATTGAGAAAATCTGACAAATCATTCGGGATAAGCTTCAATTTTTGTAATTGGCTTCACGTAATTAATTTCACGTGAAACAAATAATCCTGGACATGATATAAAAATTAAACATGTCACAAAAACTTGCCTAATAAAGTATAACGAACTAGAAAGAGAAATATTAATTGAATATATGTCTCGCGTGGTTAAAACATTTCCCATTGGTGGAATGTAGGGGTTGGTGGCTGACACTGTCCGGCACTTGACGTTTCTATTGGATAACTGCCTCACTTGAAGTTTAAACACAACCCCGCAACAGTATTTAAGGCGTGGCTTCTAGGGGGTGATTTACAGTTCCTACAATTTCCGTCATTTCCCGTTCAAGATTCGTTGGCAGAGGATCTATAAAGCGTGATTTGTGAATAAAATATAACGTGAAGTTGAAAAAAAAGGTGAGTAGTAAGTGAATAATTTGCGATTCGTGTTGAAACTTATGGAATTTGTGAAGTGTTATCTACTTAAGAAATAATAAGTGAAAATGAATTTTAAAATGGTTTTTAAGTTTTGACGTCTATGTAAGTTATGTCCGATGTATGAATTGATTCTGTGCATTTTTTTCGAGTAAAATTGAGATATCACTGTTTATACATGTGATATTCCAAGGAAGAAAGCTTGTATTTGTATCGTAAATGTTTACACGTCATTTATTTCAAGAAAAAATCTTTTGGTACTGTAGTATATACAAAGAATTATACTTCTGTTGGATTGATCATCACTTTCAGTGACACCTACATTATACCCCATATGTGTTGGAGTTTATTGTAGGTAAATGCATGAAAAGTGTATTATTTGTTTATGTTATGAAACTCCTTTGAAATGTATAGTGAGTTTCAAATATTCAGTTCAATTAACAATTATGATTGTTTTGAATTCATTCTTCATTACGAAAATTGTTTTCTTTGTGGATGTGAAACTACTAGTAACAGGAATTATGCAACGGTAATCACTTAATGACACTATAATGACACTATGTAACAGTTAATAGTAACAGCGTTCGTGTCACTGTAGTAACTATACGTACTTATAACTAGAGGAATTAGTAACAGGGGTAAGGTATGTAACTTTTAACACGTTTTATTTGATTTAACTATCGTTGAAGCGTCTTGAAAACTATCTTTAAGTCGCAAAAGAATGATTCATAAATTATATATCACATGTATGCAAAAACAACACAGAATTTTGGGAATTCAATACCTACCTACATGCTCAGTCTGAAACATGCTCGAATTATGCCTCATGAATTTTGTCCATTGAATTTAAAAAGAATAAAAAGAAAGTTGGTAGTCTCATTTTCTTTACAGCTCACATCATAGAGAATTTTGTTCGCCAGATGGTTCTAAATTTGATTAGAGATGTTATTATTTACATAAATTAGAGTCGAATATTTGAATAGGTATCAGTTTCAAAAGTGGATATACCTAACTTTTCCAACTGCACCTGCCTAAGAAAATCCCTTTCTTGCCTTCTGGATGAAGCTTCAACAGAAAAGAGATGATATATTTCAAAATTTTTTTTTTGTGTTCCGAGGATGTCGGGCGTTACGTATCTTTCAAGTTTTTTTCTAATTCTGCTAGAACAATTCTTATGGTTGCCTTTTGGGTTCTATTTTTCCTTATGAAGTGATTTTTATGTCATTGTTTTATTTCTTATAATGGTGTATTCATTTCAATGATTTTTCAACGTACCTACTTATGTATGTTTTTTTATTTGTTAAAATATTAGATATTGATATCACACATGCTTCATGAAAGGGCTTCAATAAAATAGTTCAGAATTAATTGATGTGTAGCAACCATCAACATTTTCGGAATGTAGAAAATTTTTTCTATCTGGGGTATCCAAAACTTATTTCTCATTTTTCAATAATTGTACCTCCTATTTAGGTACTATATTTTTCGGAAAGCAGTTTTAAATGAAGATAAAATAATTTTTTGATGAACTTTGAAACATTATCTGAGATATTTGAGATATAAATGAAATTTTCCACTAATATTGATCAGTAAATTGATATTTTCAGAATGGAAATAGGGAAAACGCACTCCCCTAGTCATTCAAAGAAAGAAGTGAACCAAAAACCGAATCAGGTATGAGAATGCAACTAATTGAATCTCACGTATAAAAATATTAGAAAATTTTGATAACTAGTGAAATCACAGATACAATTAATTTTTGAAGATGCATCAATGAATTTTTTCCTTTAGTGTCTTTAAAAAAGATTCATTGTCATCCTAAAGTTTCAGGTTAGTACAGTTGTTTTGTATGGTGTTCCAATAGTGGCACTCGTAATCGAAAATCAAGAAAGACTTTGCCTGGCTCAGATTTCGAACACACTTCTCAAGCAGTTCAGCTACAATGAAATACACAACAGACGTGTAGCATTAGGTAATATTATTACCTAATTAGTTAATTAGTTATTATAGTTGATGGTCGATTACATTCAAATTTCATTTGAGCAGAAACTTATCGCAGAATATGCAAGACAATTCACACACAATCAAACACTAGTCAATTCTATTGATGAACTCTGTCGTTACCGAACATGTGATAATTCATCATGATAAAAAGGGATCTGTTTTGTAGTGGCTGTATTCAAATTTGATTTACAGTACCCACATAAAATATTGATTCGTGAAAAATAATAGTTTAAGGCGAACAAAACAATTCTACGAGTATTTCCAAGCAGAAAGAAATGGTAAGTACTGCTATATTCTCAAAGAGAGTAAAAGGTGTTACCTATGTAGATCAAAACCTTAGGTATATTCAGTTTGATCGAAGATCTCCGAGAGTTCGAGATTGCAGTTACGTTTTATAATTTCGTGATAATGAACATAGTAAGAATTATGAATGCCCCTTCTATCGCAATGTAAAGACAGAGTTTTTTCCAGGGAAGTGTCGTGTGGATAGTGTTGTGAAGTGCACAAATAAATGGTTTTATATTCTTACCTTGTGAGTCAAGTGAATGTTGTTCTATCTCCTGTCGTTACATTATTTGCAGAAGAGGAATGAATCAAATTCATTCTTGCAAATTTTATTCACTCACCGTCTTACAATAGAAAAACTCAATAAACAGAAGACCTATACGTAGGTAATGTTCTGCTAGCACAGAATGTTGAGAGTACACATGATCGAGAGGAAAGATTAATTCATATTGGACCAACTTAGATGTAGGAAGAGATTGATCCTATCAGTAGCACAAAAAATTGCATACTACTTCGGTCATGTAATTAGGTGAACTCCCACTTTTGAAGGAACAAAACCCAGGAAAACGTCCAGAGTTTTGCTTCAAACATCCACTTCTATTTGATATCGGACCTAACGGTCCGATATCAAATAGAAGTGTCTTGTGAACAGCCTTCCTTGTGTCTTGTGAACACCAAAAACCTCATCCAATCATTCAAGATGTCAGGAAATGAACAAGAATGGAAAGCCATCACGAATTTATCAACTCAATTTACTGGAAACCGAGTACACTACAGAGAAGAAGAAAAATGGAAGAGTGCTTCCCATCTCTCTTGAATCCATTGAATTAGATGCTGGTATTGCATATGTATCAAACCACAGTCTTGCACATTACCTATTCCAATTCAGGATGAACTTGAGAGAGTAGGAGAAAGGAGCGAGTAGGAATAATTTCTTTAGGACGTTTTATCTCCAAATGAAAAACTGGTGTTGCTGTTTTGATGACAGTGCATATACTAGAGTTGGGTTCGATTCTTGGATGATATACATAGTTTATGCTCTTATTTTTCAACTTGATTTCCAACTGCTGCTTCACGACAGTGAGGCAAAGTAACTTATAAGGTGTCCTATTCCATATTTGGTTAGGTCAATCTTGTGCAGTGGTTCGATCAACTTTGCCACTGCTATAGTGACAGACTTCGTGATGATCGTTTCGAATCATGATGCAATTAGTAGGAAATTATTATTATTCGATGAAAACTTTCGGTTTTGAGATCGACATTCAATGCACAATGAAACAGTATTCACAGCATCACATGTACATTTGAACATCAGAGCTTCCAGAGCTGTTGGTGTATGTTGTCAACATTTCAGTACTATTTTGAAACAAATTCTTACACATAAGTTGTGCTTGTATTAAAGTTGAATGTAAGACTTCATTTATAAAGCCTTATAATGAAACAGCTGAGTAGAAACTCATTGATGAATGGAAGTTCTTGCTCTCAATTGGTTTAATTAATTTTCAGGTATAACTTGTGTTCAATGCACTCCTGTACAGTTGGAAATTCTGAGAAGAGCTGGCGCAATGCCAGTATCCTCTCGAAGGTGTGGAATGATAACAAGAAGAGAAGCAGAACGGTTATGTAAGAGTTTCCTGGGAGACAATGCCCCTCCACGTCTTCCCGATGATTTTGCTTTCGTGGTGCATCACGAATGTGCTTGGGGATGTCGCGGCCAATTTCTTCCTTCGCGTTACAATTCATCGAGAGCTAAATGCATTAAGTGTTCCATGTGTGGTTTGTTCTTTTCCCCCAATAAGTTTATTTTTCACTCCCACCGTTTGTCTGCAAACGACAAATACGTGCAACCAGATGCAGCGAACTTCAACTCCTGGAGACGACATATGAAGCTATCTGGTAATCCACCGGAAGAAATTGTCCACGCGTGGGAAGACGTGAAGGCAATGTTCAATGGTGGAACTCGAAAGCGCCTGCTTGCCAACTCTATAACCGAGCGCCCCCAAAAACAGGCAAAACTAGAGCCCCAACCTCAACCTTTAATTCCTTCTCCACGTCTATCAAACTGTCAGGACATAGCCTTTCCAATTTCCCGCGTAGCAATGGATTTTATTTATCACAAACCACTAGCCTTTACCTCCTATTCATCGTTTCCTTGGTTGAAAAGGAATCCAATTCTGTTCCCTCAAGAGAATCCGTTTTTCTCCATGGAGAAAAGTTATCAATCTGCTTTCAAGCCAGTGCAAACAATAGTGGAAAAATCAACGGTTGAAAGGAAAGAAGACAGTGACGACGAGGTTGACATCGAAACAACAGACGACAAAACGGAGTCCTCATCTAACTGGAACTTGAAAGAAGAAAAGGTAGGATTTTGTTTTTTATATTTTTGATTAGTATCATCACTACGTTTTTTCGTGGAGTTGAAATGTGTTGTTCACTGAAAACTTGTTCGAGTGTTTGTGTTATTGCATCGATGTTTTTACCTACAGGTTTATCGATTTGGGAAACGATTGCATTTTATCGCATCAAGTATACTAAGTTATTAGAAGTGCATTTGAAGTGTATTAGAAGTATACTGAATCATAAGAAGTTCATTTGGAATTAAATTCAGCAGAAAAATGTCTATATAAGAAGACGTCACTAATAATTAGCCGCTATAAGAACAAAACTGCGAAATCGGAAAACATAAAGAGTAATTCCTAAAATAAAGAGAACGTAGAAATTTGTAGGGTCTATGCTCTGAAGAAAAATTTCTCACCTCGCGATTAATTTCGGTACTATTATTATTTATGAGCGAACATAACTTCGACAGTAAAAGGCCTGAATCCAGTCAACGGAAATTAAGTCAGAATATTGGGGGAAAAAGATTGTTGAACAATGCAGTGAATGCATTGATTTTAATATTTTCAAGTTAATAATTCGGAATGAAGCGTACTGACATGTGGTAGTACTGCATAATCATCATAAATCACTATAACAACGCATCCATAATATAATCCAGTTTCGTTCACCAACTTTCACATAGGTACTTCAATAATCTTGAAAATTATTAAATTTCGTTACTTCCATAACTCATAATATCTTCGGAACAAAAGAGATTTTCAAAGTATCATCAGAAAAATTATTCACGAAACCATCGAATGAATAAGATTCTTTGAATTTTGCAGCCTGATTAATGAATTGTCGGCATTCATTAGGTAGAAATCCATATCGAATATTACAAACTGATGAAATCACAGGTAAAATTATTGAGTTTTGGCAGAAGCATCAATAATTGAACTTTTTGTGTCATTTTCGAAAAACGATTTATTTTCATTCAGAAGTTTTACGTTAGTGCAATAATTTTGTTTGGTGTCCCAATAATAATGTCTCTAATCGAACATAAAAGAAGTAAATTGGAGATAATTATCATTAATTTCAATTGAATTTTTGACCTTACTGTCGGTTATAAGATTTCTCAATTTTATATCGATACCTCAGCGAATTTGAACTGTCGATATACCTTCTTACAAATGAAAATATAGTATTTTTGCAATGTACCACACAATTCAAACATATGTAAATCAGATCAAAGAGTAGTGCAGAATTCAATAACTCCTTTCGATTCAAGCAAACGTCATTCATTTCGGGAAATGGTATTTACGCTTTGTCAAATGATATGTCAAACACTCACAGGATACTTACAGAATTACAGATATTCAATAAATTATTCAAATTCAATTTGGGAAAACATCAGCATGCTCTGGTGTTTGCTTTTAATCATATTGAAAGCTTGCCAGGCATGAAGTAAGTATATAAACACTTTCGGTATTAGATTACACTTGATTAAAAAGACTAGCACTTTAAATGGAAAGAAGGGTGGCGCTAACACACCTTTTGTAGACTTTGTGTTTGTTTGTTCAAGAGCTATATTTACAACAGAGTAATGTTATCATCGAACGAGCAACGCCTACAAAATATAATATCTTAATCACACTGTCTATTTCTGTTAATCGTCAATTACTTTCTCATTTTCCTATCCAATTATAAATAAATCTTTTTCAAGCAATGAAAGAATGGCAAATATTAATATACAGCGACAAAAGGTTCTATTTTCAAGTAAGCAGCGTTTGAATTTATTCTAATTGAATTAAATTTGTTTTTTTTTCAGTAAGGGGTCAATTAATTTTTATATAAGCACTAAGGGGACGGTGGGTATTTGCTCTGCTTATTTTTGATAATATGTTGCCTTGATTATTGAACCAATTTCCTGATTTCTAGAATTTCAACTGCTCATCATTAATCAAAAAAACAAAAAAAATTTGAAGCAAAATGCCTGTACCAATATTTATATAGCCGCTGAAGAGAGGGTAAGACCTCTGCCTTTCTTTCCGAAGGGAGGGGGCAAATAACTGTAATAGGTCTAATTACGTAATATTTAAAGACCCCAAATAAAAAATTGCCAATACAAATATTCGAAATATTGTTTAATATTTTGCATAATTTTTGTACAAACTTATTAACTACAAACTTTGTTAACTACAATAACCTGATGTGTTTCAACAAATGAGGTTTCAGATTAATTGAAATATTTTTATTGATTTCAAACTGATCTGACCTGAGGTTATAAAAGAAACGGTTGCTGTCATTTTTCAAGCTCTATCACGCTCGGAAGCTTGTGAAATTCAGTTGTGCCAGCATTTTTCGACAATAATCTGAGTGAAGATAGTGAGGATCATAATAAAAAAAAGGATAGAAGCAAATGTATTCGCTTACCTGGAAGGTAAATTAAACAGGGGGCTAGAAAATATAATTTGAATGAAATTATATTTTATTCGAAGTAGTATTTTAAGTAGTTTTTCGATTTTCACTATAATTAATTCAAAAACATGACAATATCGTTTCGCCAACACAGTGGCTTCATCAGATGTTGATGATATTTTTGATGCTTTTGAATTTATTATAGTGAAAATCGAAAAACTGCTCAGTTTTATTTAAATTATGTAAATGAGAGGTAATAATAAAAACTTGTCTAAAAATCACTGACTTAGTCAGTGATTTTTAGACAAGTTTTTATTATTACCTCTCATTTAAATATGAACTATCACAGAGTAGATTCATCGTCCATTGAATTTATTTTTAAATTATGTATTTAGATTTTCATCAAATATCGGCCCAATCGATTAATGTTTAGAAAATACTTGTATCTTGGCTGAGAGATTTGACGTTTTGCTTCAATATCTTCAAGACCTTCAATACGGACTCCGCAGTAAAGATTATACTGACCCATATCTCAGAGGAGTACCAAATGATGTTCTTTAATCTCTAGGTGCCGAATAGAAACATACTGAGAACGGGAAAAATTGTAGGCAATACACCAGTCCTCAGAGCTCAGAATCTTTTCAATTTCAATTCCAATCGTCCTATTTGAGTTTTACAGCGAAATTCAATGAGTAATTGTAAAGCTACCAATATAATTCACTTAGGGATCGTAAAGAATCCAACTGGTACGATCCCCACGTGAAATGAATAGAGCTGAAATAGTCGTGTTTGGAAACAATTCAGTTACAATCGCCTGTCGGTATCATCTGAATAATATATAGACACTCATAATCAGCGCAACTGATATTTCCATAACCAATATCACGAATTTGTTTCCATGCAAATAATTATTATACTTACCATTTTAATCGTCCCTTTTCATTTCGAATAATGATTCAACCACTGAACAATTTCTATGTTCAACGGACAAAGGACAATTTCATTGTCCCACTATAATTTTCCCTTATTTGGGAATGTTTAGAACTGATCAGCTTTTTTTGTTTGCAAAATGATGAGTAATTCATTGTGATTGTGATTTAATAGTGTCCTATAATTGGAATATTGAATAGCGTTGCTTCAAAGAATATTGTTCTGTTTTCACATCTTATATATATATATATATATATATATATATATATATATATATATATATATATATATATATATATATATATATCTTCATTATATAACTCATAACACCCCTCATAACCGGAGAACGACTGTGCCGATTTATTGATTTTTGTGTTTTATATATTAAATTAAATCAAACTCTTAGCTAATGTTTCACGATTATATTTAACAAAATGAATTTGTCAACATGTTTCGAGCGTGAGCTCATTTTCAAGACTGTCCAAGTGCAGTGTCAAAACTGCATTTTCAGTCTTGAAAATCAGCTCACGCTCGAAACATGTTCACAAATTCATATTGTTAAATATAATCGTGAAACATTAAGCCAAGAGTTTAATTTAATTTATAATTTAATTATGTTTCATCAAGAGTTAAGCGAGAATTCCATCTCAGTGAATTTTGTGTTTTTGGATTTATCTTCGGCTGGAATAGGAAGTTGAGTATAAAAATATGAAATTCTTCAATGACTTATATTCATCAAACTTGAAATCAATGAAAAATTATTTTACGTTGCCGTACAAAGCACTAACATAGAAAGTGAAGTAACAAAGAATATAAATTCAATGGGCGATGAATCAACTCTGTGATAGTTCATATTTAAATGAGAGGAAATAAGAAATTAACAAGAAGTGAGAACAAGAAAGAACAAGAGGTAAGAAGAATTATCATTCTTGATAATTTGGAAATGAAAGTGGAGCGATGAATCATCACTGACACTGGTGACAGGGCGAGAGAGATCTTCTTCGAATCTTATGTGAATATAGGGTGATTTTTTGAGCGTATTTTTCTTACAATTTAAGAAACACTCAATTTGCATCTTATTTTCAAAATTTTTATTGAAATTGGTAACTTTGCCTTTGCCATTTACATATTTAAGATAACTTCAAATAAATGTTGTCCGCGGCTCCGTATCAAATGGTCCATTCGGAAGGTCCAATTTGACACATGCGTAATTGCTGAGAACGGCGAATGGTTGACATTTCACGATCATTATTAACACTGTACGCTACGGCTGCAATATTCTTTTCAGTACATACTGTACGCATGCGAGATAATAGTTTAATGTCCAAAAAAGTAAACTTGATGCGGAATAATAGCACGAATTGTTGATTCACCAGGTCGATTATGACGACTATACATAATGTGGTCGTAACAAACGATACACATTTTGCACAGAGCACGAATTTGGATAGTAAATTTCAACAATTTGCAATCGTTGCTCGTTTTTAAGTCTTTCCATGATGAAATGACAGAGTATACTGAAAAATTTTCAATTTGATATATGACGTTTGGATGTCATTACCAACCAGTGCCGCTAACCTGAAAAACTTAAATCTTAAAAAACCACCCTTATGAAACCAAGACGTGTTATTTACACTAGTTTAAGGATTACAAGATTGTATCCATTCCATAACTTCAAGTTGTTGATATATTCAATGAGATGCTTATTAAGGATCTTAAGGGTCTGTGGTATCATTTATAACTTTTAAATATACGTTCGATATATTTAACTGAAGTTGAAACATGTTCAATACAGGCATCCAATAAAATCAACATGAAATTTCTGCACTTGAGCGGCATCTCAAAAGAGCAACATCTGTATTATGAAATTTGATGTCATTATATTTAGAGGAAACGAACCAGGACGAAGGTTGAAGTTCCTCTGGAATTGGGCTGTTATTTTGCGATTGTACGTGTCTTGTTTGACGATATAAAAAAGCAATCATGTACAAAATCAAGCTTAGTATCGACTGTTTCTATGTTACCGGAGGGACACATTTGCTCGCTTGGCACAGCCACCCTCAGGAATAAGAACTCATTTAACTTGGAATGTGTATTTATTGTATTACTGTCGCGACTAATGGTGTATCACATTACTTTTTCAATTTTACAGAATCTCCCATTTTAAATTCAGCTAGTCGGCTTTCAGTATTCTCGTTTCACTGAAGAAGAGACATTTCAAACAGTTGCAATTCACCCTCTCGAATCATGAAAATTCTAAGGACAATTTTTCAGGAAATAAAAGCCTTTTTTTACTGAACACAGAATCCTATGTACCATTATTGATGCATAAAAGGGATGAATTATGAATCAATTTTTTGATAGTTTGTACTGATAAAGTTCAAAAGCGGAACGTTTCTTATTGTCCATTATATTAAAAATTTACAAAAATCGTAAGGATTTTGACCTTTAATACATTAATTTTGACTTTTAACTGTCAATTTGAACTTAGAACTGATTAGAGAAAATGTTTGTGATTGTGGTGTTTGGATAGCCAAGAAAAGAAGTTCTGAATATATTAGGTCTTACGATTTGGTTCTCAATAATTGTGGGTAAATACCAGGGTGGAATGAAAAGTTTCAAACGATGTTTTGAATTTTTTTTTGCTTTATTTTTCAACATAATCTTCATCAACACTGATACATTTCTCATAACGATATTCTAATTTAGTTATAAGAGTTTTGAATGTAGATTCATCATGCTCCTCAAAATACCGGTTTATAATTTCGATAACTTCTCCGCTGCTCTCAAATCTTTTACCGCCAAGCAATTTCTTGAGGTTAGCAAAGAGGTAATAGTCGCTGGGGGCGAAGTATGGAGAGTAGAGAGGATGCCGCAAACAAAAATTTTTTCTTCTTCAAATGAGGTCGTTTAATTTGCACCTCGTCCTTCAAACGTTGTAAAAAGTCTGCGTAGTATTGACCAGTGATAGGTTAACTCTTTTCCAGATAATCAATGTATATAATTCCTCTCGCATCCCAAAAAACAGTAGCCATAAATTTGTTTGTCGATAAAATTGTTTTTGCCTTCTTTGGAGTTGGTTCCCATTTACAACTCCCGTTTAAACTTTTCTTTATTTTCCTGAGTGTAGTGGTGAACCCAAGTCACATCAACAGTTGTGAATCGACGCAAAAGTCGATTGGATTACGCCTATACAGGGCCAAATTTTCAGTAGAATTGTTTTTTGAACCAGTTTTTGGTCGAGCGTTAGCAAACGCGTCACCCATCTTGCACACAACTTTTCCATACTCAAATGGTTGTGTAAAATATTTCGCACACGTTCATCCTACATCCTACAGGTCTCATCTCTCTCATGCACTTTGAATCTGCAGTCTTCTAATACTATTTGATGGATTTTCTCAAGTTGTGACATCATCTGAGCCGGAAATATTCCTCTGAATACCAAAGGGGTAGAAAACCCAAGTTGATTTTTTGAAAAATTGAGTTAGACATTTTGATTTCTATAGTAATTTATGAAATTCAATTATTCATTAATTTTGACAAAGGTACAACGTTGTACCTTTGATATACATCAACAAGCTTGATATACAACGAAACGTTAACGAAAATGGAGATTTTTCTATTACAAATAGCCTGTTTTGGTGTATATGTATATATACACCACACACGAACGAACACACTGAACCGCCCCCTCCACCACATATAAATACAGGCACGAGACCATCGACACGCCAGTTGACTCCGAAGAGTAGACAGGTTGAGACTTCGGAGTTAACTATTAGAAACGATTTGGCTCGTGGAGTAGGCAGATTGAGGCCACGAAACCGAATTATTTCTTATCGTTCCTAGTTTCCCTCATTTGGTCCGTGGAGTAGGCAGATTGAGGCCACGTAACCAGGTAACCTTTCCTCATTTTCCTTCATTCAGTTCGTGGAGTAGGCAGATTGAGGCCACTTAACCGAGTAACCCTTACCTTTACTAACTTATTCCAACTCCTGAAGATGGCTTCACAACGGAAGCCGAAACGTCGAGATTATATAAATCTAGAACGCGGCTCATTCCGAGAACCAAGTTTTATATATATATATATATATATATATATATATATATATATATATAACGGATTTTTTAAGAGTTAAGTTTTTCAGGTTGGCAGCACTTGTTGGTAATGGCCTCCAAACGTCAACTGTCAAAGTGAAAAGTTTGCAGTATACTCTGCCATTTTATCATGGGAAGACTTGCATACGAGCAACGACTGCAAATTGTTGAAATTTACTATATAAATTGTTCAATTCTTGCTCTGTGAAATATGTGTATCGTTTGTTACGACCATATTATGGTCGTCATAATCGACCTGGTGAATCAACAATTCGTGCTGTAAATGAACAAAACTGTCGCATCTGGAGTGATGAACACCCACATGCCATACAAGAATTACCGATGCATCCCAAAAAAACGACAGTTTGGTGTGGTTTATGGGCTGGTGGCATCATCGGTCCATTTTTCTTCAAAAACGACTGTGGAAGAAACGTTACCGTCAACTGCGAACGAAATCGAGCCATTATACGCAACTTTTTTTGCCCCAGTTGACCTAGTTGAACTTGAGTGACATGTGGTTTCATCACGATGGTGCCACATACCACACAGCTCGTGAACTAATGGTCATGTTGAAGGATGAATTTGGCGAGCAGCTTATCTCTCTAAATGGCCCTGTGAATTGGCCGCCAAGATCATGCGATTTGACGCCTGTGGATTATTTCCTGTGGGGTTATTGAAATCAAGCCGAACAAGATTGAAGACTGAAGGACAGGATAACACAACACGCGTGTGGGATATAGGCCGAAATACTCGACAAAATGACGCAAAATTGGACCTTTCGAATGGAACATTTGATACGCAGCTGCGGACAACAATTACATGAAGTTATCTTCAAAATGTAAATGGCAAAGGCCGAGTTATCAATTTCAATAAAAATTTTGAAGTTATGATGCGAATTGAGTGTTTTATTCGATTAAAAAAAAATACTCTTAAAAAATCACCCACGCATCATTATAATAATGAATGATGCAGGATAAGCAACTATTATATTCGTTAAATCATTAATAATTACAAATAAGACATAGCATGGTGATTATTCTCTCTGCTCTCGTAATCTTAATCCTGGATATATTCAAATTATTCGGACAAGCTTGAAATCATTCACGACTGATTTACTCTATTCTCAAGCAGGCTTCAATTTCGTTCACCAGAGCTGGAATATTATGTACCTAATCCCCGATGAGTGTTGATCAGTAATGTAGGGTACGAACAGCATTCAAGTTTTTCAATGCGGCAGCACAAACATCCCTAAATATCATAGATATCTAGTAACACTCTCATGTTGCGGTAGCAAACAATACGAGGAGTAAATAGAAGTTTGAAAACAATGATCAGTATATTGGCACTTGTTTAGGATTGAAACATTATTTTGTTAATTTAATGTCATGGTTTATTTGTGTTATATGGTCAATATAATTTCTATTTCTATAAAATGATGAGATCTGGCAACTGTGTATATATCTATATATATAAGTATAAAATTGCAAAGAAAAGTTTTTTTTTTCGTTTTACTCTGTAGGTTACAGAAAAATAGATTGAAGTGGTTGAATTTTCATGATAACGTTTGGTTAATTTCCTCATGAAATTAGTCATTATCTCGTTCAATAAAATGTGTATTTTATACGTGTTGCTGCGGTATTTGACATTGAAAAAAATTTGACCTATACTTAGTAAGAATCAACTATAGGCATCATCATATTATTATAATTATTGCCAGTAAACAATCTCATATATAAAATTTATTACTTGTGAGATACTTTGTGTTCTCATATCATGGTCAAGTCCGTCTATTTCCTTTGAGACATAAAATATTTTTGATGATGAAATGGTCATTTTGAGATGTTTCTTAGCTAATTACGTAATAACTTGGACAGAAGGTCCTGTAAATAGGGAGTGAATAAGTTAAATCATTTTGTATAATATATATTTCACAATGTTTCACGGTAGATAAATTAAGTTTCGAGACTTGGTTTTTTTAAGTTTTGTTTTTGATCTCATTTATTTTTGTGGATAGTTCCTACTTTTTTCCTTCAACAACGTTCTTTTCTTAAAGCCGTTGAAAATGCTCATGTTATCAAAATGCACAAAGTTGTTTACGCAGTACTGTATCTAGAACACTGGACAGAAATTACAAAATATTTGGATTTTTCCTTGATATTCGAAATTTTAAGCTTTTATGTGTGCCTTAAAGTTTTGATGATCGATGGTCAGTCAGTTAGTGAGTGACAAAATTAAAAATTTTGGACTGGTTTTAATTCTCAATTCTCAACTACTCGAAATTGATTTTACCTATATTTAGTTAGTATTAATTATAGGTATATATTACATTATATTATATATATATATATATTATTATATGGGATGGTCAAGTCAGTCTATTTTATTTGAAACACAATCTCATCAACCTTTTTCATTCTTACCTGGTTGATCGATGCCAATTGGTACAGCTGGAGGGTATACAGTAGTCTGAGTTCATACCTACCTCTTTAATACCTAAAGGGTCTATTCTTGGACCACTGTTATTTATTCTGTTCGTAAATGATCTGATGAATAATATTCACTCTCCACATTTGATCTTCGCAGACGATTTGAAATTATATCATGAAATTAGATTATAGCTAAAATAGGACTAGCTAAGACAAAAAAATCTAGGACAACTGTGTTCAACTTCAGCTCGTGCTGGACCATGTTGCTTGTGAGGACAATTATTAGAGTTTGAATTTGTCAAAGTGCAATGTTGTCTCTTTCACAAGGAAAAGAGACCGAATTGAGTGTGATTACAGTTTAGGTGGTCAGGTTCTTTCTCGTTCTGATAAGATGAGAGATCTTGGTGTAGTCTTCAATCAGAAGCTTTCTTTTGTACCACACATCACCCAACTTATTTCATCTGCCTCGAAAATATATGGATTCGTTATACGCAATGGCAAATATTTTAATGATTTCTCAACATTCATAGGGCTATTCAATATCCTAATCCTTAACAAGTTGGAGTACGGCGTCATGATCTGCTATCCTATTTACTCTTGCCATCAACGCCATCTTGAGGCTATTCAGAGAAGGTTCTTGAAATTCTTAGTTTGGAGGGAGGATAAAATTTATCCTCAGAGAGGAATCAATCATAACGAATTATTGAGTTGATTTAGTTTAATCTCATTGCAGAGCAGGGGAGAAACTTATAATAGTATTGATTGTCCTCCTCTCTTGTCCGCTTTGAAATTTCGTGTTCCTAAACAAAATTCTCGTAATACAGAATTATTTCACCTAGAAACTCCGAGGACCAACTCCCTAATACAATCCCCCATTTGTTTTATAGAGTCTACATTCAATAAAGTTGCCAATAATTGTGACATTCAATTTGACTCCATAGAAGTTATTATTAGGAGTTATGTGAACAAAGGGAATTGGCTAAAATGAATTGATTTAGATTTGTTCCTTGTAATATTTCATTAAATGTTATTATTTAGTTATTAGTTACTATTTTAGTTTTTTGTTAGATTAGGTTGAGCTATTCGCTATATCTCTTTCATTTTAATTATTTAGTTAGTATTCACATTATGTTATTATTTTCTCTAATTTGGTATTACAGCTGTTGATAATAAAGAACTTATAATGTATTGTAAGAAACACAAGAGATTTTAAGTAATGATATGGTCACTTTGAGAAGTTTGTTAGATAATTACGTAATAATTCAAGACAGAAGCTTCTTCAAGTAGTGACTGCATAAGTTAAAAGAATTGGTATAACATGAATCTCACAATTTTTTACCGTAGGAAAGTTGAGTTTTGAGATTTGGTTTTTTTATAAGTTTTGTTTTTGATCTCATTTATTTTTGTGGATAGTCTTACTTTTTTCCTTTACGGTACCCTCTACTTTTTGAACAACAACGTTCTTTTCTGAAAACGATTTGAAAAGCCAATTCAGAAAACTGGGCAGAACTTACAAAATATTTGAATTTTTCTAAAATTTGATGTCTTAATGTTTTGACGATCGATGTTTAGTCAGAAAGTCAGTGACACAATTAAACATTTTGAACTAGTTTTAATTCTCAACAACTTGCTCAAATTGAATTAAATTTGGGGTATGTTGTGTTTGTACAATGCCTACTTAATTCAGGCTACTATTTTCATCCACCACGAAGTTATAGGCGGTCGAAAATTGCCTGAACTGCTTCGAGAATATGATGGTACAACCGTGCCGCTTCTTTGCTTGACTACGAGGGGCCACTACTGTGCCCCCCGATATGAATTAAAGTGACAATTGAACGAGTGCCTCTAATTAAAACTTTGGTAATAAATTTCCATCGAATAGACTACCAATCCATATAAAAAATGGGAAAAAATTTATGTCATCCACTTATTAAGTATAAACAAATTCAATAAATTTGTTAGTCAGTAAGAGAAAGAGAAGAACTAACATTTGGGTGTTCCCGTCATATCAATGAAGATCTCTGAAATCATATAGAGCATTTTTAGCGAATTTATTTTTGCATTAGCTAGACAATACCGATGTGAACATATCTTCTGTGCCATTTATTGTTGAATAATTAAACCTGTGGGGTTATCATTGATTGAATGTCAGGGTCGATTCTGTAGATATTTTTCGTTCAGCCTGGAGCAACGCCAAATCCTGAAACGCCCTACCGAGTTAATTCAAAACTGCTTTTGTCTATATATTCTGCTGGAGCATTTAAATATTCATTTGGCTATAGAAACGTTGTAATTTTAATCTATTGTCGAGTTAAACAAACGTTTAATCCTATTGTGCGATGCAGGGCTATATAATCGCTTTTCATTTACTTGTAAGAACTATATTATCATCCCCTTGTGTTTACACTCTTCACGGCTATTGGCTCGCGCAGGTAGATCCACCCTTAACCTCCTCGTAAAGTACCTATTTGATTGCGCAATATCTAATCGATAAAATTGGATGAATGTTTCATCTTCGTCAATATTAATTAATTTATCCGAATTCTCATTTAGATTTTGGGTAGTCATTAAGAAGCTTATTTCAATTATATAATACAATTATTCACTACCTATATATACTACTACGGAAAGGAATCATATATGAAGAATAGTTTCCTTATAATCTATTGACTATTTCGATCATTTCTACGCGTGATTTTCCCCGTGGCGATTTTCACAGAATAATGAACTTTTCTTGTACTATTCTACAACACTAGACACTTGTTCTACAAGTTGATAGTGATACACCTAAAATTTGTTTTGATCGCTGGTGCTGCTTTGTGACCAAAATCCAACAAGTGACGTGCAGTCCTTCAACAATTATTTCTCCATTTTTGATGATTGATGGGGGCGATACTTGGAGAAAATTAATATCCATAATGAAACAATATTTAAAATTTTCTCATAATTTTAATACAAATACGCATGACGACGTTTCGAAGTACTACTTCTTTATCAATTCAGTGTATTAATCTAGCATTTGATAAAGAAGTAGTACTTCGAAACGTCGTCATGCGTATTTGTATTGAAATTATGAGAAAATTTTAAATATTGTTTTTCTATTTTTAATGGAAAACTCTGCTATTATGCTTGTTGCTGTTGTCTCTGCTATTTGTTGTGATTCGAATATATGGGCCAAGATAATTGACAAATCCCTGGTGACAGACATTGCTTCAGAGCCTTCAAAGTAATATAAAGACTTTCAATTGCCTTCAACGTTTAAAAAACTTGCATGATATTGTTGAATTGTTAACGGGTTAAGACTCATGTTGGCATTCATTATGGCCGACTCCACCCCTAAAACTTTTTTAAATAATTTGGCAGAAGTAACAAGATGAGTACATTTTGACCCTATGTCCTCTATTCCTCTGGGTATTCAAGACCCACACATAAGGGCCCAAAATTTGTGTAAATGTCTCGATTTGAAAATTCTGGTTTCGCTTCATTTGGTAGAAACATGATTCCACTTTTCATATTGTTGAGTTAAACATATCTGCTCTCTTCAAAAATAGCAGTTGATGTGAATATTATGCTTAACCAAATGAATAAACTTAAAATACTGTGACCAAGTGTCTCCACAAAACTTAACAACACTTTTTTAATCCAATGAGCTTTTTATGATACTAGGGTGTTCATTACACAGAAGCGAATACTTCGATTAATATTCAATATTCATCAGCGAACATCTTGTAAACCTATCTTCATTAATAATTACATACTCACCTTACCGTGTTTATATATTTATAGATGTTTGTTATATGTTAAAGAAAATGAAGATAGGTTTATTAAATTGAATAGTAATCATAAGTATTCAACAAGAAACAGGGATGTGCTACTTATTCCTATGCATAGAACAGCTAAATTTGAGCACTCTCTATATTGTCAGAGTATTAAAATTTTCAACCATTTACCATCGAATTTGAAAGTACTGAAAGCTCATTTGTTTAAGAGGAGAGTTAAATCTCTGCTCTTAACAAAGGCGTACTATAGTGTGTCTGAGTACTTCGATGATTCGGATGTAGGCAATAATGTTTGAATCAATTTTTTGTATCATATATTTGTATAATTTTTCAACACTAATGTTCTTCACCATGTGAAATTGTCTCAAATGTTTAAAATCTCTGAGGAGATTTTCATTTTTTTTTCTTTTCAATCAAAATTGTATATTACTGTAAATATGAATTCAACCAAGATTTTTGTATGAACCAATATTTTTGCTCGAGGGCTGAATGGAAGATCAGACTCCAAACTGAATTCGGTCCTTTTGAGAGCATTTATCTTAGTTGTAATTATATATCAATTGAAATGAATGTAATTTTACTATGTAAGGAATGTTTCTCAATAAAATTATATTATTATTATTATTATTGAATAGACTGAAGGATCTAATGTCAATAGCGTTTTGTATGAACTTTTCATAAAATAAAGAACTATTATTATTATTAATAATAACTAAGGAGAATGCTCACAAAACGACTTAATTCAGTTTTGAATCTGATTTTTCATTCAGTCCTCTAACAAAAAAATGGCTCAAATTTCTAGTCAAATTCACGAGATTTGAAAAAGCGAGACAATTATATTTATCCTACACAATTTTACATTGTGTAGAATGAATGATAATAAGAAAAATCAGCCATGCACAGTGGCAGTATCGTAAATCCACAAAAAAATTAGGTAAATCCGAGGTGCGATTATTGCTATTTGAAAACTCTAACCAATATTTGAAAAAAAAAAATGAAACAGAGGATGAAAAATTCATTTATACATTACTGACTGCGTTCGAATCATCAAAGTTAACTTTCTTCTTGAAGAAATGAGCACTTGGTTATTTCAAATTCGACGGTAAATGGTTGAAGATTTTAATACAATTAATGATTCAATATAAATCAATGATGAAACAAATGCTCAATTGTAACAATACAGATGTTCGACAAACACTTTACGTGCATCTTGAACGAAGAGGGTAGGTGGATGAAACATTTTGATTTCGTCTGTAACAATCCCTCCTACTAGCAATAGCTCCTTTTAATTAAAACACTAGTGAATACAACACATTATCACTCTTCAAGGCTCATTTAGTATTCATTGAATGTGCTTAGCACTGAAAGTAACATTTTTACCTTCTTGAGACTAACTACATAGAATCTCTCTCTCATCTCAGATTCGATGCATTTTTTATACAGTCTTTGAATGAATTTGGACTGCAGCAGTAGTCAACTTTCTCATTTCAAGTGGCGATTAATTTCGATTTATTATTTGGACATCTTTACTAATAATAATCAGCAGTGCAATTACTTCAACATTCCTGGCATTTTCACAATGTTAAGCAGCATCAATCGAAAAATGACCAATTTTCGTATTTCCTCAAAAAAGCTGTGCTGAAGAATTTGAATTTCAGAAAATTTTTTTTCCTTGAATTTGGAGAATATTTTGTGATAGTTATTTGAAAAATGTCTAGACCTAAATTGTAACAAAAATATCAATTAATTATTTCAGGTGTTAATTGTTTCAAAAAAGGCAAAGATCAATACATCACAACCAAGCGTTCTCCAACCTCTTGTGGTTTTAATTATTGTTTGTGGTTTAGATGGTGAAGCAAATATCAAGGATTTCATTTCGAGAGTTAATAGTTTTTTCTCATTTAATGACATCTAACAGATTAAAAGCAACATTGGGAACATCAATTTTTTTCAAATTAAATGACAGTTTTCCAGTCAAGGAGAAAACACATAAAGTTTAATCACTCGAATGTAATAAATGTCTGTCAATTTATGTATGCCAAACAGAAAGGAATCTGTGTAAACGTATTACATTACACAAAAGAGAATGCAGATTATAATCTAATGCAAGTGCTCTGGCACATCATGTGAATGCTACAGGACACTAAATAAGATATGAAGCTTTTAATGTCCTGAGGTGAAAAGGCGTAAGATAGCTTTTTCTAAAATTGGCAATTATCAACAGAAACGAAAATCATATGAATAAGAGATCGAATATTAACCGACTAAGCGAAATATACTCCTACATTCTCAGTTTGGTCGGTTGAGTTTCGTGCGAATGTCGAGTAAATGAAACGTTACTTGATCAACTTCGTAACTACCATCATTCTTGTCGCTAATCTATAAATTTCAACTTTAATCTTCTTTCATCATTGATTTTCCTCCCAACTTATAAATCTGTATATTCGTGAGTTAAAATGTTTGATAGGTACTATATATTTTCAGATAAATGTATTAGTGCAATTTATATCTTTGTAAAACCCTTGACGAAAAAGGAAACAACACCTTCGGAAGCTTGGTGAACAATTAAATTGATACCAACATCTAGCTCTCATCAATTAATATTGTAATGCTTTATATTCAATTCTTCATTTGATCAGTAAAGAGTACTTCATATCTCCTTATTATATATATATATATATATATATATATATATATATATATATATATATATATACCAAGTGAAAGCGAACAAAGTAGACTATAATCAAACATTTAAAGATAAGATGAGATTCGTCTCGATTTTGATGTATTGATTTCAAGCATATTCATTATTTTAATGAGGAAAATGAAAAACACACAGAAGAAGTTGACAAAAATCTTTAATATTTAATCTCAACGGGTATAATACCAAATTACAGAAGATAATAACATAATGTTGAATAATAACTGAATAAGTAAAATGAAAAGGAATTTGAATAAGAGCTCAATCTAATCTGAAAAACTAAAAAAGTAACAAATAACTAAATAATAAAATTACATGAAATATTACAAATAAGTTAATCTAAATCAATTCATTCCAGTAAATTTCCCTTATTCACATAACTCCTTATAATAACTTCTATGGAGTCAAAATGAATGACACATTTATTGCAACTGTATTGAATGTAGACTACATAAACCAAATGAGGGATTGTATTAGCGAATTGGTCCTTAGAGTCTCTAGGTAGAATAATTCAGTAGTACGAGAATTTTGCCTTGGAACACAAAATTTTAAAGCAGACAACAGAGGAGGAAATTAATATCGTTGTGCAGTGATTTGTACAAAAATTTGAATGATAAAGTTTCTCTCCTGCCCTGCAATGAGATTAAACTAAATTAACTCAATAACTCGTCATGATTGACTCCTCCCTCTGGATAAACTTCATCCTTCCTCCAAACTTCAAGAACCTGCTAGTTCTTTTAGTAATACCTTCTAGTGAACGTTCTACTTTGGAAAAAGAACACAAGTCATTTCGTTGAAACAACTAAAAATCTGAATTAATCTACATTTGGACATTTTCATTCAAATACAAAAAGTTAAAGGTTACAAATATTATGAAACAAAATGAAGAATCTAACGCTATAGCACGCATGTTTTCGATCTTGATGAGAATGGCGCGAAATGATCATTTCAAGTGTCCGCATGAACTTTCAGTATTGGAACACTTCATCATTGCTTCTTCAAAGAGGCGACTCTTGCATTTTAAGGAGCCTCGAAATGAGAATTTGAACAAATATAGAAGATAAATGTAGGATTAATCATGAAATGAAATGAAGAACTAAAGTTATTTGATGTATATATAAATGGTAACGAAGGGATTCACTTTTTTCGTCAGCTTTCAACGTTTTATCTTGATTGGAACCTTATAGGCGGCTGGTCATTGTTTGCCTCGTCATTTAACTCAACCCCTTTTTGTTATTTATTGGCGACGAGGTAAAACTTCATTATAATAGAATATAACAAATTCATGGATTTACAACCCTCGTGTGAAGAACTTTTGTGTATTCAATTTTGATTGTCGTGACAGATAATATGCATTATTGAACAATCCGTAACGTAACTTACCTTCGTGTTTTATGATACAAAATCAAACTAACATACATTATCTGTATGGGTTTTCGTTTTTCATAGATTTCATTTACGTCCATTGTATTATCTAATACGTATTTATTAAAGAGAAATATCATTATTACACCCCTTCAAAGTAATTGAGGTAAAGTTTCATGTCACACGTGTGGATGAAGTAGGTCGTTAAAAATCGATTTGGTTATTTCTGAAGAAACGGAAAGCTGGCATTGACTTTGGTATATGTTTTTGTTGGAAGAAAAAGATGAGGCTAACAATAAAACTAATAGCTCGTTTGATCGGCTTAAAGTAACTTGAGAAAGCAAACTTGGTTTACCATATTCATCTCATTATTCTTAGAATTCATCTTTACGAATGTTGCCAATTAAATGAATAGAAAATCTAAGCTCTGTTATAACAATGTGAATTATTTGGGAACTTGAATGATGTCAACACGAGGAAGTTGAATAACTTTCGATTGAATTGAATACCAAAACCTTGAGAAATTGCTATATTTAATGCACATATAATGAATGCGTGGAAAATCTTTCAATCTGAACGATTGCAGAAGTTTACGACAAAAGAATAAAATTACATGCTGCCTCTGCATTAAATTGGCTGTAATACGAGGAGAAATAATTGAACAACGTCAAAACTGTTTGTTAGCATCTTCAATGAATTTAAAAACTAATTTAATTCCATTTTTCTGATAGAATTTGAAGACTACGAAAGGAGCATACACACAAAAAGTAAAAGTACTTCTTTCATCTGAAGTGAATATATACATATACCCTAACTGAGATTGAATTATCATTTGGTGAAGCATGATTAAATGAAGATTTAAATCGAACTCATGGCTCAATGTTTCACGAATATATTGAATAATAAAGTAATATTACAACGTGGAATCGTCATGTTTCGAGCGGTCATGAGCGGTCAGCACATTATCAAGACTAATTACAAAACGCGATAGTTTTTCATATCAAATAGCATTTTTTCATAGCAAATTTATATCTTTGAGATAGAGGAGAGAAGGGGGATAGTTGAAATTCTATTTGTTCATTGACAATCGGTTCGGATCCTTTCCTTCCCTTTATATATATATATATATATATATATATATATATATATATATATATATTTATATATATATATATATATATATATATATATATATATATATATATATTCATATATATATATATATATATATATATATATATATATTTATATATATATATATATATATATATATATATATATATATATATATATATATATATATATATATATATATATATATATATATATATATATATATATATACTAGTAAACTCGGCGAACTCCGTTTCACCTCCAGATGGCTTCGTTTTATGTAACATTTCGTTTGGTGATTAAAATATGAAGAAAAATTTTTTTAAAAAGTTTTATATTTGAAAAGGAAAAATTTTATTTCATTTCACAACAGTAATGAATTCATTTCGATTACAAAAATGAAGTATTACTTAGTTGAACTTCTTAGTTGATTCTTCTTAGTTGAAATTGAAGTAAATGAAAGTGAATCCAAAGTAAATACTGAATCGAAGCGTTATACGTGTCCGCAAATTATCCGTTTCATTGAAGTGCTCTTTGGTAAACCACATTTTTTGTTTTTTGGTCTGACGTTAACACAAACAAAGCGGATGGTTTCCCAACTCGTGAACACGCAACGTATAACTGCCATGTCAAAAACAATGATTTTCTAAATTTATCCCGCAAACACTAAGCGATTGGCCTTGCGACTTATTAATTGAAATTGCAATCATTTGAAGTCAAACGGAAGATCAGTCGGAATCATTGGTATTCGAGGAATACATTCATTTTCACCTGCGTATTTTCCGTTAATAATGGTTGCCTCAATCAAATTCGGCATAAGTCTTTTTACCGAAAGTCGAGTACCGTTGCAAAGTCGCGGTCGCCAGCAATTTTTGATTGAATGGTGAAATTCCGTGCGTGTACATCATTATTCTTTGCGGCAAGAATTGCTCGTTGACTTAACCAAGCTATAATTCTGATAATTCTCACTAATGTTTGGGAAAACATTTTCAATAAGAGCTAATTGAGAGTCTACAAATCGGCAAAAGGCGTTGGTAGGAGTAATTAATCCTGATGTCGCATCAACTGGGACTTTTCCATTTCCAACAGCTAACAATTGTTTGGAAAATTGTGTAGCACTTTGATCATTTTGAAGTTGAACTCTCATATTAGTGGTTAGCGATAATGTTTTTACGTTATTCCATAAAGGTGATGCCTTCAGGCAAGCATTCAATTCATCTGCAGGCGTTCCACGGGGAATTACTGGCAACGTCTGCCTGAAATCGCCTTCCAACAATATCATCAATCCGCCAAAGATGTTCTTATTTCGCCGAAGATCCTTCAGTGTGAAGTAAGGTGCTTCAAGTGATTTCTTATGTGACATTGTGCACTCATCCCAAACAATGAGCTTGCATTACATCAACAATTTTCACATTGCACTGGATCGGGAAATATTGTATGTTGGAGTATCAATTGTGTTTAAATGAGTGTCAACTTAAGCGCAGAATGGTGGAAATATTGGTTTGTAGTACATGCTATGTATCAGAGATGACGCGGTATGTATGCGCTGTATGAAAAATGATTTTCGCGCTTTTCTGTTGAATTTTCGTTGCTATAAACCTCACGGAGCCCGAGACTTTTCCAACGAATTCAAAACCGTGGAAATCGGTTCGTGCGTTCTGGAGTTATAGCGTCAGGAAGGAAAACTCGATTTATTTTTATGAAGTATATATATATATATATATATATATATATATATATATATATATATATATATATATATATATATATATATATATATATATATATATATATTTTATTATTATGCAATAACAGGCTATTTTCAATGTTAAAGCTTAATTTTTGTTTACGTTTCGTTGTATATCACAACTTTGTCAAAACTAATGAATAATTGAATTTAATGAATTCCCATAGATATCAAAACGTCAAACTTATGTTTTTCAAAACATCGAATGGCCATTTTTGTTTTTTTAGTATTCGCAGGAATATTTTTGGCTTAGCATTCACATCGGAAGTTTTAGTCTTCTTCACCACGAGGAAACCTCTGAAAAACTCATGATAAGCGAGGTGAATCAAATGAGGTTGATTTATATATACATATATACATACATATCATTTCAAATAATTGCGTTTATTCTCTTATCCAGAATATGTATATTGAAAAATTTTTATGTGTGTGAAATTTATGGTAGGTCAGGAAAGAATGAGTTTTGAGATATGATGTTTGGTGATTGTTGTGTATTTATTTTATGAGTATTATTTGTAAGGTTTATCAAATCGTTGTAAATGGAATTAAGATGTTTTATATCAGTTCCTTTCATTTATTGTGTGTTTACCAAATTTTTACATATGTAACATTTCTACATTTCAAACTGTTCTACATTTTTTCTTTTTCAGTTGCTAAAATCGTTGTGTTATTGTAATCAAAATCGTGTCTTTCAGTTATTTTATGTTTACGTGAGGCTGTAATTTGAGTTTCTGCATATTTATGAGCTTTAATTCTTTCTTCAATATTTTGCTATGTTTTACCTATATATTTTATTAGTTATAAAATTAATTTGTTAGTTTCACTCTTCAACTTATTGAAGAGTTATTGTTTCACTCTTCAACTTGGTATATGTTTTTTTGACTTAATTTTGTGCAGTATGAGCTATTTTAAATCATAAGGTTTCAATATTTTCGCAATGGTTGTACTTAATATTGGAATATATGGTAGGGGAATTAAATTATTTTTGTTGTATCTACTTTTTTTTTATTGTAGAGTATTATATAATTTATGAATTATGTTTTTCATAATTTTGTTAATCAAATTATATGGGCAATTCTTGAAAAGTGTACGAACTTCTTCAAGTGTTTCATGCCGATGATGTTAATTTTAGTGATCTATCTAAAAAACTAATTATTAATCGTTTTTTCTGGGATGATTACTCATATAATTTAGTGTTCGATAATGATAATGAATGATAATCATTCTTGATAATGCCGTAAAAGGCGAAACTAGTCGAATAAGAATTGTTCAGTCAGTGATTTTCAGATAAGTATTTATTATTACCTCTCATTCAAATATTTATTATATATAAATGAATTTATTTTTCCGGTTATTCGGTCTGTATGTAAATGAAGAGATTCAACTCATGTATTCTGAATTGAAACTTCCATTATTCGGGCATTGTTCAAAAAAGCCGATACATAGACAGCTAAGAAACATTCCTTTTTGTTTTTGTCTAATATCTGATATTATCAGTATTTTCAATGCGTTTTCCTTATCGTAATAGTTATCATCAATCCTTCAATTAATTCTGTTTTTACGATAATAATAAATGAAATTCGTTCATGCGAGGGTTATTTTAAGTCCTATAAATCCTTAAAGGATGAACCACCAGTTAATCTCAGATATTAGGCGAATATATGAAATTTGATACAAGCTCTTATTTGCAAGCTAAACAAATCAATATTTCGCGTTATACAAAATCAATTTACACCGACGGGGTGTAAGTTTCATTTAATTTCAGGCTTGACTAACAGCTACTTTAATTTTCGTGGGGTGGCGGCGTAGAAAAAAGGTCACCAGTTGACATTTGCAAATGTTTCGTAGTATACCATTAAGTTGTTTCTAGTTAAATAGTATAATACTCGGCTTGAATGTCTGGGGACTGTTCCTCTTCATGGCAACGACATAGGGGACTTTTCGTACATACGTATTCTGAATGTGAACTGACATTTGAATATCTAAGTGAGAGATTAACTCTTTTCAAATTACATACAGTAACCGAGTTCGAGAAGATTATTTGGGGATTTATAACACACAAACTAAATGGAGGTAGTTTAAATTTTTTTGACATTTTTACTTTTGTTGCTTTCTAATACTGTGGTTGATCTCTGCAATGGAAGAAATTGTTTTTTTCTTTTTCTTTCTTAGGACCTGAAGTTGATCTTTTAAGAATTGTTTACAGTCCATTTTTACATACAGAGTATCATATGCACAAATCATTTAGTTCTGTATCCTGTTTCTTTGAATGTAAATGAAAAGTATTATCAATATTATTATTAGATTACTGAAAACTGCATATTTAATTAGGTGAAAATTAATGCAGCACTTTAATCCGTTTACATGAATGATTAAAATTACGATTTATTACGATTAAATTCTTGATTATAAAATAATTCGTCAACTAACGTTGTGATAAATGTTTCATCTGGATTTTTACATGACATAGTGAATTACTTTATACAGTTTCTAAGCCAATGAGTTGAAATTATTTTCAAGTACGTTGATTTTATGTGTGAGCCTTTCAAATTCGATAAATAAAAATATTATTCTCAGATTGATATTTGAAAAGTAAAAATATTTCATTCGAAGAAACAAGAGGAAAAACTTTTATAAGGCTGAAATGATTATTAATGATTGAGCTACACATTTTGCACCTTCAAATAGTTTATTTTTCTCAGAAATTTTTCATTTTCCTTTACATCTAACGATGTTATAATTCAATTGTGTCTCTTTTTTTATTCGTTTACTTGGGCTTGTAAACTCTTCTGATTATCCATCTGATTCAACAGTTTTGTTATAACCTTTTACACTCATAAACTACTAGAAACGTCCATGTCTTAACTGGGATTTGACCCTAGAGCTCCCCATTGTTGTCCTTGTAAATATAATTAATTTAAAAAAGTGAGAAAACGCTTTTTAATGAATTTTTAATTCATGAGTGTGTGAGAAATGTTAAAATGACATAATATGTGCTGTATCTGAAGCAGTAATGCTATGTTTGAATCCATGCTCAGTTATGAACGTTAATATGCAAAGATTAGGTACATATAAATTACTAATTATCGCCCAATATCCATTTTGAGCGTCTTTTCCAAGGTAATAGAGAAAATTGTTTCCGCCAGAATGATGGGTTATCTCAATAGATTCAAAATAATTGACTCCGCGCAACATGGATTCAGAAGCGGCCACTCAACTCAATCAGCTGCGGTTAAGTTTTTCGAATCCGCCTACGAGTGTTTGGATAAACACTTGTTTGTGGCGGGGTTATTTTTTGATTTATCTTCGGCATTTGATTCACTATCCTTTGAATTTATAATTCATAAACGCTACAATTCAGGTTTTAGAGGTGTTTTTTTGAATTGGTTACGTAGTTATCTTGAAGAAAGAACAATGGTAGTGAAAATAGGCGAGAGTTATTCTCAGAGACATGATATTGCTCTTGGGGTGCCGCAAGGTTCTGTGCTCGGACCTCTTCTATTCATAGTGTTTCTAAACTATCTGCCTGCGAAGTTGTCCCGGTTTTTGGTGACATTATATGCCGATGATTCATGGGTGGTCGTTTCTGGAGGCAGGTGAATGCATTGTGAGGGAGTATGTAAGTTGCTGTCGAATGAACAATCTGATGGTGAACGTTAACAAAGCTGTATGTGTTAATTTTTGTCTGAAGGGCAATGGAATTAGTACCTTGGATGTTAAATATGGGGACAACACTATATCATCATCCCAATCAACAAAGTTTCTTGGAATATATGTAGACAGAAATTTGAGATGGACATCACACATTGAGGTCTTATGTAAAAAATTGAGTAACTCATTTTTTGCAATCTCTAGAATTAAGAACGTCGTACCTAGAAACTGTGTAATGAATGTGTATTACAGTCTTGTATATAGTCACCCTAATTATAATATTCTGCTGTGGGGCTGCTCTACAGAAATAAATAGGGTGTTTATTACACAGAAGCGAATACTTCGATTAATATTCAATATTCATCAACGAACATCTTGTAAACCTATCTTCATTAATAATTACATACTCACCTTACCGTGTTTATATATTTACAGATGTTTATTATATGTTAAAGAAAATAAAGATAGGTATATTTAATTGAATAGTAACCATGAGTATTCAACAAGGAACAGGGATGTACTACTTATTTCTATGCATAAAACAGCTAAATTTGAGCACTCTCTCTATTAACAGAGTATTAAAATTTTCAACCATTTACCATCGAATTCGAAAGTACTGAGAGCTCATTTGTTTAAGAGGTGAAAATGTAGGCAATAATGTATGAATTAATTTTTTGTATGATAGTTTTTTATATATTTTTTAACACAAATATTCTTCACCATGTGAAATTGTCTCAAATGTGTAATATTTCTGAGGTAATTTTTTTCTTTTGTTTTCAAATGAAGTTGTATATTATTGTAAATATAAATTTAACCAATATTTTCGTTTGAACCAATATTTTGCTCGAGGGCTGAATGGAAGATCAGACTCAAAACTGAATTCAGTCCTTTTGAGAGCATTCTTCCTAGTTGTAATTATTGTATCAATTGAAATGAATGTAATTCTACAATGTAAAGAATGTTTCTCAATACATTTATTTTATTATTATTATTTTTATAATAAAAGCTTATCTCTCATTAATTCATTTTGTTATGGATGTTTTTCGTTTTCTGTCTCTATATTTCAAACTACATACATAAACATAATAACTCAAAATCGTTCCGACTAATAACAGATAGTGACATTTGAAAATTTTCATTTGGCGTTACTAAATCTTTACAGTCTCAAATTTTAATCAAACTCTCAATCTCAATTATTCTCAGTGTTTATTTATTTTCACATAGGAGATCTCTACAAATTTCAAAATCTTTGGAAGCAGTAATTTATAGCGAAACGTAAACAACAGATGTAACATTGCCAATTTTGCTGTCAGTATTCGCTAAAAACTATTTCTATCTGATAGTTCATTATAAATATTTTGCTGTTGACATTTTGTCTTTTCCAATTAATTTTTCACATATCTCAAATAAAGGAGAAATTCATGATTATTTCAAATTTATTCAATTTGATCATTGAGAAAAATTTATAATTTCTTTTTCACACAAGAAAACTTCTAGTTCGAGATTTCTCTCATGGCAAATACGAAAATGAAATGAACTTCGTAATGTGGCAGTTTATATTCCGTTTTCAGGTTTAATAAGGGAGGTAACTTTTAAAAACCTTGACGCTTTCTAAAAATTAAGATTCTTCGAACTAAGTCTATTAAAACTCAATGTAAATAATTCGATTTTGATTCCTTTGGGAGACATTGAGAATGAGATAAAGATTAGGGACTATGCTAACTGACTGTTAGAATCGGATTGTTTGTTTCGTCACAATCAAATAATAGGTACCTACCTGAATGGTGCAGTTCGAATTTCAATGTTTTGTATAATACAGTGTGTTAAATTAATTGTGAGTGAGACTTGATAGTCGAAATGAGCCAACACTAGGAGGATCATTTTGAAATATATCAAATTAATATAAACAATTCGAGTATCGACAGTTGTAGCGATTACATGTGTGTCACATTGAGTTGATCATTGATAAATTTTTGTGTAAGAAGTAGGCAGTTAAGTGAAGTGTAAAGAGATAAATCGGTTCAGATGAGACAAGCTATAACGTTATAATTTTGTTAAGTGTAATATCTTTTCGTAAGAGTTTAGTTGTGAGGTTAGGTTGGTACTCTTTCGTCCTAATGTTAAGTAGGTCTGATTGTCATGTTGTGTTCTTTGTAAGATGATTGGAAAGTTAACCTGAAACTGGAAAAAAAGTTGGCTGGTACTTTTTTTTTTGAAAAAGTTATCAGATATTAATTATTATCAATATAGGAGACGTGCTGAGACGTTCATCGATTATATACTTTTTCTTTTATGGAATTTTGTTTTGAAGAAAAGAAGAAGTATCCAGTATTTGGGATTATTTGATGATCGTTAAATTCTTCTGGCATTGTTAGTTATTTGGAATTTGTGACCAAAAGAAGTACCCTTCAGGGGATCAAAGCACGTGTTCTTGATACACTATAAACCGCACACTACATCTTTGCGTAAGTCCAGGTATTTTCAGTTTAGTTTTGATTATTTGTTTCATGTAGGCTTTTGTTTCAGGGTTTTTCGTTTTACGTTTTCCGTTTTTCGTTTTCATGTTTACGTTTCCTTTTGGATTTCTTCGTTTTGTTTTTGAGTACTGGAATTATTGAGAATTACCATTTGGAGAAGGTTTGGTTGAAGATCTTTGAGCCTAAACTTGGAAGTTTGAGTACCCTTGGTGTGGTGAAAGTTTTCCAGTACATTTTTTGAAGAGACATTGTGATATTTGATTTTATATTTATTTTATTAACCTTGAGCTTACTTTATTTAATAAGTGTTCATTTTACATGCTGAATATTCCTTTTTATTTAAACATTCATTATATATGTATATTTGTTTCATTTTGACGATTAAGTCCTCTTAGCTAAGAGAGAATTAATTTATCTTTTATTTGTTTCGATTTCTCTTTTGAGTATTTAAATTTATTAATTTTCTTTTATATTCAATATATATCTATATATAATCATATCATCATTTATTGAACCAAGTGGATATTAGTTACTGTAAGGGAGAACTAAGATTAAGAACTGTTAGATCTGGTGGAGTTGTTGTTTGATCCTCCAGAAAACCAAATGAATTGTACCGAGAATTTTCAAACCTCTGGCGCTGGCATTACATTTTTCTTACTTAACACACCCCATCTTCACTGTAGCAAACTGTGGTGTGGTATAATTCATTAACTTTCAGTTCTCGCTTAGTAGTCACTTAGGTTTTGAACCAGAGGTTAATCGCAGGTATACATCTTGTGTATGTGTGATCGTAGATGTATACAAATCTATAACTAGATAGCTAAAGTAGGTTATAAAGCCTGGACTTGACCAACTCAAAAGGGTCCCCTGGGGTCCAAATACCAAATAAATCATCCACTTATTCCTCTATTGTCAGTCGACTGAATTGTCCTTCGAAAAATCAAGCAATTATCCTATCAACCGTTGACGAACTGAAAACTCAAGATTATATATATCCTCCAGGATCTTTAATTTCACCCAAAAATATTTCTTATGCGTCTCGAATAGTCAATAATAGAATATATATATATATATATATATATATCTATCTATAATGAGTTTGTCTATCTAGGTAGACAAACTCATCAATTCTAACATAGCATTATCAATTAAAGGACACCACATCGAGATTGGTAGACTTATCACTCCAGCTGATCGTTAAGTTTAATTAATGTTTGCCCGATTATACCAGATAGTATCCTAAAAGAACAAATTTCTCTCTTAGGATGAAAAAAGTGTCAAAAATAACACCTCTTCGACTGGGTAATATGGATCCTGAATACAGTCATATTTTCAGCTTCAGACGCCAAGTATATATCTCGCCGTCGGATAACACTTCTATTCCTGACTCCCTTCTCATAGAACACGAGCATATCTACTATAGAAATTTTCTCTCCATTGATGGATAAAACTGTAGTCTCATTAAATGTACTGGCCACTGCGATTCTGATTGACGTTCCCAAAGAGTTGAAGCAACATACCCGGAAGACTCACTCTAAGAATCTCTACAAACCGAAACCCATGTCTATGGATGTGATGATACACAATCCACCAAACTTTGTAAATACAATCCAGAGTCCACCAGAAATTGAAATGGCCATTAACGAACCGTCTCTAGAGACAAACGGAAAACAAGCAAATTCTAGTATATGACAAATTCAATCAAAAGTGTACACTAAATCCGCTAAGCGTCAAGTTTCTTCGACTCCTGAAACTGAAAATGCAACTCCAGCACTTCCATTTTTTTTCGAAACGTACAAGCAAAGTAACTAAGCGTTGCAAATTTTCGACCTCAATGAATGACATAGCAACAATTTAGAATCCCATGAAAAACTCATTGAAGAAGGAAATTCGCCTTTTTTCCTTAATTTTGTGGAGATTTGCGCATTCCCAGAAAACATTCTGATCTTATCACCTCAAATTTTACAGACTCTTCTAAACTAATTGATCTACTTAATGAAATCCATGGAAATATAAAAGACAGAAGACTAAAACCTAATATTACTCGATTAAAAAGAAAACTATTGCTTATTAACACCAATTTTTCTACCACTGAGGATGACAATGACTTGAAAACCTGAACAATGACTTTCAACCGGAACAATGACTTGAAATATTCCTTGACATTAATGGAGTAACACAATCAGATTTTTAATTGAGCTGAATTTGCTGAAATTTATTTGAGGCTCTCGATTTTGTTAAATTAGTTGTTTATGTTATATTAGTGTAATTGAATATAAACTCAAATTGAAACACTTGAACTTATGATTTACACTTGATTGACTACATAGCATGACGCGTTTCGTCGTTACGAACGACTTCTTCAGATGCAAAGAGAATAATGTTTCATCTGAAACAGATTATGATTTTTGAATGAAAAAAATGAGATCTTTGACATTTGTTACTCAATTAAAAGGCAACGGTTGAATAAATATGAGTGAAATTAAGCACAGATTGTATCATGGAATAGCATAGTCTTCTTTAATCTTATGAACGGAAAAATGTACGCTTTCTGTGATATGAAAATGATTGTCTTGGTGAGCTTTCGGAATTGAATAATATGATTATGTGTCTTAACAAAAATATCATCTTAATTCTCATTACTCGCTTTTAGGTACTGACTGAGCATCCAGAAACACACGATATCATGAAAGATTACTCTTCACCCCCAGCAGAAGAGTTAACAAGTTTTTCACATAGGATTTGGAATTTATCAAAACTTTCTTTTGATGGAGCAGATAGAACTAATTTCCTTTACCGTCAAGACATCCAACGGCATTTCGCAATCAGTTCTCCAGGTAAGTGGAAGAAAAACCATTTTCTCTTTCATTCACCAGCTACTACCTTCAATCATTGAAAATGTATCAAAGGAATGCTATTATAATGTATCATCATTTCATTTTGTATCTGATTCCCTTACATAATTCATGATTTTGTTGAAATAATTTTTATGAAAAAATTTGGTGTGAATTTTTTGCTGAAATTTTATCGTTTTGCAAAACACAATAAACGCACAATTCACATCATCCAACCCTGAAGCAAATGAAAACAAGAAAATATCCAGTAGTTTTACAAAACCGAAGCTGTCTGTGGATTTCATATTGAAATTCTTCTGAAATTGTTATTAGTATAATATTGACATCATCACATTTGAGTCACTTAGAAACTCGCTACTTAGTTAAAAATGATTCACACTTCTTATTCCTCTTCACCATAAATTTTTTCTCTGGTCTTCCATCACATATACGAAGGAGATGTGCAAATAGTGATGTTTTCTGGGAGGAAGTTTAGAAAACGCAGTGTAAGATGGATTGTATGTCTGAATTCTACACTATGATGACCACAGGGTCTTCACTTTTTCCAAAGCTATGAACTCTGTGTTCAACTCTGATCTATAGATTTTAATTTCAGGATGCATTTATTGATATAATATCAAAACATTATCGTCATAAAATAAAAACTTCCTCCGTCAAGTACCCCATCCTTACTACACACATAGTAATCGATAGGGTAAGTCACATATCCTATCAGTATGTGTTTCAAAAACAACTTCTTTCAAACCTAGAGATTCTTCAGGTGACAGTTATAAACGTCATCTCATTCCAATATAAGTAAATCTAGACTGTATCCGAGCATGATATATCATTTTCATCTACGAGACTTCAAGAATTCAAGTACGTGAATTTACTCAGAATAGTCCTCAAAGACTTAATAACATGAAGGAGAATATGATCGTATCTCAGATGAGAATCAATGATACAATTCCCAGATATTTCATTGTCAGTGCCTTTTTTATCGGTGCTACAATTCTACCTAGGCTTTTTAAATTTCATATTCTGTTTCTGTTTGGGTAACAGTTTGAAGAGAAACTTTCAAAAAAGGATTTTCTTTAACTTTTCACTAATTTGATCTTTCTGTTTCATTTGTCACTAAATGAAGGGGTGTTCTGACAAAACTTCATCAAAAGAGAGGGTCCTCCCCTACGTGGTTAATGCTTGTCCCTGTGGCACCTAGCTAAAGTTGTTTCAATGATGGTCAGTTTCTATTGGTTGCACTAGGTTGAGTCTGTACACCTTCAAAGTTTTTGAACCAAAAACATTACTTCTGTCAATTTTGCGTTTACATTTCGTTTCCTTCATGGAAGGGGTTTAGTGAACTGGGAACTGATATTTCCTCATGAACACAAAGTATGAAGTTTTATTTCTGTTGATAGTGAATAGTAGTTCGTGTTTATCTGGAACATGTTCAAGTCTTTAATCATTTCGTGATGTGATATGTATTCTTCTGAATCTACTGAATCTTCTGTATTCTGCTGAGCCTACATCTCGCTTGATTCGAATGTATTAAAAATCCTCACCTTCGACGTAGAAGTCTCTATGCGGTATATAGGCCAGTAAAATACATCTGCCAAAAACTATAATCAGATTATTTATATCAGTGATTTCTCAGCAACGAAAATCTCTGAAAGGTGACCATAAAACAACACTTTGTGTATTTTTAAAATGGGGCTATTTCCAATTGAGTGAGATATTCTTGGCAAAGTAACATCATTTCCTTGAGTAATGATACGGAATTAAAAATCTGACTTTAACGAACGCCAAAGAGCCATGAGAATAGGTCGAACGTGAAAACAAAAAAGGCACTCGTTTTGTATTGCTAAGCCGCTTAAGATGCTCAGGAAGATTAATTATTTCCATGCTCAGACATTATGCGAATCCTCGTCTAACTTGGATTCTGGCTTGAATGAAACTTAAGCCTGAGGTTGCTATGTTACTTGAAGAACCAATTGATTCTGGAGCTCCGCGAGGCTCATGCTGAGGATGTACTTGTATATACGATTTGATTACACCTAGTTAATTACCAGAAATTCGTTTAATGAATACTATTTTGAAGTTAAGTTACAACATTCGCGGTAAATACAATATAAATGCGCGGCAGGATTTCTGTTCAAGATGAATGGGGCTTCATCGACAACCTCATTTAGATTGACGTCTGCGAATAGTATCGTAATGACTAGCGCGGATTTGGGATCAATTAAAAAGCAAGTGTTTCCTTGCCGTTTCGGGAAGTGTAATCTTCTGAGGGCGCCTTTCTATTTTTCGGAATCTTCTTACTCCTGAATAATTTCGCTCTCTTTTTCTCTCTTGTTACCTGTACTAATAACTCATTTTCTTAGCTAATGAGGGATTGTAACAATGGTAAATTATTTGTTGTTAATGTTTCGCTAGACATTTTAGCTTCGTCAAACACTGAAATGAACTATTTTTACCAAATTCATTTTAGAGTTCTGACAACGCTACAATTTGTTAGAAACAGGAAGAAATAAACTTCCTCATTTCAACATTGTGTTATTTTCTAATATTATGTATATAGACAAGGATTTTCAGTTCAAATACGATTAGACAAAACTGTCAGAAAACACACAGACGTATATAACAATATATATATATATATATATATATATATATATATATATATATATATATATATATATATATATATATATATATATATATATATATATATATATATATATGTGTGTGTGTGTGTGTGTGTGTGTGTGTTAAATATGGAGACAACAAAGGAATCCCAATCAACAAAGGAATATTCTATATATTCTTGGAAAATCTGTAGACAGAAATTTTAGATAGACATCACACAACGATGTCTTATGTGAAAAATTGAGTTACTCATTTTTTGCAATCTCTAGAATTAAGAACATTATATTAATACATATTCATAACACCAAGAAACTTTGTAATGAATATGTATTAATATGATATTCTGCTGTGGGGCTACTCTACAGAAATAAATAGGGTGTTTTTTACACAGAAGCGAATACTTCTATTAATATTCAATATTCATTAATGAACATCTTGTAAACCTACCTTCATCAATAATTACATACTCACTTCACCGTGTTTATATATTTATAGATAATTGTTATATGTTAAAGAAAATGAAGATAGGTTTTTCATATTTTTCATTTTTCATAAGAAGCTCAAAGACCTAATTGAAGATAAGTTTATTGAATTGAATAGTAATCATGAGTATTCAACAGCTAAAGCAGCTAAATTTGAGCACTCTCTCTATTATCAGAGTATTAAAAATTTCAACCATTTACCATCGAATTTGAAAGTACTGAAAGCTCATTTGTTTAATAGGAGAGTTAAATCTCTGCTCTCAACAAAGGCGTACTATAGTTTGGCAGAGTACTTCGATGATTCGGATGTAGACAATAATGTATGAATAAATTTTTTGTATCATATGTTTGTATATTTTTTTAACACAATGTTCTTCATCATGTGAAATTGACTCAAATTTTCAATATTTCTGAGGTAATTTTTTTCTTTTCTTTTCAAATAAAATTGTATATTATTGTAAATATAAATTTAACCAATATTTTTGTTTATACCAATATTTTTGCTCGAGGGCTGAATGGAAGATCAGACTCGAAACAGAATTCAGTCCTTTTGAAAGCATTTTTCTCAGTTCTAATTAGTTCGTATCAATTGAAATGAATATTTAATAGTGTTGGCGTTTACTTGATGTAAATTCATTATAATTGAATATAACTTAAATTCAAACACTTGAACTTATGATTTGCACTTTATTGACTACAATTTAATTACATTCTGTATTATTCTGTAAGCATCTGAAGAAGTCGTTTGTAACGACGAAACGCGTCATGCTATGTACTCAATAAAGTGCAAATCATAAGTTCAAGTGTTTGAATTTAAGTTATATTCAATTGAAATGAATGCAATTCTACAATGTGAAGAATGTTTCTCAATAATTTTATTTTATTTATTTCATTATTATTATTAGGTTTATTTGACAACTAAAAAACCTGACTTATATGTTCTAATATTCGCAACGAGAATCCAATATCGGAATCACGAAGTATAGATATAAGTCTGAATGGTATAGGTATAGGTTTTTCCGTAGTATTCATGTACACAGTGTCAAACCCAGATCATAGTTCTCTTTTCTACCACTGGCTGCGAAAATGTTCAGGACGTACCGATGTTTTTATTATTATCAGACGTAAATACTCGCGAATGTCAACATTATTTGAAATTATAATTAATTCTAAAATAATATAAAATATGAATTTTTATTTCACAGCTGTCAATTGCAACAAGGCTGCCCTCGTAAAGATTTAAACGACTACCTCTTAAAAAGTGGCGCTCCCTACCGCCAAAAAATGTTTTCCTCAAATTGATGCAATTCTTTCAACATTACGTTCGGACTCCTTATATCTATACTTCGTGATCGGAATGAATAAAATTTATAACCTAAAAAAAATTTATAACCGTGCTATACTCCCTACCTACATCTGACACCTAACAATTATTTTTTCAACCAGTGTATTTTTAAACGTTACACACTGAAGTCTCAGAGGACTAGATCATGATTTATTCTCCAAAACTCGAAGGGTTCATTTATCAGTCCATATTGTTGATGGCTTTTCGTGAGATTCTATTTGTGTTTTCGTTTTGAAGTTCGTACATCTGAAACTTGAACTACGTCGTTCTGAAGAGAGCCAAGTAGCTCGAAACACGTGTAAACGGCTGATTCATAGTGCCAGGCTCTTCCGTAATATGCGATTTCAGTTTTACAAATTAACCTGCGTCAACCCGTTCGAATGTTTTTCTATTTATTGTAGTCTACGTTATTGATTAGCATTTAGTTTTATTTTTTCAGAAACACCTGTATCTCTTCTGAGGAGTCCATCTGCTCTTAGCATGGGCATGAAACCTGCTTCGGATTGCACAACATGTTTTGACCACAGTAACCATCCAAGTCCGATATATGCTTCTGGCGATCCTTCAGTCAAAATCACTTAAATTACTATTACAATAAATTTCCTTCGAATTTCTAGTGATCTATGGTGCAATATAATATAAAATTTCAAGCATGTGTTATTGCATATAGTTGTATAGGTAATTGAAATTTGATCTATATATCAAACGATGAATTATATGTTATTCTATCGAGCAATTTTTAGATTGGTGTATAGATTATTGTATGAATGTTAATTGTATTATGCATATTTGACTATCTGGATTAATAAAATTTCTAGCGATATTGTCAGTGTATTACTTGAAACCGATTCAATGAAATATGTGGTTGAAATCTGTACACAATGTAAGCATAAAACTGCCCTCATGCAAAATTTTAGAACCTCAATTTGTCACTGAAAAAATTGATAATTGCACTTCAGCAAATTGTTCGCTTTAGTTCTAAGTTTTTATTATATTTTTAGCAAACAGGCTTTATGGATTTGAAAGATTATCATAATTTTTGTTGATCTTCGGTTGCGAATTTGAATTAAATTTTGAATTTGATATATTTATCGTCAAATAATAATACAATTTCTGTCAAAAAAGCCTTGGAAAACATGGAAAATATTATAGAAGTCTATCATACCCAACAGGCAATGAAACCATTTAGAACATATATGAATATATATATATATATATATATATATATATATATATATATATATATATGAAGTATTTATTCATATACATTTTATATAAATACATATAATCAAATAAAGAAGTGATAATGAATCTGTGTTGATATAGACCTTTAATTACTTTTTCTGTTACTGAAGTATAACTATTTATATAGTTATTTAGTATAGTTTATAGTATAACTATAATCATTTTGATTAATTGTCATCACTGAATTTTGAAAAATTAACTAGAGACTTCTGAAAATTGACTCAATAATGCGATGTATCCATCATTCCAGCTAAGATTAGAATTATCAAGCGATCCTTTTTTTAAATGTTCCTAGGAAATTATCTCTTATTAATATTCACTTATGAAAAAATAGTCATTACTTATTCCGTAATCAATGTTTTATTTCACTCAGTTCAACAAACGAATTCGGATGATAGCAAATCTAAATAGAATGAGAGGTATTAGATATACTTGTCTAAAATTCACTAACTGAACAATTCTTTATTGGACTACATTCGCCTTTATTTATTATCAAGAATGCTTCAATGTATGAATTCTTGATAATATGCCGTAAAAGGCGAAATTAGTCGAATAATGAATTGTTCAGTTAGTGATTTTCAGACAAGTATATCTTACTACTTCTCATTTGAATATGAACTATCACACAGTTGATTCATCGTCCATTGAATTTATTTAAATCTATATAGATTGTAGAATAGTTGGAGTATCTATCCTTTTTTGATTCTGATCTCCTGTTCCCGAAAAGTAAAACCTGACAATTTAGGACGAGACAGAAGGATCTATCTTAATGATCTGAGATTTCAAATTTTAAGCTGACAGTATTTTTAATTTGCATCTCGCACTCTTTTCGAATAATCTTTCAAAACGAAAAACTACATAATTTTACTGTAATTGAGAAAGAATGTCATTCTCAATTGATGTATAAACATCATATATCTACAATGTATATATATATATATATATATATATATATATATATATATATATATATATATATATTATATATATATATATATATATATATATATATATATATATATATATATATATATAATATGATATCATATAAAAAGGGATTTTTCGATTTTATTTCTGTTTCAGGTCGAATATGTCAGTAGCAAAACAACTCATCATGTATGTTAGTTATAGTACGGCGTCACTGGAAGCTACATAAATGAAAGATACTTTTCAATCTCCTGATGTCCTGATAATTACAATCCAAAATTCATCTGTTTGTCACTGTATTTTAAACGGTGCACTAAAAAGAATCCCCGAAATTACACAAGAAACCTCTTTTCTCTTCTGATGTCCTGATATTCTGAAACAAAAGCCAACAGAACTCTATGAATTAATTGTAACATATTGAAACAGAATGCTTCAATTTAATTACTTTTAGAATTTGATAATAAGTGACTTCCGTTAAGAGATAGCAGTAGAAGCACATGCCGGTAGTGTCAACCTAAAGTTACCTACACATCAAATACGTCCATTCTCTTCTGATGTCCTGATATCCTGAAACGGAAGCAAACAAAACTCTATGAATTAGTTGTAATACTGGAAGAAGAAGAACTTTGCGATTTGGTTACTTTTAGAATTACATAATATTAATTTACGTAGTGAATAAATAGATGGCAGCAGCAATAATTCCGTTAGTGTCCAACCAACCCTTCATTTCATTCATTGACAAAACAAATACGTCCTTTCTCTTCTGATGTCCTGATATACTCAATGGAAAATCCTCAAACCTCTATTTATAAGTTGGATGTACTGAAAAGTAGAATACTTTTTTTTGTTTGGCTTTTTTTATAAAATTATATATATATATATATATATATATATATATATATATATATATATATATATATATATATATATATATATATATATATGTTACCTCTGGCAATGGATACATGGTGTTGGTATGCAACCCAAACAACATTAACTTGATATATGGATAAAAGGAAATCATATTCACTCATTTAATTCTTTGACTTTCTGGTGTCCTGTTACCGGTTATCAAAAATTCATCTGTTTGTCGCAGTAATTTCGAACTCAACATATAGTATTTTCCTTTCTCTTCTGATGCCCTGATATCCTAAAACAGAAATGAACAAAACTATATGAAATACCAGCAGTGTAATAGAAGAAGAATTCTTCCAAATTTCATTGATTTCAGAAAAATATATGAACTACTGGCAATAGTTAGCAGCACCTACAATTTATTGATCTTCGTGCTCAACTCAAATAACCACTGGCATGGTATTGAATGAAAGCAACTTGTAATTGATACCTTCACATGTCTGGTGACCTGTTACCTATATTCCAAAATTCATCTGGTTGTCGCAGTAAATTCGCAGGATAGGAAGGAGAACCGGAAACGTTTTCTTTCTCTTGATATTCCAACCGAAGGTGTACAGATGACCTCTTGATTCTTAAACTAAAACTCAACACTAAAAATTAATTGTAAATCGAAGAAGAATCCTTCCCATAGTTTGTTTTATTTGGTAAAATATATTAATTTCCCCTTATAGATGTCCCTTACAACAATTGGCAATTGTGAGCAACCCGAATCACGTTGTTTCCCGAATCACGAGATTATTTGATCTTAGTTCTTTTAGTAATACAGGAATATGCTATTTATCGATACATCTCTCATAAAAAGTTACAGTTGAAACATGTTCAGAGCTTATAGAATCTCCAGAACAGTGCAGTCAATCATTTTTGATGGAAATGTCGAAATATTTCAAATAAAATTCTGAGGTAGCTGTCTACAAAATGTTGTCAACAAAAACAACCAATTCATTTTCGAAAAATAATTTTCTAAACGCAATAAATTATTCACTCTCGAAAGTGATGTGTTGTTTTCGTTGACAGGTCCTTGAGAGATTTTTTCAAATATTTCGATATTTCAATCAACTAAAAATCTCAGTATTGAATATATATTACTTTTTTGGAGAGTAAAATGAATGAATGTAAATCTAAGAAATGTCGGGATTGCGATTTGTGTATGTATATATTTCATTTTCTTATGCGCTCAATAAAATAATATTCCATGATTTCGTTGAGAGCGTATAAAGATTCAAGTAGAATACTTCTTGATGAAATTTATGTTCGCATAATCTTTCGCTTTCGGTTGAAAGATGGCAGCACATATAACATTGGAATTCATAAAGGTCTTCTTCATTTTCTGTTTTCCTGATGCTTAAAAATGAAGATTTACCGATTTGTTCAAGGGACGGACCCACCATCAAAAAAGTCATCAAAAATTTGATAAAAGTTGATGAAAATATATATGTCAACTAAATACGGTGTGAAGCAAAATTTCATCAGATTGTAGAGGAACGCGATAATTACTATTCATACGAAAAAATGAACTTAGTTGTGTATACATAGCGTTTGTTGATAGGATAGCTTGACTGATGAGAATTTCCAATTTTTGATTTTTAAATGCTTAGGCTCCGTTCACACGGCGAGTGAGGTAGGTATTCGCAGCGTCCCGTTCCAAAATTCATATGGTAGAGTAGCCTTAAAGAATGCGAACTAAATAAAATCTTTACTATGTTTTCTACCTTAAAAAAATTTTGTAGACACGGGCGCGTCCAGTTAGGTGAGCTGTCCAATTCTCCTTACAGTTCTGCTTTCAGCGAATTCGTTAAGAGTTTGTCTATGTGTTCTTCGGTTGGCTAAAAGCCGATCTCATCAACTTCGGAGAAGAAAAAAGAAAGCACTACTTCGGAGAATTTCATTATCAAATCGGGATGATTTTTGTTGTCAATCGAAACGTTGTCAATCCTTTTGTCTGTATAAAGTGGATGATTTGAAAGGAACAGTTTGGAAATCCGAGAAGAGCTGACATGAACTCAATTCGTTGCAATTATAGCCACGTTTTAACACATACACGAATGTCGATCAATTTGCCATGATTGAATAACCGCTCACACATTCTTTGACGAACCGACTGTAAAACTAGCGGTGTACATTGAAATCTTGAAAAAAGACGTGCTCATTTTAGCTTCGATGCTGAATTTTAAAGGGAACAAATCAAGATTTGAATGAGAATATATGAAGGAAATGGAAAACATGTATCAGAGGTAGAAATGGACGTCAGAAATTCAAAAGTCAAACTTGTAAGCAAGAAAATGTGAATGCTGTTTGTTACATTTGGAAATAGTGTTACAAGAATTCTTTGCAATGATGATTTCTTAAATCTATATATTTTATTGAACAATAATGGAATATATCGATAGGGAATCTATTTCAGGTGAAATACAAACACCTGTTTCAACATTTTTTTATGCGATAAGCGATACGGTCACAAGCATCATTCTGTCTGTATCTGTCTTTTGCATCCGGATCATCTTCTTTCACTTTCTGCGGTCCTTGTACAGAGAAATACGAATTTTTTGCTTCTGGGTTATTGACGATAATATTAGTGTGTTTGTTTGTTAATGAGACCGATCAGTCGATCATCAATCAATCACCATTAACTATACTAATAACAATAATTAATAATAGTATTAATCCATAATGCGTTTATTAATTTGTAATTCGCTTGGTGTTGGGGGTACGTACATTGTTTTGTAAATATATGTTTTCTAAAGGCGGCAGGCTTTAAGGTTTTGCAACCTTCTTCAACCAGTGTGAATTTATTTTTCCTATCATCTTCGCAAAAGATTAGGAGTAAAAAAAAGAACTATAACTATATATTTACTGTTTGAGAAATAACTGCTGTGGCCGTTTCGTTTGTTGATTTTTAATTAAATTACGTGCCATTCGTTCGAATGTCCGTCCGATTTTGAAATCATCTGTCATTTGATGTTGAAGGAAAACCACAGAAAACTTTCCCACGTAATGTACATCGAGTTCTTAAGTATTTTATTTATCTTTACATTTTGATTTGGATTATACAGTGTTGATAAGTTACATAATTCTTGAAATACAATTAGATCGTTGAATCATGTCCTCTAAGGTGGTCGAGGACTTCACCGGAGGGCTCTTCTAAAGAACGGAGTATCCGAACTGGCGGGAAGGGGACTTTGTTTTTCGGATATTTGCGGAGTTGACTTCACCATTGAACCCTAGGTGTTAACAGAGTGTTCTGGCGTCCTGGTTGGATCCTTGTAGTGTACGTAGGGAATAACGAGTTTGAAGTTTTCTCATGAAATGGTGCGATATTCCCGAATTCATGGACATGAATCGAAGGATGGAATTTTCGCAGTCTGAATATACTACGAATGATTGCTCTTTCGCAGCTCTCCATTCTCTTCACGAGGCGTTTTGAAGGGTCGCATATAGCAAACGTCTGTACGCAGCAAGAGGTGTTAAAAAAGTTGTATAAGTATTTAGCAGAGTTTAGGGATTATATCTCTTAATTCTGCCTCTGAGTGCGTACAGTAGGTTTGCTCCATTGGGAACCTTCTTAAACACTTTTTATATGTCCGACTTCCATGAATTGTGTTTTGAAAAAATGATACCCAAATAACTGATCTCATCCTGAAGTTGTGGTTTTCATCCTACAACGTCAGTTGCACGTCATTTTTTCGAAATTTAAATCGCGATTTACGCGATGTCAGTCGAAAAGAATCGATTAAGTTTTACTGGGGTTCGGTGTAATTCTCCATTTGCTTGCCCACGTACTAAACGCATCTAGTTGCCTCTGCAGTCCTCGGCTGTAGACTGCTGAAGTTCTGCCTGTGGTCCACAGGGCTGTGCCGTCTACAAAAAGATAAATATGTATATTTAAACTGATAGGATTATGGATATCATATGTGTATATGATATATAGAAGTGGTGCTATTATTGACCCTTGCGGAATGCCAGCTTGGGGGGAAAAGCGTTCAGAATAACTGTTGCTTATTTAAACTCTGATGGAGCAGTTTGTGAGGTATGAATGAATTAATTGAAGAAAATATTCCGATAAACGTATATCCAATAGCTTTGGAACAGGTCTAGCGTGCCAGATCACCGATCAGACGAATTTCATCCCCTATTCATAATCTGCAGTCTGCCTAGATAAATACTCTTTTAACCCAGGTCGTAGGGCTTAGATGCTTTCAACTCTAACACGAAGTAGGTGAAATACAGTGACGAAATACTTAGTTATTTATTTGCACGAAGAAAGTCTCAATCTAAGAATCACATATTGTTTTTGTATTATCTTAGGACCTGAAATATTATTTCTTCAATACGAGAATGAGTGGATTTATGGTAAGAATTTCAGGCTTATTTGACGTGGAAATTAAATAATATTAACCTGTCATGTCTCGATTAATGGTGGTTAATGGCGACCACTATTAACATTGAAAACATTAACTTGAAAAGTAATTAAATCTGGGAGCACCGCCCAAGGTATTTCAATACTTCAACAACTTAGGGCACTTACTGTATCAGTTTGCAAGCTGTGTGCAAATTGAACTGGCGAAACAAGTTTGTGGTAGAAGTTATGGTACATTTTAGAGAAGACACCCAGTTAATATTGCCCAAATATCTCTCAACCTAACTTGAATTCGTTTTGTAGGTTCGATTATATTTTAGTCATCCTTCGAGCTATCCAAACTTATTGCATTCGGCTGAATAGGATACCGTTGCGTTGGATTCATTACTCGGAGCGAGAACAGTCAGATTACACTGCTGCGAAAATCAGTGCTCAATAATGCTTTTCTATTGATCTTCATATTAGCGAACTTGCAGCCCATCACGAATTGGCTGGGAATGCGACTGCCAGCCGAGATAAACATATGAAAAACTCGCGAAACGGAAAATTTAATCTCGTGTAATATCGTCTTTTTCGTGATTTCGGATACTTTAAAAAAACTCTCATGCTTTTATTCAGAAAACTGAAACTCTAGTAAATTGCATAAAAGTAGAAATAACGTTATCAGGAGTGAAAGAGCCTCCTCAATTGAAAATGATCTTTATCAACAGATTAATGGCTTCGCAGAATTCTGTTCGTTATCCACGACAAATCATAAGGTGATAAGTTTACATAGTACTTCATCCTTATTATGTCTTGAATTAATTTAAAATAATAGGTTTCTTCTATTACGTTTTCCCACGGTTTTCAAGTTTCATCAGAGAATCTGTATTTTAATTTTGATAACAATTGCTGGCTTGTAGAAGCCAATTGGAAAATTTGTGGAACGATTGTTATGCGTGTAAGATTAAAGAACTATTGCCTTTTCCAATGTTACAACACGTTTTCCTGAATCCATATTTGTCAACTCAGGTCTTTGGTAGAAAAGATCGCGGTGTTAACTTCGAAACGAAATTAGTTGAATTCTACTACAATTAAAATTCTTATCAATTAAATGACCATTTATAAGTACCTAATTGGCTATATCGTTTGGTTAAATGAAGTACCGCCATAAACTAATTCGTACCATACTTTTTAGAAACTGCTGAAAATTGCTCAAATAAACATAGATGTCTAGCTGCAATACCTGAAAGATTTAATGCAGGGTTCCCAATCAGTGGGGCACGCCCCGTTGAATGGTTGTTTTGTTTCTATCATAGTTGAGTTGGGAGAAAGGAAGTGTAGTATTTAAGCGAGAACTTGAGGGAGGCGCATAGAATAATATACGGTGGGAACCCCCGATTTAAAAGATCTGCCTTACAAAAAATATCGCCTGATGTGTTCAACCTCACATGACGAGGTGAGGGTTTATGATCGACTTATTACAAATATAATTCAACATAATTCTGAAATTCTAAATAATTACCAAATTAACCGAATTTAGATAATACCAAATGAATTGAAATTACCTAACTATCAAAAGGTGGTTCAGATAGTCAGTTTCGCAGAGAAATCGCGTATAAATTGAAGAATTTGTTTATTTTCTAGATCACTATTCTTAAACAAACACTTCAAGGTAACTATAACACATGACAATTAATTTTATATTGTATGAAAAATATTCTGGCATCAATCTGTTCATATCTTATTGAAAATAATCCATGGTGGTAAGTATTATCTAAGATTGACTTAAATGGTACATGTTGCCAAGTTTCTTGAAAGTATATTTTTGAGGTTTTTTTATTGCTCATTTATTCTCATCGAAAGAGTCAACAGATTTTTCCATTATGTTGTAGGAAAGTCGATAGATATTTATTGCACACTTTGTCAGACGAGCACACCCAGCCATGGCAGAAAATTACGGAAAGAAAGGAGTTTGTGTACACTAAATGCTTTGATAACGATCCTTGAACTCGTTACGAAGTAGACTTCTACTGTTAGGGCTGATAATGCTCGTATAGGAATCCAACATATGTTGACGTAGGGTCCATGTCACGTGAGAGCTTTTCTTAATAATGGCACAACTGAATGCAGAAAATGGCTATAATGTAGGTCATTACAATTTTTGTTCTAAAAGCGTTTTACTTAACTAGGAAAAATATTCTGTGTGTATAGTATTGAAGTTATTACAATCGATTTCGTTTTATCTGTACATTTATTTGAATTGGAATAGTTGATATTCGTTATACTTTTTCAATGATTATTGTTTTTTTTATTATGTATGGTGTTGTTGCAATAAAGATGATGAAGAAAATGTGAAATGTTTATTCCTAACTTTATTGGAGCAACCAAAGCTTCAACAAACATTTCAAGAACTTTTGTCTCTCTTCATGTATGTTTGTATACAAGTCGATAAAATTTAACCTGTTTCGATGAATGAAGTTTATTACAATACAATTAGATGGAAGCCACTTCATATCGACCGATATCACTCACATGTGTTTTATGTGAAGTTCCTAATAAAATCCTTAACCAAAGATAAGTATGGTTTTTAGAGAGAAACAAAATTCTAATCATAGAACAATCTGGTTTTCGTTGCAATCGACCGACTTTAGACAACTTGATATGTCTATCGAATCCGAAATTCCTGATGCTATTGCCAACAGAATGAAATGTTTGAGTGTGTGTGTGGATATCAACAAGGCCTTCGATATGACTTGGAGACCAAATATAATGAACAACTTACAAAAATAGGCAGTCACATGGAATATACCTTATTTCATCAAAATTATTTTCGATAACAGATCATTCTAAGTTTAGGTTAACGGTCAGTTGTTGTCAAACACAAAATATCAGACAAATGGAACCCCACAAGTCTCCATAATCAGTGTTTCTCTCTTCTTAATAGCCATTAATGATATCATGCAAAATATTGATCCACCGGTGAAGGGAAAACTATACGCCGACGATTTTGTCCTGTACATTAAAGGTGAAGATTTAGGTGCTTTACACCTATTAATACAGAAAGCCTTCTTCTAAATTCTACTGGATATGTATTCAATTTGAATAAAACAAAAAGCCTTATATTTTCGAAAAGTCCCTACTTAGTTTATTAAAAATATACGACGAAACCATTGAACAAGTAAACAAATAAAATTTCTGATATTCGACCATAGACTCAATTGGAACCTGCACTTGAAAAACTTTATTCTCAGATACCAATGCGTGCTCAATCTCTTGTTGAAATGTTTTTCCCAACGTTCATAGGGAGCAGACCAGAAAATATTATTGAATATTTACAACTCCTCAATACTTCTCAAGATTGACTATGGATCACAGGCATACGAATCCTCCTACAGCTCGCTGATAAAAGCAGTACAAGGCATCCAAAATGAAACTCTCCACATATATAACGATATATATAATGAAGAGCCACATATGCTTTTCGTTGGAGTCCAACAGACTGCTTGCATGCTTCAACAGAAATTCTCCTTTCAGAATATAGAAGGCAATATTTAGTTTTGAGCAATGCATCATCTCTAAATGCAAATATGTACCATCCGGCCTATTACCACACACACGAGAAATGTTCCTATAATTTCAACAAACACCGAAAGAATATAAAGCCTCCCCTTTTTCAAAGTGTAAAGATGCACATGGGTATACTGACTTCAACCAAAGAAGATACGCAGATAAGTGTTGCTCCTTGGGTCCTCCAAACCCCATACTGCCATTCTGAACTATTAATCTATGATGAGAAGCTCATGTCATCCAGCATAATACAATCTGCCTATAAGGAAATTATTATCAAACATCACTACTTTCAGCAGATATATACTAATGCGACCAGAAGTGACTTTGGCGTGGTTTCCGCAACTATAACATCGACAAACACAATATGCTACACACTAAACCCTTCAGCATACATCAACAGAATACTATCAACAGAATGTTCGCCAGTTCTTGAATTCTTGAAATATGCCGAACACAGCGACGTTGACGAATATCTTATAATTGCTAACTCTATGAGTAACTCAACAAGTCTGATGCAGTTATATCGCAAGAACATCCATCTGAAACATATAAAGGATCGATTGTTCCCTTGGAAATCAATGAACAAAATCATAAAACTCCTGTGGATTCCGCCTCACATTGGTATTAGAAGAAACGAGTTAGCTGACCAAGAGGCATATGAATAACTTCAACAACAATATAGACGATAACAACATTTCAAACATTGACTACAAAATATATCCCAAACACCGCATAACACCCGCATGTGAACAGGACTGGGAACGAGGTAAGATGAACTGTTAGAAATCAAACCTGTACTGAAACTGGAAGGGAAAACTGAGCCGATCAAGCCAAATATTGATAAATCGTTTAAGAATTGGATATACCCAACTAACGCACGAACCCTATTGCAAAACACAGAAAAACAGAAAAAAATGGCCAAAATATAACATCACACTTACTCTTTAACACCTTCTATGGAATGTTCTCCTCTAGAACAATGTCGTAACCGTCTTAATCTGGGAACAATCGACAGTCTATTGTCAACAGACAAAAGTCAATTATTTATGCGAATTAAAAGCAGTGAAAAAATACTCAAAAGAAATAAATGTATTGTCGAAGTGTAGAATGTAACTTTTATAGTGGTCTCCAATAGCCGAAGTTGTTAATGAGACTAATAAGCATCATAATAAAAGAAAAAGAAATATATGTTGCGAAGAGAAGTTACAGAGATTTTAGATAATTCAAAAAACGTTTAAGGATGAGAAAGAAGTCTCGGCAAAAGCTGATTACAAAATGTGTTCGAAAATCAATATAAAATCCAATTCTAAACTAAGGGATTATATTCACTATGATGGTGTAAAACTTTCGAATATTTGGATTCATTAAATATTGAGCAAGAACAGTAAAAAAACTTTTTGAATAACATAATAAACGAATAAATGTTTTTTTCGATTCAATAATATTGTTTTTTGCTATACCGGCTATTGAAATAGAATTATCGCTCGGACACTGTTTGAAAGTAAGTTAACAGTTGTAGAATAGCGCATCTGACAGCAACATTCTGTTTTTTTCACTTAATAGTTCGAAAACGAAAAGTTTCCTTTCAGTTTGAAAATAGTGCTTGACCAATAGGGTTGTTAGATATTTTTAGACATTCACTTGTTGCTTAATTTTGGAGTATTCTAAGGTCAAAGGAAATATCGATCTCAACAGTTACCATCACGGAATGTGCAACAAGTACGCGTGCGCAATGAACGTGAATTTTCTCCTTTATCACGCCAAACTTTTCTCAGGTTTCCACAGTTTCCCTCTAGACGCGCACATGGTTGATTTCTGCCAGGACCGTTTCCTGTCAAAGTGAAAAGCTGTAAGTCGAATTTTTTCGAAATTTTAGTAGCACACTCATGAAATTTTTTTATGAATCTTAATGTTTGCTATATTCAAGAGCGCCTTTCATTCATCATTTACCTATTTCCACTTTGTTTATTTCTCAATTTCAAAAAGTGTTTCATCCTTTTTTTCAAACTTTTTCGAATATTTGATTAATCTTGCTGATGAAATTGTACCATGAAAATTGGAAATTAAGTTATTTTCTGCTATTTATAATATTCTTAAGGAGTATTGATGAAAAATTTCGATAGAGAAATATTTTTCGAATACTTTTATATGGATGAAAACTGGAAATGAAATTGGGGAATCATTTAGGATATATTTGATTCCTTGATAATGATCAAATAGAAATTGTTCTTCGATAGGATTAAAATTGTGTCTTGAGCAATATTCATGGCTTTGAACTCACATGACATATACAAATAGATTTTAGGTTTTTTAATTTAATATATGGAACAAGTTTTGATGAATTTTGAAAAGCTTGAAGTGAAACATTTCAAAATATTTCTTGAATACTAAAAAAGAAGTGAATTTAAGAGCTAGATTCCAGAAAATTGTATAAAATGAATAAAAATATATAATATTTCTGTATCGCAATGAATATATAAACAACTATATATTTCAATATAAATAATTATATATATATATATATATATATATATATATATATATATGTATATATATATATATATATATATATATATATATATATTATATTTTGAATGTTTTTAGCAATAACAGGCTTCTTTTGATATGAAAATTTTTTTTATATCAAAAGTATTTTTGTTAACGTTTCGTTGTTATATTACAACTTTGTCAAAACTTATGTAATATAACAACGAAATGTTAACAAAAATAAACTTTTTCATATCGAAAGAAGCCTGTTATTGCTAAAAACATTCAAAATAAAATATCTTAAACAGGCAATAAATCAATTTCAAGAAATATATATATATATATATATATATATATATATATATATATATATATATATATTGAATGTTTTTTGCAATAACAGGCTTCTTTTTATATGAAAAACTTCATTTTTGTTGACCTTTCGTTGTATATCAAAACTATGTCAAAACTCTAAAAAAACAGAGTTTTGAAAAAGTTGTGATATACGTCAATACGGTCGATAAACGTCAACATGACGTGTAAATAACGTCAACAAAAATGAAGTTTTTCATATTAAAAGAAGCCTGCTTTAAATATCTTAAACATAATATATATATATATATATATATATATATATATATATATATATATATATATATTAGTAACCAAGATTGAATTATCGCTTACCTCTTGGTGAAACATGATCAAACTCTTGGTTCAATGTTTCACAAATAGGAATTCAATTGCGTGAAACATTAAGCCAAGAGTTCGATTTAAATTTTTATGATATTTGTATTATTTAATGATATTAGGACGTCTTAAGTTTCTCAGTGGGAACCTTCAAATAGAAATTTTTCAATGTCAGTTGACGTTTCAGTAGAAATTGTTATAAATGAAAACTTTCATTTAAGTTTCGCTGAAGCTGCAGCTTGGAACGAAATATCAACTAAAATACAATTTTTCAATTTCAAGTTTCAAGTGCTAGAAATTTTGATTTTTCGTTACAATATCAACTGACAAAAAATCTTCGAAAAAAAAACATATATATATATATATATATATATATATATATATATATATATATATATATATATGTGTATATATATATATACATCATATAGTTCATTAATTTATTTATACATTATATATTTATTATTGAAACTGTAAAGTTTATTCACATGAAAAATTTGAAAATGGAAAAAAATTTGTTCAGTTATGATAAAGATGTAATTTCTGTCTGGTGCTTCTGCCAGTAATATAAAAATTTTTCTCTGTATCATAATTTTTCTAATAACGAAATGAGTCTCCTTTCAGTAATATTGATGTGATTGAATGTTCAGGAGCGGCATCTCACAAAAAATACTTTTGATGAAAATATATCAAAGGGACTATACAAAACCTTGGTGAACTTTCCATCAACTATGAATTAAGTTTCCCTGAACTGGTGGCAATCGATTGAAGGAGTAAATGTGAACTTAACGTCTTAGAAAATGAGATTGAGATTCATTAAGGAACATCATGACGGGATTCACAATAGATTTTGCAATCTGATTGATAGGATTCAATAATTAATCACCAACATTGTTGAATTATCCTTGGTCTATTATACTGACGTTGTATAGAAATGAATCTAGAATTCGACATGTGAAAGCCTTTTCAATTAGTTCTCAAAAAATAGAATAATACTAATAGAATAATAATAGCATAATACAAATGAGACATAAAAATTTGTTAATACAATGAAATCCAGTCTTCATTCAAAACACAATGGAAAAAATTTCATGAATATCTCAATGATTTGAATTACTTTGTCTGTTTTTTGGCTACTTTTCATAATTGGACAAAGTAATTTTCAAGCTGGAAACAAATGTACAGACGAAAGCATTTTCATTAACTAGATTATCTATTCTGAGTATTATTATCAAGCATAATTACTTTGTACATTAGAAATGAAAATTAGTCCAGATATGTCAGCATATCCAAACATGCTTTATGCTGTAAGTATCTGCCAGAGTTGGGATTTCTACAAAATCACGGATATAAATGAAAAATGTAACGCAATCAACAATTTTTCATGTTAGCTGTATTTATTTCAGTAGAGTGAAGGTAGAGTTTGAAGTACAACGAATCACTGAAAAGGTTTTCATTGTAAAATTAACAAGAGTTTTCATTGAAATAACAATTTTTCCATGATGAATAGAAGGCGTAAAATAAATAGAACAAACAACTATTTAGTTCATTTCAGTTTATTTCCTATTTCACAGTCATACATTTCTACTAAATAGAAGAATTTCATTTCTACTCTATAGCAGGGGTGTCCAACTTAATTAGACCTAAGATCTACTGTTTTCTAAGAAAACCCTTTGCGATCTACCAAGTACATACTTCTTGAAATCTTCAATGAAACAGCATATTTTAGTACACAGTCATGTATTTTTTATTGACCAGTCTTATTAGTTTCTTTTCATATCACATGTGAGATCGTTTCATTAAATTTACTTAACATTAAATGGGTTTTATATATTAGTGTGAGTATTGCGCCTGAGCATTTTCCACTAGTTCAGCATAATCAGGTTTGTAGTTGGAAATTGCCAACCTTAAAGAATCCAATGTCTGAGCATCTGTCAAGCGAGAACGGTGTTTATTTTTTGTTTGTTTCGAATAGGAAAATGCTGATTCACATAAATATGTTGAACCAAAACAGGAATGAAATTTTTCAACACATTTATTCAAATTTGGATATTTTTCGTTGAAAACCAAAGGCCACAAATCTTGACTTGCAAATGACCTTGCTTTTAGTAATATGTCGCAGCATAGAGTAGTAATTTCGTTTTGTTACACCATGTGCTCCATTCAAAATGTATCTGCAAATTTTGTAGCGAATTCATAGATATCACTATGATGAATGGCATCATTAAACGGATAACATATAAATTGAACCAACTTCTTCATTTTTCTGAAATCACTAAAGCGAATTTCGAAGAAGACTGCTATCACTGCGTTAATTTCTGTCATGTACTTCTCAGAAATGAAATTGTAGGTAGTAATTTTAGGTAGGTAATTTTTCCATATGATCCTTGATGTTCACAAATTGCTCAAATTTTTTCTTCTCTACGACAACTATCATAGATTTTGTTTGTCTTGAAATGCTGCAATAAAACTCATTATTTCTGTTAATGTTTTACTCTTGCCTTGTATATTCAGATTTAATGTACTCAGTTTTCCAGTAAAATGGGCCAAGAAAGCTGAATCACATTGCCAGTTTAAATCACGCAATTGCCGACAATCATCACTCCTTTCATTAAGGAATTTTATTATTTCTTTCATTATATCTCGAAATTTTTGCAGAAACTTGCTTCGGCTCAACCACCTTACGTGAGTGTACAATGTCAATTCTTGTTCCTTATCATCTGATTGCTGTATAAAGAGCCGCCTTTGGAGGGATTTTTCCTTTACAAAATTTACAATTTCGAAAGAAATATCCATCACATATTTCGTTTTTAATCCCTTACTAGCCAGTACTTGTTGATGAGTTATGCAGTGGTAGCTAATGAAGTCTGGAAAATCTCGTCTTTGTGACAAAGAGCAATAGAACCATTATGAGTACCTGTCATTGCAGGAGCTCCATCAGTTGTCAATGATATGAGTTTATACAAGGGTAGCTTTATCTGTCAAATATATGCTCTGAATTCCGTGATTATATCAAGGCCACGAGTTTAAGGAAATCATACTTAGCAGTTCTTCTTTGGCTGAGAAACCTTTGAAGACCATCCGAAAAAAAACAAGTAATTGTGAAGTATCAGTGATATCTGTTGACTCGTCAAACTGAAGCGAAAAAGAAACGCAAAGGACGATATCTTTTCGCTGTTCCTATACGGCGCATCACAGTATTTCGGGATTGACACTTGACACTTGACACACGCCCCTTCCCCGCAACCCACACGCTTCAAGCTTATCGGTCATTGCGTGCCGAAAACAAAACACTATACTGCTTAGAATAGGGGATAAATACCGTGAAGGAACAGCCATTGAAAATGAAACAAGATGATTCTGCAGTAGTTGATAATAACGTTGCGCAGTATGGTCTAATTATTTATATTTTTTTCCTGGCTACGATCGACTGGACTAACAGTCGCGATCGACCGGTTGGCCACCCCTGTTCTGTTCCATTCTGTTAGAATGGAAAGTTTCAAATTAACATTAATACTCAACAAGTCTGACTGGTACAAAGCTGAAGATGGACAAAAAGTTGAAAATGGTCCATGCAATGTTTAACGAAAAATTATTGAAATATAGTATTGACACTTTGTTGAATTATTTTTCATAGGAATAAATTATGATGTATGGGTGAACTTAAATAAAATAAGGAAAAATTTATTTCGAAATTATTGCTATTTCATAACAATAAATTTCAGTGTGCGGAATATTTGCAAGGCGCAGTTTTGAACTGGGATTTAAATGCTAAATCTCAGGTGTATAGCAACCTCACGGCACTAACGCTAATTGCTTTGATGGAGAATTTATTTCTACTGTATTTTATTTATTTTGATTTGTTTATATACAAGTGATAGGGGATTGTTGTTTTAATAGACCACACTATCACAAAAAATCATAACTCTTCATTCCTCTCAATATAAATGTTTTTTGTATAATATTTAGCTAATTGAAGGTAGTATATAAAAACAATTGATTTCAAACTCTCAATAATTATAATTTATGCTGTATATTTGATTTGGTGGACAGTTCTTGTATTCCAGACACTGTTCTCTGTTCGTATCTTGTGTAATTTAGATAATAATACCTACAAAATTCGAAACAATTGTTTCATGAAATTGCTTTGTTATTGGTATTTTTATACTTTTACACTTTTCATGGATGATTCGTCTCCACTGAATTTCAGTTTAGTTCTATTTCAGAATGCTACATTTGTTCTTTATAGATTATATTTTGCAAGTGGGTGACATGAAGAACTTGAAATATCAGAGAATCTGAAAACGACAGAGGAAATTTCATAGCCAACGTCTATAAATCCAACAGCATAAAGTAATTTGTTCAGAATTTATGGCTATTGGTGCATTTCATTCAACAACGAACAAACAGGTAAGTAATCATCCATTCTTTTCGATCAAGTGGAACGAAATTGTTTCCTCATACACCTCACACCTACCACCCAGGATTTTATCACAAATTGCATTGGAAATTTTCGATTGAATAGACAGGAATATCAATTCAGTGAGATATTCTGTACGGAAAATTATAGTGTATAAACATTCGAATATCAATTAATTGAATGGGTATGTCTTAATCCCCTGATTTCAATTTTTGAGAATGAGATTTGTCTGAAAACATTAGCTTTGTTCTCGGCAAGGATTCTGAACTAATTCATAACTTATTCGGGATTGATTTAATACGCATGCTCGGTTATGAACTGGTTCGGAATTATTTCGACCCGCGAACGATTCTAGAACTAGTTTAGGGAATTTTCAAATCACGGGTTTTCTCATCGAATAATATGCCGTATACCGCTTGAAATTGTAATTCTAATCAAAGAACAATACAATAACACATTATTTTATGGAAGTCGACCATAAGTATGCAACCATTTTCCAATTTATTTATTTTCGAAAGCACAAGATAGCAAGATACGTTTAGTCATTTAGTGATAGTAAGATTTCAGAAATGTCCCAACAACCAGAAGATAGTTATATATGAACCCACCAAAACACTCTTCTTCTCCTGGAATTGTATCAAAAATACAGGGACCATGTCGGATCGATGCAGTTAAAAAACTTCAAGAGAATGTTTCCGTTTCGTTACCATGTGGCATGTATAAACAAATCATAGAAATAATTTTCTATGATACAAATTGCCAAACTATCGTGAATGCGCAAGTCCAGAACTTAGAGTTCTAGATTGATCCTTCGAACCGGTAGAACCAATTCCGAACCAGTCCCATCCGCGAACACAGAACTGTAACTAAAAGTTCGGAACTGGGTGATCCGCGAACGCCAAAATTCAAACTGCGCATGCGAATAGTTCTGAATCGGTTCAGAATCCGCGAACAAAGCTATTTATACTTGGAGAACTGAGGACATCGTCACATTAAAATCTTGCGTCAATTTTCATCCACTACCACAAGAAGTCAAGTTCAACAACAACGAAAGTTAGTTGGCTTCAGATACCAAGGAAATGACCTCAAGTTAGTTACCTAGGAGCAGCTTATATTTATAGCTTGACTAATAAGCTGTAAATTTGTAAACTTTTGATCTGCCCATTTCACGCAACATTTCAGTTCTGTAGACGATAATGTTAATTACGGATTTATGAAAGCCCAAACGATGTTGATGTCGAAAACAGCAGCAGGAAGGCCATAAGTGGTATGTTCCACTTTCTGTATGATATTTTAGGATATAGTGACCTCTTGTATAGTTCTGCATTATTGTCCACCGCGATTGCGTGATTTAACACTCTTTTAGGTTTCCTAGAATGGAGAGTCTTGAGAGGGAATATAATTCGAATCATAGTTGTAGATCTGTAGGATATTTAGCGCAGAAACTTTATTGAAAATTAATGTTAAACTCTAGGTTGAACCTACTTTCGCCCAAGCACAGAGTGCTTATGAAAGAAAACTAGTATTCATTGGAATGTTTTGGAAAGAGAATGTTTTCAGTGATGGCTGCGAATCAATTTTTATTATTAAGTTTTTTTCTACATTATTATAACGGAATTCCGCTACTAGTATATGTATCGGTTATAATATTGTTAGTATTCCTATAGTCATAAATTTCATTAAAACGTGGCTATTTCTTTTTTTTTAATATGTGAAAGGTTAGAGGTATAAATGTGAAATTTCACTAGGTCAATTTCAAAATAATTCACTGAAAATAGTGGAGATATGTGATATATTTCGGAGAAAAAATTGTTGAGTTTAGTTCACAATCTCAGTTTAGGGTTCAGGCGGTGTTCTTTAAAAATTAATCGCACATAAGAAAATGAGGTAATGCTGAGATTGAGTTGTGGTTGTCTGGAAGCCTATTTTATCCCGTCCAATTCTTGTATTATTCAAAGGTTACTTTCTGCTATCCAATTTAGTTCATTGTAGCCTAGAACGATGAAGAATTTAAGAAAGATTGATAGCAAGTGTGGAACTTCTTTTTCCAATGATTGCAGTCTATTGGATGAAATGATGGATGAATTTTCAAAAAGGCATTTAATCACTTTAATTAGTTTTAGTAAGACTGCTTTACGAGTTGTATTAGTGAATGAGACTTATGAAATGCATATATAAGAGTTATGAAAACAACATATCTCCCACAGTCACATGTTTAACCTTTAAAGTCATCATTTACAGAAGAACTCTTGACAACACATCATGAACATTGCATGTACAAATAAAAAAAAAATAAAAAAATGAATCAGAGAATGATTAAATCGGAACAAAGAAAAAAAAAGATTTCTAGAATAACAGACTGAAATGAAACTACTTGAAATTGACGTTATACTCGAAACCGCTGTTCGAAATTGACGAAAAGCAGTTTTACTTCAGTCTGTTTGAAATGAATTTCCATAAAATAAATAATTCATCAATGTCTTTAATTTATAGAATAACAAAAACAGAAATTAATTTATAGGTTGAATGAATATATTCGAATTGCACTTAAGAATAAGTAATATTCATAATGAAACAATATTCCATATAATGTTAATTCAGCATTTGGTGAAGAAGAAGTACTTCGAAACGCGTATGTGTATTTTTATTAATATATGAGAAAATTCTGAATATTGTTCCATTATGGATATTAATTTTCTGCGATTATCGGCCTTATCAATCATCAATAGGTAATATATTAAACTCTGATATTTGCCTTTGACTTCCAAGCGAAAGCTGAGAATTTTTGAATTTATTAATTCGAAAAAACTATTGGGTTACGATTTCAATAATTTTTGTCTCTCTTTATTTCGAAATCTGCAAGAAATGTGCGATTCTCATTATTCGATCAATCAAACATTCCATTATTTGCTATATTTTTAGGCTATGCACAATATCTCTTCTAATGAATCTGGGTAAATGATGATCTAACAGTAACGTAATGTTATATACCATATGTATTATATTATATTGTAATGGGTGATCTTTTAAGCGTAGTTTTTTTTTAAATCGAATAAAACACTCGATTTGCATCATGTATTCGAAATTGAAATTGAAAACTTGGCCTTCGCCATTTGCATTTTAAAGATAACTTCATGTAAATGTTGTCATCGACTCTGTATCAAATGGTCCCTTCGGAAGGTCCAATTTTTCGTTACTTTTTCGAGCACTTCGGCCTGTATCCCACGAACTACGCGTTTTATGTTATCCTGTAAGACTTCAATCGTAAATAATAAGACCCCACGATACATAATCCAGAGGCGTCAAATCTTGGCATGATCTTGGCGGTCAATTCACAGGGCTATTTCGAGAGATAAGCTGCTCACCAAATTCATCCTTCAACATGTCCATTGTTTCACGAGCTGTGTGGCATGTGGCACCGTCTTGATGAAACCACATGTCGACTAAGTTCAACTCGGCCAACTGGGGTAAAAAAAAGTTGCGTATCATGACTCGATATCGTTCGCCGTTGACGGTAACATTTCTTCCACGGTCGTGTTGAAAGAAAAGTGGACCTAAGATGCCACCAGCCCATAAACCACACTAAACTGTCGTTTTTTCGGGTGCATCGGTAATTCTTGTATGGCATGTGGCTGTTCATAACTCCAGATGCGGCAGTTTCGTTCATTTACATGTCCGTTAAGCCAGAAAAGAGCCTCGTCGCTGAACACAATTTTTCCATGTGGTTGACACAACTTTTCTATGCCCAATTGCTGAGAACGGCGACGAATTGACATTTCACGATCCTCATTAACACTGTACGCTACAGCTGCAATATTCTCTTCAGTACGCACTGTACGCATGTGAGACAATGGTTAATGTCCAACAAAGTGAATTTGGTGCGATATTTGTTGACAACAGCACGAATTGTTGATTCACCAGGTCAATTATGACGACCATGATAACAAGTAACAAATGATACACATTCTTCACAGAGCAAGAATTTTGATAGTAAATTTCAACAATTCCCAATCGCTGCTCGTTTGTAAGTCTTTCCGCGATGAAATGGCAGAGTATACTAAAAACTTTTGACTTTGACAGATGACATTTGGGTGCCATTACCAATCAGTGCCGCCAACCTGAAAAACTTAACTCTTAAAAAATCACCCATTATTTCTATACTGAAGTAACAATGATATGATATGATAAAAATTATATATAAGTTCAATAACGTTTATCAGGCAACATCTCGAGTAGATCGAAGTATCTTTGAAGAAAATTTGAATATACCAAAATGATTCTCTCTGACATAAACTCAACCCAAATACTCGCAATATATAAAATTCATATCTGAATAAGGGGCACACATCTTGAAATACGTTAGGATTTGCGGAATTATCACATACATATTATATGTCGCATTCGCTTTGAGATCTGTAAAATCCGTATCAGTATCTCGACAAACGGCGAGGGATGAATCTGGGATTTGTATCCATTTTTTAAATGTCTGAGATGAATTCTTGAAACATCAGTTCAAAACACAAGCGACACAAAATTTCGCAGTCGCATCCTATTTCCTGTTTTATAAATAGCAATGGATTTTTTGTATGAAGGAACAGCGGTCACTATCAGTTTAACATTCATACACTTTCTGAACTCACTGAAAGTCATCAATGTCATTGTCGAAATATGTAAGGGTGATTTTTTAGCATAGTTTTTTTTAATCGAATGAAACACTCAATTTGCATCAAATATTGAAAATTTTAATTGAAATTGATAACTTGGCCTTTGCCATTTACATTTTGATTTACAAGATTCTAGATACATTTTGAATTACGTGCGTTATGTTATCCTGTAAGGCTTCAATCGTGTTCGGCTTGTACACATACACTAACGACTTTACATAACCTCACAAGAAATAATCCAGAGGTGTCCAATCTTGGCACGATCTTGGCGGCCAATTCAAAGGGTTATTTCGAGAGATAGGCTGCTAACCAAATTCATTCTTCAACATGTCCATTACTTCACGAGCTGTGTGGCATGTGGCACCGTCTTGATGAAACCACATGTCAACCTAGTTCAACTCGGCCAACTGGGGCAAAAAAAAGTAGCGTATCTTGGCTCGATATCGTTCGCCATTGACGGTAACGTTTTTTCCACGGTCGTCTTTGAAGAAAAATGGACTCATGATGCCACCAGCCCATAAACCACAACGAACTGTCGTTTTTCCGGGATGCATCGGTAATTCTTGTATGGCATGTGGCTTTTCATCACTCCAGATGCGACAGTTTTGTTCATTTACATATCCGTTGAGCCAGACATGAGCCTCATCGCTAAACACAATTTTATGATGAAACAGCGGATTTTCATTAAGCTGTTCTAAGGCCCATTCGCCAAAAATTAGACGTTGTGGTAGGACATTCGGCTTCAATTCTTGCAGAAGTTGAATTTTAAAGGCTTTCAAACAAAAATCAGCACGTAAAATTTTCCATGTGGTTGAGTATCACATGCCCAATTGCTAGGAACAGCAACGAATTGATATTTCACGATTATCATTAACACTGTACGCCACGGCTGCAATATTATCTTCAGTACGCACTGTACGCATGCGAGACAATGGTTTAATGTCCAACAAAGTAAACTTGGCGAAATTTGGTGATAACAGCACGAACTGTTGATTCATCAGTTCGATTTTGAAGACCATAATATGGTCGTAACAAACGATACACATTTTTCACAGAGCAGGAATTTCGATAGTGAATTTCAACAATTTGCAATCGTTGCTCGTTTGTATGTCTTTCCATGATGAAATGGCAGAGTATACTGAAAACTTATACTTTGACAGATGACGTTTGAAAAACTTAAATCTTAAAAAATCTCTTTGAAAATCTCTTTGAATATTTTTTGCACTTTCAATTCCATAGGATTCAAGTTTAACTATTTGAATTTAAGTTTATATTCAATTCCATAGGAGACAAAACTTAAAACTTCAGAAATATTTGCCGAAACACACCATATTTCATCTGGGACATTGAATTATTTCACTTTAGGGCAAAATGTGAAAAACATCAACATACACGTTGCGAGAAGTGTAAGCTGACGTTTATTTTTATTTCAGACATTTTTGTTGTAGAAAATTTAAAAAAAAATATTTTGATGAACAATTTTCAAAATTGGAAATAAGTACCTCCCCATTTAACATTATTATTTATTATATTTGTTGTAAATGAGTGCATTTTGTCATATAGAAGTGATTACTTCTAATAAATATAAAATCCATAATGATACGCATCGATGATTATTTGTATTAAATTATGAGAAAATTGTTAATATTGTATCATTATGGATATTAATTTTCTCCAAGTATCGGCCTCATCAATCATCAAGATATAAAATTGTATGTCGCAACTTTCATGGTGGAATTGGGCAGGATTTCTACTTGGAAAGATCAGTATGAAGACGTTAACAGCTACAACATTACCACAAGGTTCTGTTTTGGGATCTTTTATTCATTATATTTGGAAGTGGTATCAAATATTATACCTTAGATTCCATATCATCTCAAGTTGACGAAAATATTTATGAATGAGCCATATCAGAATTTCTAGAATGGCCATAATGAAATTCAGCAATGACATGTCTAATTTATGCATTTAAAAATCTAAAGAATAATCTTAGTTTTTCGTACTATACAAGCGGACACTTTTCAAGCGGACTGTTTCTTCCTTCGCTTATTTAGGTGTAATGGTTAATTTGTTGTTGACATGGAGTGTATATATCGCTGCGGTACGTCAACTGTCAAATACAAGGTTAAACTTTCTAAAACTTTAGCATTCGATTACTTTCAACGCAGAAGGCATGCAAACTATTTTAGATCAGGTCATTTTTTATCAAATCATGTGATCAGACTTCACCGGGTTCCGTCAAACATACTTGCAGCTCTTTTGCTAGCAGATTGAAACGAAGTTTGAAATCAATACCAAACAGTTCTATATATCGTCAATCATTGTTTAGATAGTTACTGGACATTTACTAGTTACTAGTTACTGGACATTTTGAATAGCAAATACTGTATATTGTTCATAATGTTCCAAAGTTAGAGAGTTGGAATGGAACGATCTATTAAACCTCAACATTCCTAAGTACACGTCATGATTCTTTAGAATCTTCTATGGGAGTCTATATCTATTTTGACCATAATTTCAGGGATATACCCTTTTTAATAACTCTTGTATTTGTGTCCGTAGTAAGGTAACCGAACTCGTAGTATTTCGTAATATATTTCTGTGATTTCAGAATTTTGTTATATATTATTCAAAATAGAATTCATACAATTGACGTTATAGTCAATGAAAGAAAAATGACGAATGCATCAGAAACCAGAACAATGGTGTTGTTCATACCACGGTATGCATATTGGAAATGTTGCATCCATAAACGTGGCATAGAAATGTAACAATATCCTAAATCCTTTATTTAATGTGGAAATGAATCAAATACGAGAATGACTATGGCTTGCCCTAGTTGATTGAACCTGTCCTTTTCGGTTTGTACCTAGAGGAAAATCTATTTGAATACAGACATGGAGTTCAGAGCGAAACAAGAGAGAATAAAGGCTCAGAGAAGTTGTATTTCAGGAAAGTTGAGGCGTGAACTGGAAACAATTGAAAAATGCGAAATGGAAATACGAACAGCGCTGACAGCTGAATGTATATCTTTCTCGTGTGAAATTTTCTGGAAAAATCGGAAATACTTTGTCTGGATTTTGAAGGTAGAATACCAAATTTTGGATTGCAAGGTGAATTAAAATCATTTCATCACTTCTCAACTTTACATTCTGTGCGACAACTTTGGAGAAAACAATGGAATAATTTATTTTTGGAATTTCAAATGAGTTTCTTTGCAGAATGACATATTTGGTAGAATATTTCTCTCACAAATATTTATGATTAATACATAACCTCCAGTGCCACTACGTAATGAAATATCATGATGAAAAATGAAAGGGTTCTTTTTTACAACGTTTATCATCTCAAAATTATGAAAAAATCTTCAATTGGAAATTAAGAGGACGCTGTTCGGTTAATTTGATGTAAAAACCAAATATACAGCATATATACATTTTATATATGCTGTATATTTGAGAACATTAGCAGTTCGAATTAACTGGTAAATCTTGAATTGAAATGGAAGTTTTTGACACGTTTTTTAGAAAAATAACGATTTTCTGTAGAGAGTTTGAAAATTCAAAATATAAATATACATAGTTTGTGATTCTATGATAGTAAGAAATCATTCCCAATGAAGTAATTGAAAATGGAAAATGAATCATCTTTCAATATTTACTTTGCGCTATTTTGAGTTTTCATGAAATCTCCTATTATAAAGAAGGAGTGCTGCCAGTGAATAATGAGGACAAGAAACTATACCATTCACGTGATATCAGGAATCCTTTCAAGAAAATAAGCTCCTTATTTTCATTCATTTCTCGATTTCATTCAACTCGATTTATTTTGCATTTTCCTGAAACGATACCTCCAATGCTATGAATAATTTTTTTACTTTAACGTTGAGATTGCATGTTTTAACATTTATTTATGGAATATGGAAATGAAAATTCATATGAATAAAAGATATATATTATATGAAAAGAATTCGGAGTTGTTTTCAAAGGGACTTCAACTGGTTGAAAATTCAATGTCAATTATTATTAAGGGAGGATCCTGACTTAGATGGTACAAAAAAATCGATTTTTTTGTAGTGAGTATAATAATAATAATAATGACAATAAAAATAATAATAATACCAATAATAATAATAATAATGATAATAATAATAATAATAATAATAATAATAATAATAATAATAATAATAATAATAATAATAATAATAATAATAGTAATAATAATAATGATGATAATAATAATAATAATAATAATAATAATAATAATAATAATAATAATAATAATAATAATAATAATAATAAAAATAATATTAATAATAATAAAAATGATAATAATAAATATCCTCATTTCAGAATATGTTGACATAGAATGAAATACAATTGTCAGACAATTGTTCCGAGAATCTTTGATAAGTTTTTGAAATAATGCGAAAAAACCAGACGTCCAATCGAAACATACCAGAGCTTGTTAGCTTCATTATTGTTTTCTCATCTATTTGAATTGAAAATATACCCGAAAAAAATTCTTAATAATTTTTTCAGCAATTTGGAAGCAAATTTTTTGTTTCAAACCTGAGAAAACATTACAATTTCATAATTCCTTCAGTTATTCTCAGTTCATATAGAAAAAAAATATATGAAAATCAAAATTGTATTTGGTTTTTTAGTTTCAGATGAAAATTACGTTCTTCATCTCTCCCGCCGCGCCGATCGAAAACAGCAGTCCGCGAACATAAAAATCGGCGCCTGTGAATATTTTTCTCTGAAAATTTTTTTTTCTCTTATTCAGACATGTAATGAAATAATCTGAAAAGTTTGCTCGACTTGCTTAATTTTTTCTATCCTAAAAAAATTCCTGCAAAAACAATTTTTCAAACCTTTCAAATCAGGATCCCATTTAAAGCGATTTTTGATTTTTGAGTATCCGTAACTCATTTGTAAAGCTTATATATTATATTATGAATAAACTCCATATATAAACTTCGGATAACAATTATACCACAGATTTTCGATTAAATATTCACATGAGAGGAATAATATGAAATATGTCTAGTCTATCAATACATTGTCAAATTTATGACAGTGTGAATTTTGTATCATTGTTCGCTCCTGGAATGAATTTGTTTTCCTTTTGTCTATTCACAAATGCGTCGGAATGTGACGTCACCGAATCTGGGCCAGGTGGATATCTGGGGCTAGCGAAATCGACTTTCATTTTCGTTCAAATATAAAATTGGGGTACCTTCAAAGCCATTAGATAAGCCTCTTTCAGGGATTTTCAGTATTACAGCTATATTCGTATTCTACTGTGGAATCTGACGGTTTGCTCTTTCTTAGTAGAAAACGGAAATGCTTTTTAAATGTAAATATAGGTCACTTTCAAACCTAAACAAAACAAGCACGAATGATAACCTGAATTTCATTTTCTGTCGAGTCATGTATTTCAGGAATATGAAATTCTACACATCAAAACTATACACAAACTGATAGGTTTACATTTATGTAGTTTAAGAAGCTACATATTTCGAGTTATTACCCGGCTTTTATATTTCTATTTTCATTTTGTTTTGTGTTATTTTGTAAAGATGGACAACAGGTAAATATCTATATTTCAGAATTGTATCAATCATCAGAATATCTTACTATGAAATCATAGGAAGTCCGGGAGAGTTCGATCACGTTTTTTGAAAATGCAATATTTTGTTTTTCTATAATATTTTAATAATATTATTATTAAATAATTATTATTTTAATAATATTATTCTGTAAGCATCTGAAGAAGTCGTTTGTAACCACGAAACGCGTCATGCTTTGTAGTCAATAAAGTGTAAATCATAAGTTCAAGTGTTTGAATTTAAATTTATATTCAATTATAATGCAACTGTTGATCAGTGGTCAAACATTTTTATTTGCCGTGGGGATGATAAACTATAGGCGGTGACCGAACTCTACCGGTGGTCGATCTTTCTCAGATTTACCCAATTCGAAAAGTACTTGTCAGAAAGGCAGAACGATTCTCAAAAGAGTTCAGCTCTTGAAAAATGGGACAATATCCTAAAAAAAGTATCAAGCAATTAATTTAATTTTGCGAAATTGAGCCAAGTGTTTTTTCTTTATTATATTGTGGTAAACAAGTGATATATTCGCGTTTGAGTACATTTTTCGATTTGAGCGTTTATAATACATTGAATCTATAAGAAATTCTTCAATTTTATTTTGGTGTTCACTATTTTATTGTCTTTATATTGTTTGATTGAATTATGTCTCTCACTTTGTATGACAAACTCCAATCTGTTTGACTTTTTCATCATTTGAATGATCACTGTATGAATGGAATGATCATGGAGTCGCAAATGTTTTTTATCGTCATAAAATCAGTTGGCTTAGATGTTTTTTACAATTTCATGACGTTAACATTCGAGAATGTCTCCTACTCACATATTCGGTCATTCATTATTTTTCAATTATATAATAATAATAATACAACTTTATCGAATAGAAACTCATTACAGTGTTTGCTTAAATATTAACGAACAACTAGCGGCACATCAGCAACGGAAAACCATTTAAAAAAGTGGTTAATATTGGCTTTCGCCAGTCTCACTTTTAACGCCATAGAACCGCTATATCATTCTTAAGAATGCCTTGCATTCTCCTCTTTTTATTTATCTAACGATAACTCTTTCATTCATTTTCTGAAATGCATCAACTTCATCATTTTGTATATCTTTTTTTAAACATAATTTGTATTCTTCTTTTTTGATCACTCTGTACTCATATTTTCGAAAATATTATACAAAGACTTGTAAGATAGATCTTCTTCTACAAGAAACTGAATTCATATTATATAATAAAGGCTTCCGTATGGAAGAAATTGATAATTATGTTTGGTCTGAAAACGTAATTTTGAACATAAAATTTAAAATACGTCAAATACGATTAGACTTAGGTATAGCACATTACACAGCTATATCTAGAATTTTCCGAGGAATCTAAAAATTCAATAATATATAGGGTGTTTTATTTGAAATACCGAGGTTGACATCTACTTTCGGTATAACCGGAAGTGTCGCGATCTTGAAAATATTCTAGCCGGATGGTCCCAACCCACATTATTTTACTACCAAATTTTCAGATTTATCCCAAGTTTACTTTTTTATATATGGCTCGATGGATTTCCCGGAGGACCAACCTGTATATATCTCTTTATATTAAAAAGTGAATTAATAACAGATAACTACAGCGATGCCTGATACATATTTACCATTTCCACAATTATTTCCAAAGCATAAAGAGAGGAAGCAGTTTATTTGATATATAGAAGGTTGTTTCGTTTCAATTAATCCAATTTTCTGGTACATGGTGGAGAGAATATTTGAACAATATTCGAATAATCAATGTTTTGTTATACGCAGACGGAATTCCCTCTGCTGAACATAATATCAATTATAATTCCAGAGGTTATCTGCTTCACACAATTTCAGTTAATATCTTGATTTCGGACTTTCTTTTGGAGATCGATTCGAATATTTGAAAACTAAATTGAAAAAAAAATTGTTGGATGTGTTGGGAATATGAAAACTCTGATTATGGATATCATTATGCATAATAAACGTGTTGAAAATGCTCATCAATTTATAATACCACCATTGAGTTTAGTTGATATAATACTCACAGTAATGAAATACTCAACGAAATATAATACAGGAATTTGTATAAAACGATGGAAGTTAATGAAGTACCTTCTGCAGAATCTCCGGTTACTAAAGTCTTGGGAGGATTCTTACGGGATGATAATGAATATAATTTATGAGGGATTGAAAATACTGAAGCTGATACTGAAAATTTTAATTGGAACGAAAAATGACGCAATACACTGCAGAGTAATTTTTCAAACGAAATATTACACCGAAATCCAAGAAAAGCAAATTGCAACATGTGCTCAAAAAAAGTTATGGTTTCTAGAAACGAAAGCAACAAACACAGCGTATATTGCCGCCTCATCTATAACACAAAGAAGCATTTTACTAAAGATTGAGCCAAAATTTCAATGAATTTTTATATCTAGTATATGTCACTTATTTGACTGAGGCTTGTTTCACTTGTTTTCTGTGAGGATAACAAGTATATGTCTAATTATATAATATAACCCTGTGTATTCTAGAATACTTTTTTATACGAAATTTGCCAAAAGAGGTGTTGATATATGTGCTGTTATCCGTCCGAATTTCATCCGATATTTTGATAATATTCATATAGGTTAGAAGCTATATGACATGTGACATATTACACAGCATGAAACATATCGATTTTACAGTAGGATAAAACGGTTCTGTATGATATTTCCAACAAGTTCGATATTTTCCGAAACACACTTAATATTCACTCTCGAAAGTTATAGTTTGTGTTTTTCTTGACAACGCTTGGGCAAACAGCACCCTGGGAGGTGTATTTGAAATATTTCGACAAAAACCTCTCAGTATTCACTAATTATGAAGGTGTTTCGACACTTATTGACACGTGTTTCGATCTGATTGGATCTCCTCAGAACGGCGTAGCCAAGTTCTAGTTGTACAAACCTGGAGGTGGAAACACAAAAAGAAAAACCAAGAAACAAAAACTACCTCAGAAGGAAGTCGCAACATTTCATGCTACCGCGTTTGTTCTCTCCGGATTGGGAGATTTGAAAACTGCTTTGCCCGTGAGGTGACTATTTATCCTTCAATGATGCTCTAAGCCGAGATGTTGAAAAATATGTAAATAATATTTGATGCGTAAGAAATTTTTTTTTTATTTTTTAATTTGAATTTTCGATTCGTGATAAGAATCCTACTTTTTTAGAAAATTTTCTCGTTATATAATCTGCGTGTGCGTGAAAGTTTAAATTCGAATCTAAAATTGAACCCAAGTACTTGATATGGCGAATATTCTTGGCGAATATACTAAATTTTAATTTTCCTACATTCAAACCTAATCTATTGTCACACAGCCACGCGAATAACTTGTTCATTTCAATGTTCATATCCGATACCATTTGATGTAAATCTTCCCCCACTATATACATCATCGCATCATCAGCAAACAAAGTTATTTTAGATTTTGTAGCTACCTGTACTATATCATTAATATATATTAAAAATATTAACGGACCCAAAACTGTTCCCTGTGGTACACCGTGATTCACACTTAAATCCTCATACTTGTTGAATTTTCAATGTTCAACTTGTTGAATTTAATGTTGAAGATTTTGCAAGTTCCCAGAGGAGAATTTGGAAATTGAGAACTCTAATATTATCTGCAATTGTTCACTCGAGATACCTAGATACTGTTCATGGTGTTGAATAGTTTCAAAGCGTTCATAAAAATAATTTTCGACATAATATCCCTCTAATTCCTTAAACTACTGAATACTTACAAATACATGCTAATAGCTCCTGAAATTGGTTACTAGTAGAGAATCCATGTTTTCTTGAGCTGAAAACATAAAATTTTCGTTGCCAAGATACGGATCTGCATTGTTTTTTTCTCACGAGGCAGATTCGCCGCCTGTGATCGGTAACGTTCTAACTTTATTATTTATAGAGTACTGCAGTGATTACAGTCCTCACTTTGACAAGCGCGTTTGAGTTCTAGTTTTCTGTAAAACGAAAGGCTCGATGATTTCCTCGCGTTTCGAGCAGGAAACACACATGGAATAAATAGAGAGGAAATATCAACAACAACGCATATGTGTAGCAAAACACCAGTAAGTATGTTCAATACGAAAATTAGGAAAATTGTATTAAAATTTGTTATTGATGGAGAAATGATAGCAAATGAATATACTGATGTCGAATGAGTGGAATATTTTTGGCCAAGGAAATAAAACAGAGTAAAGAATGTAATCGTGTTCAATCAGTAGAGTCAGGTGTTCCAGACGTCGTTCGCGCTTTTCTGACATCCAACATTTTTATGTCAGAGATATTATGAACCTTAAAATACCCTGTTGAAAGGAATCAGGATATTTCTGAATTCCCAGCACGTTGGTTATGAGTTAACGTGTTTTATTCTGCCTCGGGACTTTCCTTTTGATCTTGACTTACACAAGCCTCTTGGGCTTTTAGTGACTCCCAGCCTTACATTCCTGCCAATGCGTAGCTATTTTCGTTCTTGAGTTTACACATGCTTTCAACCCGTTTAAAATTTTTAGTTGTATTTCAAACTCTCCGGATGATATGTCTTCTTTGATATGATACTATGCAATCTAGTAGGGAGTTTTATTTATTGTATTTGAATTGTTGTACCTATTTAATTCAGGTTTATCATTACTGGAATGGGTTCCATGTGAGGGACTTGTTATGAGAAAGTTTAGAAAGTCTCAAAGAATGAGTACCATGTGGGGGACTTGTTACGATGCACTGATAATAACAGATGAGAAAGTTTAGAAAGTCTCACATATCCTTGCTTTGTGTCTTTGAGCAACTAATTCTCTTTTGCAATGATTTTCTACCGTCTGATAGGCCATTTCATCGAATTGGTCATAATTGTAATACTGATTTCGTCACACATTCGTTGAAAATCATAAACAGCTGCATCCTGGAACAACCCACATTGAATGAAACTAACCGAATAAAAAAAAAATTCAAGTGTTGATCTCAGAATGGAAAAATTAGCAAGATTCCAACAAAGATTAGCGGAGTTGAATTTCGAACGTTTTCTTGAGCCAGTATTCACAATCAACACATAGGCTAGTGATTTAATTTGATTCATGAAATCATGAACTTAGTTTTCGTCACTAGAAAACCTGAACTAGAGGGACAATTTTATCATGGAACCATAGTTTCAGATGTCTCACTCTTCCTTCCCATCTTTATAGTTCTATGACAGTATATTAAAATTAACACACCTCACTTAAGTTTCACTGATTATATCAACAACTCTACATATATTTCGGGTATTTACCCCATCATCAAGAGTATTCATGTCAAGTACCCCATCATCAAGAGTCTGATGAGTCTTGAAAATGAGCTAACGCTCGAAACATGTTGACTATACATATTGTTAAATAAATCGTGAAACATTAAGCCAAGAGTTTAATTTATTTTAATATATAAGTAGAAGTTATGCATTTTGGAATCTAGTAATATTGCTGGATATTCTTGATAATCGGCTGAGCTCCCAAAACATATGTAGAGTTTTTAATATACTCAGTGAAACTTATTAATTATTTAACACAATGCTTCTCAAAATGATAAGCGAAACCTCTGTGTCTTTTTTCTGTAGTTCTTATAATTCATTTTTCTTTTTATGAATGAAGAAGTGTTAGATGAAAGACACTTGGCTTAGTTCTACACAATTATATTCTTCTTCTTCTCGTGCCAAACGCTTACAGCGTGTAGGCCATCATCCACTCATTCTATAATACGTAATTGCCCCCCCGTAGCTAGTGCGAATATATCACCCACGTTTTTCACTCCACACCAGTTCTTGATATCGCACAACCATGAATGCCGTTTTCGGCCTGGAACTCTTCGACTTTCTATTTCACCCATTAATATTAGTCTTAGGATATCATATTTATTGCCTCGGAGTATGTGGCCCAAATAAGAGATCTTGCGTTGTTTTATATTTTTTAATAACACACGCTCGACGCCGGCTCTTCTAAGTACTTCCTCATTCGTTATTCGGTCCACCCAAGAAATCTGTAATAACCTCCGGAGTGTCCACATCTCAAAAGCATCTATACGGTTCATGGATTTTATTTTGAGTGACCATGTTTCGGCCCCATATGTTATTATGGACCAAATATAGCATTTTACCATAAGTCTTATGTCTTATGATACTTGGATACTCTTCGACATCTTTGAAATTTAATGAATGCAGTTCTTGCCATCGCCGTCCGTATTTTTATATCCATATCGCTATCCAATTTTTTATTAATGCTACAACCAAGGTACTTGAATTTATTGACCCTTTCTGTGGGTTTATCCTCAATCATTATTTGGACCTGATTATGCTGTTCTCTGCTGATGATCATGAATTTTGTCTTTTCGGTGTTGATTTTGAGTCCATATTCCTTACCTATCGTATTAATTTTGTTTAGAAATTGCTGTAAATCTTCCGAATCGTTTGTTAAGATGGCAGTGTCATCAGCATAACTTATATTGTTTATTGGGATTACGTTTATTTTTATACCTTTTTGCTGACTGTCCAGCGCCTTCTGAAAAATCATCTCAGTATATACGTTGAATATTAGCGGAGACAAAACACAACCTTGGCGAACCCCGTTTGTTATTTCTAATTCTTGCGTATCTAAAAAGACAATTATATCAATTGCTTGATAATTGTTTTAGGGTATTGCTAAATTTTCAAAAGTTAAACTGAACTCTTGTTTTCTAGATTAATGTTTTGATATTATAATTCATGAAGTAACGATTGATGAAAAAACTGATTACAATTAATTGTTGATACGTGAACAAAATTAATGTCCATAATGAAACACTAATTAAAATTGAAGAATATCTTCTTCTGGTAACCTTGCTCTTCATTAAAGGGTTTCTTTGTTCAATTTTAATATAAATTCTCATATTCTATTCTTTATCTTCGTTATTTTATGTTCAGGCGCTATAGAAAAATACTCTATTACATCTGTATTCGTAAAATTGTAATTTGTTGATTTAGCATAGGAAGAAGAAGTACTTCGATACGCGTGTCATCCATGTTGTTTAATATATGAGAAAATTCAAATCAGTATTTATAACGGGTGTTTTTTTTTAGAGGTATAGAACTTTAAGTTGGCTTAAAGCTTCTATACCTCTAAAGAATTTAGAGGTATAGAAGGCTTCTCAGCAGGATTTAACAGCTGAGAAGTGATTTTCTCTCAGTTTAGTTTGGCAATTCATCATGAATAGACTCACGCCTGAACAACGCTTGCAAATAGTGCAATTTTATTTCTAAAATATTGGTTCTCTGCGGAATACGTATCGCGCACTACGTCCATTTTATCGTCGACAAAATCGTCCATCATAGCAGTTAATTCGATTAACCATAGAACGTTTTCGCACCACGTTTACTCTTATTGATAACTCGCATCCCCAGAGACGCCGTACAGAAGAAGCTATTGCTACTGTAGAGCGTAGCATTGAGGAAGACCCGAATGAGTCCATCCGCCATCGAGCACAGGAATTGTATCTGTGTCCATCCACTTTATGGAAGATTTTGCGGAATGATCTTGGTTAGCGTGCTTACAAAATCCAACTCGTGCAAGAATTGAAGCCAAACGATCATCAAGCAAGGCGTAGATTCGTCGAATGGGCCCAAAACGAGATTGCCGTTGTTCCCAACTTTCATAAGCGAATTTTGTTTAGCGATGAAGCGCACTTCTGATTGAATGACTACGCCAACAAACAAAACTGCCGCATTTGGAGTGAAGATAATCCTCAATTGTATGCCAAAACACCGTTACATCTAGAAAAACTGACTGTTTGTGCGAATTATGGGCTGGTGGAATCATTGGTCCGTACTTCTTCAAAAACGATGATGGCCAGAACGTTACAGTCAATGGTGATCGGTATAGAGCCATGATAACTATCTTTTTCATTCCTGAATTGAACAACCATGATGTGCAAGAGCTGTGGTTTCAACAAGACGACGCAACATGTCACACAGCTCGTGCCACAATCGATTTATTGAAAGACACGTTTGGTGACCGCCTAAATTCACGTTTTGGACCTGTGAATTGGCCTCCAAGATCTTGTGATTTAACACCGCTAGACTACTTTCTGTGCGGCCATGTAAAGTCATTGGTCCATGCGGATAAGCCACAAACGCTTGACCATTTGGAAGACAATATTCGCCGTGTTATTGTCGATATACAGCCACAAATGTTGGAAAAAGTCATCAAAAATTGGACGTCCAGATTGGACTACATCCGAGCCAGACGTGGCGATCATATGCCAGAAATCATATTAAAACTGTGATGCCACAAGATTATCTTTCGAATAAAAAAAATTCTTGTCAATCGAATGATCCATCGTTGTTTTATTGCAATTTAAAGTTCTATACCTCTAAAAAAACACCCTTTATTTCACATCTGAACTTGCTGAAGGCACATGGTGAGAAAGAAGATAAGTACGTACACGATTTTTTAACCCCCACTTTTTCCCCAATTTTTTTTTCCACCATGTATCTATACGAAAAAAACAAGCAACCAACATATGTCGAATATGTATGAAAATGTTAGTCTATCTTAGTATCGAGTTTAACTTTTGATACTCTTGATTAAGTATTTTTATTCATTATATGCACCAAATGATGTTTTAACAAGAGATCAGCGAATATTCAATCAACTTCATTACGTTTTCGTGTTGGTGACATAACTGTTGTTTTTGACAAAATGGAGTGATAATCACAAAACAACTTCAGTTTTTCGACAATATACCCATCTTTCTCAACTGTCTGAATGAATATTCATTGTGAATATTCATTCAAAAATATTAAAATCTGAAATAACTTATCAACCATCTGAAAGAATTGACTTATGATACTTTGAGTTCGAATCTCCTCAAAATTAACTGACGTTCGTAGGTTACACGTATTGATTCAAATTTAATTTAACAACGAAGAAATCAGTGTGGAAGCTCTTCTGAAGATTTGTGAAACATATCAATATCTGAAAGAGAGGTTCAGCTTTTCTGGTTATAATTTTCGTTTCGGTTATGACTTCTAGCGGATAAATATTTGTTGAGCATCTGCTCTTGTATGCGCTCGATAATAACAACAAAACTTCGATAATAATCTTCAATCTACTTAGTGAAACAGTGGAAACTTTAAGCCATTCATTCATCCACAAACTGAGGATGAAGTTGTTAAGTTCTAGAGCTATTGTATACCAAGAGCTATTTAGGAAATTCTATCAAATTATTACCATTATATGCAGCCATCTGAATTCAAAGGTGAGGATAGACGGAGAGCGTTGCTTATATTCACTAAATTACAAATAAGATATTAGTTCATATTTGTCTATGACCAAAGAGGATTCAATCCTATCAGACGCTTTGCAGATTATAGATTATTAGATGAAACACAAATCACGTCATCACATTTTGGGGTAGGTTTCTGTTGGAAACAGCAAAGAGATAATCATTAATCGAGTCGACGGATACTTGATGAAAATCTGAATACATAATTTGAATAAAACTAAGTAGTTTTTCGATTTTCACTATAATTAATTCAGAAACATGACAATATCGTTTCGCCACCACAGTGGCTTCATCAGATTTTGATGATAAACTGACCGTTTTGACTGAATTGTTCTTGGAATCTCAGAAAACATTTCGTTTTCCATTTCCAGAACGGTTTTCAAAGTGACAAAAAATTGAAAATATAACAATATGAAAAATAACTGGCTCTTGGATTTCAGAGCATACATTTTATTAAGAGAGTCTATTGGGCCAGGAATACACTGTGGCAGAATTCTAAAGTCACTCAACCTGATGAAATTGAACCACAAGAAGAGTATGTCGATTCAGCGAGGCAAATATTCCATTACTAAAGAAATGATTCAATACCAAAGACTAGAAAAACGTAGATATAAGAAAGTGAAGAAATGATAAAAAAATGCAAAGTGTTGTTGACATAAACACAATATTGATTTAGAGTTTCAATTACTGTGAAAATGCTCGCTTTACCAGGCATGCAATGAAAGATTGAAGCCGTTGAATACACTCATATAATGAAAATAAGAACAAGATGGAAATTTCAGTAACATCAACAAACTCCAGTTTATTTTAATTTTCGCTCAAATTTGATACATTCATTCACTCAACTCGAAAGGGAATATGACTTCGTCAAATTTTCTTTCCGGCGTTCGGAAACAAATATTCTCTGTGGGACTGTTTATCTTCACGAAGTTGAAGTGCCAATTACCAAAGTAATTGGGACTCGAATTTGGATCGAAATTATTTACAATCTACGATTGAACTAATAACCTAATTCCTGTTGAGAAGTAGACCATGAACTTTCTCACTACATTTATTGAAAATAATTCAGTTAGATACTAAATATGTATATATATATATATATATATATATATATATGTAAATAATATTTGATGCGGAAGAAAATTGAATGAAATTGAAGATAAAGATGTGGGTTATGCCGATAGCATATCCCGCAGATTGGTAGCAGCCGTTGACACGTGTTTCGAGTTACGAGAGTTGAGTTCGTGTTTCGAGAGCTTATTGGCTCTCCTCAGAACGGCGTAGCCAAGTTCTAGTTGTAGGAACCTGGAGGTGAAGAACACAAGAAGAAAAACTAAGAAAACCAGACAACGTCTGAAGGAAGTCGCAACATTTAAGGCTACGCGTTTGTTCTTTCCGGATTGGAAACTGCTTCGACCGTCAGGTGACTATTTACCTTTAAAGGATACTCTAAGCCGAGACGTTGAAAATATATAAATAATATTTGAAAATCAAATATATATCAAATATTATTCATATATTTTCAACGTCTCGGCTTAGATCATCCTTTGAAGGATGAATAGTCACCTCACGGGCAAAGCAGTTTCCAAATTTCCCAATCCGGAAAGAATAAAAGCGTAGCCTAAAATCTTGCGACTTCCTTCAGAGGTTGTCTGTTTTTTTTAGTTTCTCTTCTTGTGTTTTTCACCTACAGGTTCCTACAACTAGAACTTGGCTACGCCGTTCTGAGGAGAGCCAATAAGCTCGAAACACGTGTCAAGGGCTGCTACCAATCTGCGGGATATGCCCATAATCTTCAATTCCATTATATATATATATATATATATATATATATATATATATATATATATATATATATATATATATATATATATATATGTGTAGAAGATATATTTTCACAGGTTGTGTGGTTCATTTATTAATACTTTAATTCGGATGTTTATATTGAAATAACGTTTGATTCGTCACTGCGAGCTTTTTAAAATCATGTCATACAACAATTGCTGGGACACTAAAATATACGTTACAACTTGAAAACCAATAATCATCTCTACTTACAATTACAAAAAAAAAAACAGAATATTACATCAACGATCATATAAGATATCGAATTAACAGGTGTTGTTGGTCGGACAAGGGTTCGACGTAGAATGCCGCTATCTATCTTAGGTAGTATACTGGGCGGTTTGCGCATTTGTACCTAAAATTTTGCGATAATATTTTCATAATCAGTTTTTCATGAGAAGAATCCTTCTACTAACTTTACTTTTCGAGTCCGATTATCAACTATAATGTCATCAGACAATATCTTTTTTCTAGTAACAGTTCTTTATTCTCTACAGGTATAACGCCCAATTACAGAAAATAATGACAGTGTTGAATACATAACTAAATATTTAGAAAAAAGATTCAACTAAATAATTTAAAAAATGATTTAATAAAGAGCTCAATCTAATCTGAAAGAAATAGTAACTTATAACTACATTATAGCATTCTATGAAATAATACAAATAACTCAATCTAAATCAATTCATTTCAGTCAATTTTCGTTGTTCACATAAATCCTGATGGTAAATTCTATGGATTTAAAGTGAATGTCACAATTATTGGCAACTCTATTGAATGTAGACTCCATAAACCAAATGGGGGATAGAATTAGGGAGTTGGTCCTCGGAGTCTCTAGGTGGAATAATTCTGTATTACGAGAATTTTGCCTAGGAACATGAAATTTCAAAGCGGACAAGAGAGGACAATCAATACTATTGTGCAGTAATTTGTACAAAAATTTGAGTGAAAAAAAAAAACGAGAGAGAACCTGACCACCGACGCTATAGTCACAATCAATATGTCTTCCCAATATTTTGCTACATCTACTCCCGCTTGGCTTGCGAAGATTCGATCTTCCAAGGTGCATGAAGCATCTGTGTGAGGGCAAGCTAGAAGGTAGTTCATGATTTGGGCAGATCCACCCACACTCACACAGGTTGCTCCCAGATAGACTCCATTTGAACATATTTGGGGAACAGCGGCCGACGACCATTCTCAGTCGGTTTAAAGATCTCCATGTTTTGTATTGTAAGTTGGAGTCTCTGGCCAGTTATTCCTTTATCTCAATTATTGGATCCGGCACCTTCTCTTTCCAGAGTTCCATTCTTCGTTCTTCCAGGTTTAGCTGAAGCTTATTTGATGTAGCAATGAAACTCTTTCTTGACTTTAACCTTCTTGGGTATTGTGGCTGATATTCTGCTATGGATTCTCTCAAGTCATTAATTTGTTTTCCCCTTTCTATTTCAACTGCTGTCTGGCGACGGACAGAAGGAGGTGCAATCCCCACAATCGGGTACAATTTGGCCACTGGAGTATCCTTCTAGTTGTTGAGGATGTTGTTATAAATCTTGCTGAGTCCCTGTATTGCAGCTTTATCATTAACATTCGGATTATTTTTGATGAAAATCATCGCATTTATTTCACGTTTCCTTCGGTGGCATTCAGTTTATTGCATCTTAACAGCCGTGAAATTAAAACTATGATTCAAAATTAGTTGGTGATTCTTAAGAGAGGTGGAATTTCTATCATCGTATTTGTGCCCGTTTATTCTGTTCTGCAGATGTTGACAAGTTTGTCAGAACAATTGTCGCACCGTATTTGATATACCGTGTGAGTCGTTCTATTGGTAGGTAAACTGCTTTTTTACTGAGTATACATGCTTTGTGAGACTTGATGTCGTATTTGTTGAGGAGTTTTTGGATGTTTTCGGACAGGTTAGGAACGTAAGGTATGGACGCAAAATTTGTCAAGATCTTTCCTCTTTCTTTTTCATCGCTTTTGTTTTCGCCAGTTTTCCGATGTGGGCAGGATTTTTCAATTCTCTGTTGGAATATTGCATTTAACATCTTTGTAGGGTAAGCGTTGTCAAAAAGTACCTGTTTCGCTTTTTTTATTGATCGGGGTTGGTATTCTGGATCACTCAATATTATTGCTCGATCAGCAAGACCAATAACCACAACTTTTATTTTGGAGCTGAATGATTTTGCAAAAGATTATACCAGAGTTCAATGATATTGCTTATTTTTGAATATCAAGGTTACGTCCAAATCATTCTGCGGAAGAATGCAACTCGAACTATACTCGAAAATAATCAATGGTTTTCAAGCAATAGAGATCCAAACGTTTATGCATATAACATTTTGCATTTTCGTAATGAATATGAGATATGAGGTCCCTTGAAAATTCACTCAGCGCATTCGAGACGCTTGATGTGATGAATAATTGAGATTTCATATACCACCCTAGGAACAACGTCATAAATACATAAATTCGATTACCATTCTTCACAACTGTATCCTTGAAACATTTATTATTCAATGTATACAAAAATTATTCTAGTGGCTCAATAATGAAATGTTTAATTTTCGTAACGTTGTAAGAAATTACTTCTTTCATTTTCATACAGTTTGCTAGCAATGTTGATGGTTTTTGATAATTTGGTGTAAAATATAGTTGATGTATGTATATCAATATCTTATAACAACATGAACACATAGTTTGAGTTTGAGGATTATTTCATTTCATTTGAAGTGAAAAAGGTAAGTTAAATGTCGACTTCATTGAAATATTAACTTATACTACAAATACAAGAAGACATTTTCAGCGTAAAATAATTTCCATAGAGTAATCTTAATGTATTCCTTACGATCCTCACTCGATTTCATCTTCAGATATTCTAATTCATTCATAGCAGTTAAGTAACGACGATTTACATGTGAAGAGGCATGATATTGATATCGTTCTCCTATAGACACCTTCCAATAAGCCTGTTAATTCCTTGGTGTATTCCCCCAAATGCGTGGAGTTTATCACACTAGAGCCGGGGAACTCCTTAATCCATTGAGGATTAAATCTTGAATTCCTATTCCTTGCTTTCCTTCCCCACGATTGAGCCTGTTAAACCAAAGAACATATCTCATACGTGCCTCTCGAATACAAATATTCTGAATTTACTTGAGATAGATTTTTCTCCACCTGCATATTAAATACTGAACAGTTTTTTCTATATTCCTGCTCAAAAAATTGCAAAGCTCAACAGATCATTTTCACTGCGATCATGTGAAACTCCATTATGTCGTTCGTTGAAAAAACAAGTTTATGAAGGTGGATTATGTTGAATCGATGAAAAATTTTATTATGTTCAACCGCGACACATTGAAATGCAGGTGAAAGCGGAAACTGAAGAACTCTACGATCGAATATTCGATCTATCAGTGGTGAAGGAAAATACATTCATTTTCATATCGATTGATTCGGCCACTTCTTAACACCACTTATAACACCTGATTCAATTTTTCTGCGAACATGAGAATGTATATATATATATATATATATATATATATATATATATATATATATATATATATATATATATATATATATATATATATATATATATATATATATATATATATATATATATATATATATATATATATATTTATTTATATATATATATATATATATATATATATATATATATATATATATACCAGTAATTGAATATAACTGGTATTTGAATACCAGTATTATATTCAATTATATTCGAATCATATTCAATTGGAATTTGAATGAAATAATTCGAAATATACGCGAGACCTTGCAGGATCAAGAATAGAAAATTCAATTTTCTCATTTAGAAATACACCACTGAACAGTGAGAGCCAATTACTGAGTGTAAAAAAATTTAAAGAATTCACAACTCATGAAAAATTAAATTATAGAGAATCAAAAACTTACAACAAACACATATGGACGATATAACTCTGTAGACCAACTGAAATGAAAAATTACCCACAAAACTACACGAGAATACGTATTTTTATTCCCTTATATGTATATATATATATATATATATATATATATATATATATATATATATATATATATATATATATATATATATATATATATATATATATATATATATATATATATATATATATATATATATATATATATATATATATATATATATATATATATATATATATATATATATATATATATATATATACATATATAAATATATATATATATATATATATATATATATATATATATATATATATATATATATATATATATATATATATATATATATATATATATATATATATATATATATATATATATATATATTTGTATATATGTATATATATATATATTGTTTTTATTATTATTATTATAACGATTGCTCCCCATGAGGAGAGCGATTGAACTTGAAATCGTAATTATTAGGACTTCTGCTTCATCTTTTTTTCCTCCTCAAAGCGCTTCATCCTCTCTGAATGCTCTTTCTTCCGTTCATCTCTACATTTTATTCCAAGATGGCACAATTGATTTTTGCCGAAATATGCATTTTATAGCGACTCTCAGTGTCATCTTCGAGATCTTTTATATTCTGTTACAGATCTTTTTGGACCTCTTTTAGTCACCCTGTTCCGCATTTACTGTTTATGATTATATCAAGTAGTTGCTTCGAAATTCTGGACTGTTTCATTCTGTATATATGTGCATAGAACTCTGCTCGTCGTTTTCTGATTTCTTCCTTTATCGTATTTGTATCGTAAATATTTATGAGAATTTTTTTTTCTTGTTTTTCTATTTCTCTAATTCTTGAATGAGCATCAATAACCATTATTTCAGCTGCGTAGATTGCTTCTGGAAGAATCGTAGTGTTATAGTGCCTCAATTAGTCTCCGCTCGAAATACTCTTTTGGTTATAGTACTCCCATGTTAGCTTGAAGGCCCTGGAGCTTTCTTAGAGTAAACATCTTATCCTCAGGTAGATGCTATTACCTGTTCAGATTGATCTAAAGTTAGATTCTAAAACTTAAAATTTTGAAAATTTCTGAACTCTTAGATAGTGAAAAGTGAAATTTATAAACACAAGTGAAAAGATCATATTTATTTATAAGTGCGTGAACAATAAAAAAAAAATCATAGTGAAAGTGAATAAAAACCTTATACATTCCCAAAATGGGAAGAAAACCTAAAAGGAAACCAACGCGTTCGCGATCAAGATCGCCGCAAAATGAATCCGAGATGATTCTCTCATTTGATTCGTCAAGTGAGGAAAGTGAGTCAGGCCATCAACTTATGCACAAAGTTGCAAAAAAAGTAGAAGAACCAGAGATCAAAACAACAACAGACACCGCCCCCAAGATTGTACCCAGCGTGACAACCAATAACAGATTCGGTATTCTTACCGATGAAATTTTAATCGACAATAATAAAACATCGCAACAAACACAAGAAGATTCCATCCCGAAGAAGGTAACAAAAAAATTACCTCCAATAATCATCACATCTAAAATTGATAATTTCGTTAAATTTCACGAAGAAATTCGTAAATTTACAAATAATAGTTTCCATGCTAAATACATGAATAATGGAACAGCAAAAATATTCCCGCACACAATAGAGGCAAAGAACAACCTGACCACCGAATTGAGTAAAGAAAGAGTCCAATTTTACACGTACACATTACGTGCAGAAAAAACAAATAAAATTGTGATTAAGGCAGCCCCACATATGAATGAGAAATTACTTCTGGAAGCACTAAAAACTGAAAATCCAGGAATTGTAGAAGTCATCCGACTTCTAGGAAAAGGAGAATTATCCCACTCGTATTTAGTGAAATACGAGAAGTCAACAACCAAACAGGAAATCCAAACAATCAGACACGTCGACAATATAAAAGTTAACTGGCAGCCCTTTTCCAGGAAACAAAGGGTTACCCAATGCTATAGGTGCCAACGTTTTGGGCATGGTAGTTCTAATTGCTACCTGACGCCCAGATGCGTAAAATGTACAGGTAGTCACTTCACAAAGGAGTGTACAAACATGAAAGGACAGAATCCGGCTCAATGCACAAACTGCAAGGGGCCTCATCCAGCCAACTTCAGTGGATGCCCGGCGTACCTGGAGTACCTGCAAAAATCAAATAAAATTGAAAACGCTAGACCTAAGGTAAATGAAACTCAAACTAAATACGACTTAACAAAAGCTGTAAATCAAATAAATATGCAAACATTTCCTCAATTAAGAGTAAAATCTAATCCTATTACGGCACCAACAATGCCACTAAATTATAGTCAGGCCGTTAAACGGTCAATAGAAAAGGTACCTGAACAAATTCCAACAAATTCAAGTCAATCTAAAAATGTAAATTCTGAAAATTTTGAAGATTTCCAATCCCTTCTTAGGGAACTTAATACTTTAAATACCTTCTGTAACCTGAAAGATTTATTGAATATAGTTAGAGAGCTCAATCAAAAAATGAGCAAAACATCCAGTCAACTGGAGAAAATTCTAATTCTCCAAGAATTATCTACAAAATACGGCTTATGAAATGGTTCTCACAAACGCGCTCAAAATTATATCGTGGAATGCAAATGGCATTCGTCATAAAGTAAACGAATTAGAACAACTTATCAATGAAATGAATGTTGACCTTGTATTTATCCAAGAAACAAAATTGAATAAGCTCAATCCTCCGAAAATTCCAAATTACACAGCCATAAATAAGCCAAATGGGCGAGCATATGGATTATTAATATATCACAAATCATCGCTAAATATAATTGAACTAGATGAAATTTTTGAAAACATCGAATCTCAATTTATAAAAATAGACGACATCAAATTATCAAACATTTACGTCACTCACCACTCAAATGTAGATTCAATAGAATGGAAAAATAAATTTAAATCTAGCAAGAACCTAGCGGTCATTGGTGATTTTAACGCTAAACATCAAAACTGGAATAATAAAAATTCAAATAGTTTAGGCCGTAAATTCAACAAAATAATTTCTGATAATATATTCATAAACATTGAATATCCTCAAAACGCACACACGCATTATCCTTATAACGGAAATTCAAATTCATCTACTATAGATTTTGCCCTCACTAAAAAAATTGAACTCAATAAAATTGAATCAATAAATGCACTAGACTCCGATCATTATCCTATTTATTTAGAAATAAAAACCGCTTCACGGAATCAAAATAATTCAAATCAAAAATTTAAATATAGTACAAATTGGTTAAACTTCCGAAAATCACTCAACAAAATTCCACCAGTAACAATAGATCTTCTGTCAACAGCCGAAATTGATACTGAAATAGATAATATCACAAAACAAATTTCCTCAGCATATAAAACTAATACTATCAAATTTCTAAACAAATATGAATTCAAAATTCCCGAGCATATAAAAACGCTCATAAATTTCAAAAAAAAACTGAGAAGAAGATTACACAATCAATACAATCCTCTTCTCAAACAAGATATAAAGGAAATAACCCAATATATCAATGCATCAATTAATTCAATTAAATCAAAAAATTGGTCTGATAAGTTATCTCAAATAGAGAATAACACAAATAACATGTGGAAAATAGCAAAAAGTTTAAAAGTAGATAATCAAAATTACAACATACCTCCAATTCACGATGTAGATGGAATTAAAACTTCCGATATAGATAAAGCGGAAGCAATAGCCGATAGTTTCGAAAAAACACACTTACCGACAGAAAATTATTCCAGTTATAGCACTGAAAAAAAAATTAACAGAGAAGTGAAGAAAATATTAAACTCAGCCGCTATTTTCCAACTTTCAGATTATACAAATACATATGAAATTAACAGAATAATTGGAAAACTACCGAGAAACAAAGCTCCAGGGGAATACAAAATCACTAACGAAACTATGAAATCTCTTCCGATAAATATTATTATATCATTAAAAACAATTTTCAATTCATGTTTCAAGTTACAATATTTTCCAAGGAATTGGAAAAACGCAATAATACTCCCTATTAAAAAACCCAACAAAAACCATACTTTTCCACAGAACTATAGGCCAATAAGCCTTCTGCCAACATTATCGAAAGTTTTTGAAAAAATTATTCTCAATAGAATAAAAAATTACATAAAGAAAAATGAAATCACACCTATTATTAATGAGCAATTTGGATTCCAAAAAAACAAAAGTACAACGCTCCAACTTGCTAGAATAACTGATAAAATCACAAAAAACTTTAATAAAAATAAAACAACGTCCATATTAACTTTAGATATCGAAAAGGCTTTCGATACAGTCTGGCACAAGGCCCTAATATACAAGTTACATTTTTCAAAATTTCCATTATTTCTCACAAAAACAATAGCAAGTTTCTTACACGGAAGAACATTTCAAGTTGAAGTAAACAAAATGCTATCAAATCAAAAATGCATAAAAGCAGGCGTTCCCCAAGGAGCAATATTATCTCCGACGCTCTTCAATTATTACGTTAATGACATACCTAAAACGAAAAAAACAGAAATCGCGCTGTTTGCTGATGACACAGCAATCATATCCGAAAGTTGAAAAACTGATCAAAATATAATTAAAATTCAAAAACATATCCATATCTTAGAGAAATTCTACGATAAGTGGAAAATTAAAATTAATGCTGAAAAAACTAATATCACTCACTTCTCCACCAAAATTAAAGATAAACCTAACATCAATCTATCCATTTTTAACACAGTAATTGATAACACAAATAAGACAAAATATCTAGGAGTCTTACTTGATAAAAAATTAACCTTCAGTGAGCATATAAAATCACAAATGAACAAAGCTACGGGAATTGCTAAAAAATACTATCCTATCATAGCTAGAAATAGTAAACTTTCATTAAAACACAAACTTTTAATTTATAAAGCAGCCATAAGACCAATTATATTATATGCTTGTCCCATTTGGAACCGAACATTCAAATATAATTACAATTCACTACAAAAATTTCAAAATAAAATGCTTAGAACAATCACAAATTCCTATATTTTCACACCGATCCATGTCATCCATAGAAAGGCTAAAATTAATACAATACGACAGGAAATCAAAAAACAAACTAGAAATTTCTTTGACAAACAAGCTCCACATTCAGTATACACTAAAAATATTATTAAACAAAGTTCGAAATCATTACCCTTCAGGCTAAAACATAAATTAATCCACGATATAATTTTCGAGTAAAGGTGTGAATTTCTACTTGTATTAATGCGTAAAGGTAGGAAATTATACATGAGTAAGAAACCATTAAAAATAAGCATGATCATTAACAGCTGAGTTGTAACGTGAGTTTTATTTACCTAAAGTCTACCGTACACTCAACGATAAATTGAAGATTGATAGTATCACTTCAATAAAAAAAAAAATTTTCAAAAATCTTTATGATATATAATACGAAAATTTTTGTGGGAACATAAAAATGGCACAAAAATGAATTAAAACATTCCATTACATTTGAAAATAAAAAAAATAAATGAAAAAACGTGAGTTTTATTTACCTAAAGTTGAAGGCCCTTTAGAGCTTGGTTATTCTTTGTTCATGAGCTATTCGGTTTACACCTGAGGACTGCGTTACTTCTCTGAGATATTCAAAATGGCCATATTGCAGAATTTCACCTCGTTTTGTGATTGGAGATGATTTGTTTTTTGGTTTTCTTTCCATGTATTGGGTTTTATCATAAGGAATATGTAACCCGGTTTCCTGCGCAATTTCATATAGTCTTTTTACGGCGACAATCGCTTCATATATATATATATATATATATATATATATATATATATATATATATATATATATATATATATATTTCGAAAGTTTTTAGCAATAACAGGCTTTTTTTGATGAGAAAAAGTTTATTTTTGTTGACGTTTCGTTGTTATATTACAACTTTGTCAAAACTAATGAAAAATTGAATTTATGAGTTACTATAGATATCAAATGTCAAACTTATTTTTTAGGAAAATGAAATTAGTTTTTTTGTCTTCAATCTTCACTCATTGATTTTCATTATCAGAGGAAAATTTCTGGCTTAGCATTCGCTTCGGAAGTTTTAGTCTTCTTCAAAAAAAACAGGCAATAAATCAATTTCAAGAAATATATATATATATATATATATATATATATATATATATATATATATATATATATTATATAGTGCTTATGGCACTGAATGAAATATTTCAGAAAATGAACACTAGAACATTCATTCGAAAAAAATTACCAAACAAATTAACAAAACAAATTAACCAAAAGAATGTTATAGTAGAGCTAGATATGTGAAAGTGTACGATGTGATGTCTCCATTATCCTTCAAGGGATAAATGTTAGAGAAATATTGAAATCGATGCCACACCTGATGGAAGTGCGAGATCTATGTTTCGTTCTGTAAGGAACTCGTCAGTAGCACCACGTCTATCGAAGTGAGGCATGATGCATGAGATGCCTCATGATGCATGAGGCACCATGAGGCGGCATGATGCATGAGATGAGAAGTCTCATTTCAAAACAGACTAAGGCCAGGATGCAACATTATACAATATCACATTAACCAGTTCAGGCAACAATCATAAAGATGTAAACTAAACTAATAATTGAAATATACAACAATATACATAAACATTTTCACAAATATATACATCCTATCACGAGTTAAGACACCTCCATCAAGACCACTGAGCTAATCACCACCACCATCCAAGCAAACACCATTGGTGACAATTCTCTTCTCATTTTGTTTCCAAGAAAAATCAAATATGAATACATTGTGCCCAAATATTCAATGCCCTTCCTTGAGTTCATGGGATTATGACATTGTGCTATTCGCACCATTTCCATGAATGTACGTTTTTTATAATTCGGTTCCGAGTCCAAAATGCAGATACTGTCATAGTCAGGATGATGATCTTCCGAGTTTACATGATGAGCCAAGGCACACGAATTTTTTAGACTTCTAATATTGCTAATTTTTGTAAAGACTATGTTTTTATATATATTTGTGAATTTCGATTTATAGTAAATTTGTGATGTGGTTGTTATCGGGTTGGGTCGTTTTGACATCATAAAGTGAGACAACAGGACTAATGATGTAGTTTACGTGTACTGGGCGTTCAAGGTTTGACATTGAAGTTTACGTCTATCAATATCGCTTCATATTAACTACTTTCAGTGTCAGTCATAACCTATTAGAATTGTCACGTGGATGTGAGCTGTGCCATGTGGTCTGAAGAATTAATTTTATTAGAACTTAATTAACATATTTATATTTTGAATCTCACCATCGTAAGTAATATTCACGTCGTAAGCTTCTTCACCAATTGATTGTGATTTAATTTGTAGCACTCCTGAAGAAGAAACAATACAGTTTCGAAAGCTCAAGCATAGGAAAAAAGAGCCGTCTTGTTTGATTTCACCTTGACTGATATCCCACTAATACCTTTTCTATATCTTAACTAGTCAGTCGTGATTACCATTACATATATATATATATATATATATATATATATATATATATAAGAAAGCAGATTTGTTAATATCAAAATCTACAGTGTTGGAGTTGTATCTTGATATTCGAATGTTTTTCAGTGGACATATATTTATGTTTGATTCGTGTCGTAATTCAGAAGGCACGTCACGCACAGTCTGAAACATCTGGACTTGGAAACAGAAACCGACTTTTCTTGTTTATTGCATTTCCTGCAAAGTAGTTAGGATTTCACACGAAACCAGATATAATAACATCAGGCGAAAAGTTAGGAAGTAATATAGCGAAAAATGTTGGGCAATTATATAGAGACTAGAAGTTTCGTCTTATATTCCCAGCAGGGAAGGCTACACGCATCTTGTAGCCGTTCTCGAGGCAGAATTGACGAATACGTTTTGTTTCGATCTTTAATTCTACTCGCTCATGATATTTTACGAAGTTGGATAGAATGTTTTTTTTCTGAAAAACCCAAGCATCGGATAATTAAGAGGATTACTGAAACGGCTGTTCTTTTTCCGACTGAAACAAACATCAATTCCATTAAAGTTTATCGAACATTGTTGCGAAAGTATATTAGTCAATGGTTCATCAATTGAATTAAATAAATCCTGAAATTGAAGTTCGAAACTCCTGAGAACTTTTAGATTGATTCGGTCTTTCACTAATGATTTATGCTATCGATTTCAGCTACTTCCCGATTTCAAATCAAGGTTATTTAGACTAGGAGCTGGAGAGAGTTGAGTATGTAAAATATGAGGAACGTATTCTGGAAATTCTTTTAGTCTCATAAAAGCTTGTACATCACGAATCTAGATGTCGCAGGAAATATTTCTGGTCTAATTTTTTTTATCGCACCCCCTCTCAGATATCGAGTAAATCGATCAAACGACTGCTTCAGAGCTATTTTGATGACTGTTTTAGCGATAATAACCAATTTTTTCTATTGATATCAGATATACAGAATGTGTTGGTGAATTGGACCCTGGGGGTCCAACGGTCTCCCCCTAAATACTTTTTTCGGTTGCTGAAAGCTTAAATTGAAATGATGAAACAAAATAGAAAATTTAATCTTTCTTCACATTGATTTTTTTGAGAGGTTCGTTTTCTCGCCCTCGCCCCCCTTCCATAGCTCGGAAGCTGATAAAAAAAAAGTTGAGGATGGAAACTAGTTACTCATAAAAAAAAATTTTCATAAACAAACGATTTTGATGTCATTATTACTACATTTCTGTAGAGACATTATAAATACATTTGAAGAATGAAATGAAATTAATTTGTGATTTTCCGCAAGCACAGGCTTTTTTTGGCATGGGATGAACATTTACAAGACTAAATCGAAAATTCTGGTGAAGATCACTTTGTCAAACACCGTGGGTAAATTTGCCATATTTTTTTCAAAACCTAATAATGTATATCCAATGGAAACTTGTCTTGGTTGCACAAAAAATATATTAAAATACTTGCTTGACAAGTGTTTCGAGATATTAACCGATTTTCAAATGCTTAACTATCTTCAGTACTGTAAACAGGTTGCAGTAGGGGTACATTCTGAACAATTGTCTAGCAATCAATTCGATATAATTTTTGTGAAACTAATTTAATTGCTTTTTATTCAATATATGTACAATGAATCAAAATATTCAATGTTCCACCAGCAGATCAGCAAACATTCAATCAAGCCTATTATGGTGTAATCAATTGGTCAGAATTCATCCATAAATATGTGTGTGCTGATGCTCTCAAGAAATATAAATGTAGGGCTAAATTTAATGCTCAAATTTCTCTAAATAAATTCCAGCCGAAGCCGATGTTTTGAGAAATTCCTTTATACCGAGGTTCATCAGCAGTTTATTGTTTCTTTGGAAGGAGAAACCTGCCAGGGTTTCTAATTCTTCCAATTGTTCGATACTTAGGTATAGGTTTACTAAATCTACTAAACCTTCTTGTGCAGAATCCAACGATGCTGCTTTCAACCTTGTTTTTCAGCACAATCGTCTGAAGGTAGGTTTTCGTCAAGTAATTGAGCAGTCAAACTGAATCCTGAAATATACTTCTTTTCGTAATTACTGTAGAAGTATACACCTCAACAACCTAGACGTCCTTTTGTTCTGAGGAAATGAAATATGTGATAAAATATCTTCGAATCGGCTTCTAAATGGTTCGAATTAAAGTCAAGTACTTCGATAAATGAAGAGCCTTGTACAAGAATCAATTTGTTGGATCATCGAATCTTCTATATATATGGAGAAACCGAACGAGCTGTAACTTATTTTCAGTATCTGAAAATAAATCTGTGCTATTTGTTGGAATTTTTGTGTGATGATTTGAAATCACAATATCGTTCGGCCTTTACTCTAAGTATTTTATCGCAATGTCATATTTGTCAAACAAAATATCTATCCGTTTTACATTTTACTCCAAGAACATATTATTAATACTTTTGAAGAATGCCTCAGAAAAATCGGCAAATGTGTTGCAATTGTTTGATTGATTTCGATTAACAAGTTTCATACCATCAACGATATACATGTTTGAAGAATGTCAAATTAATAAATACATCTTGCCGCGCGTTTGTAGCATTTTTGTGATTATTTTCAGTTTCTACAGCTAGTTCGAGTTCTGGAGATTTCATGTAAAATCCTTCTGATCGAAAAAGTACCTGCGTAATTGAGAGTTTGATAAGATGCTACAATTCTTTCTTCAAAACTGCTTTTTTTCTGCTTGTTGAAACAGATTCGTATCCGTTGCATCTTGCAATTGTATGCACTGTTTCCATGCACTTTTTTTGTTCTGATACATTTTGATGTACTTTTCTCTAATTCCGCAGAATTACTCACAAAGGTGACAAATTATTTTTATTCAATTGGTTCGGAAAACTTCTTTCATTTCAGCACAAATCGCTTATTTTCGATACTCGTATTTAAGTACTCAACAGGGCGGAAAGAGATTAATAATAATAACAAGTTCTTCATTCTCAACAGGTATAATATCCAATTACAGAGAATAACATAATGTTGAATAATAATTGAAATGAAAGAGATATAACAAAGAGCTCAATCTAATCTAAAAAAATTAAAATAGTAAACTAATAACTAAATAATAACATTTAATGAAATATTACAAAGAATTCAATCTGAATTATTTCGTTTTGGTCAATGTCCCTTGTTCACAAAACTCCTTATAATACCTTCTATGGAGTCGAAGTGAATGTCACAATTACTGGCAACTCTATTGAATGTAGATTCCATAAACCGTATAATTGTATTAGCGAGTTAGTCCTTGGAGTCTCTAGGTGGAATAATTCTGTAGAACGAGAATTTTGCCTAGGAACACGGAATTTCAAAGCGGGCAAGAGAGGAGAACAATCAATACTGTTGTGCAGTAATTTATACAAAAATTTTAGCGATAAAGTTTCTCTCCTGCTCTGCAATGAGATTAAACTGAATCGACTCAATAATTCGTTATGATTGACTCCTCTCTGTGGATAAACTTTATCCTCCCTCCAAACTAAGAAGTTCAAGAACCTTTTCTTAATTTATCATCAAATAGATCCTTGTAAATATATCGAAGGGAGTACTGCTGGTTGTCATTTTGGGGTCGCAAGCACTAAAATATTAATGACTGAGATTGAATTCTCGCTTAACTCTTGGTGAAACATAATTGAATATTATATTAAATTGTCAATCTCAAATGGTGAATCTCAAACCGGTCAGAATGTAAATGATGGTCAAGGTGGAACCCTCACGTCACCTCAGGTAGTAAAAAAGCAGTTGTGAGGGTGTTTGGGCGACCCTGATACTCACATACTTACTACAGAAACTCAAACGAAGAAAAAAATTTTTTGTCCCAATTAATTCGAACAGCATAGTACAAGCATTACAAATACTTGTTAAACCCAAAAATTTGATATTCTCAGCAAATAACAGAATGTGATACGGAAAAACTTAGTTCTTTCCACGTTTCGTAACGCTTTGAAGTTTCGTAAAATTTTTCAAATAAAAAAAAACGAATAATCAGAATTACTTTTTTTCTTAGTAGAGTACCTAAGACAATTTTTAGTGAATTTTAGTGATAACTTTTGATACAAGAAATCTTCAACATTTCGCTATAAATTGCAGGTTTTTGGCAACTCCAAAAAAATCATTTCAGCTCCTAACTTGTAAATCATTGAATTTCGCAAATATGAGAAAAAACACGGAGAGTTGCTTTTTCTCATTATATATAAAATTCATAAAATTGAATTTTAACTCCTGCTGAATGAGATGTTCTCTGTTATCAAAATTTTTTTCGAAACGTTCACTTCTATTGAAAAAAAATATAAGCAACTACAATTTCAAAGTTAATTTCTATATGTTCCCAATTCATTGAATTGAATTCACATTTTATTCATGTACATATGACAGTTGGAAGTTCTATTGATTCTGTAGCTACTTGCTACATTAATTCAGCTATTCTCGTGAGAGCAGAACATTCCATTTGAACGAAAACAGTGCCTTCAGATATGTATTGTTTTCCGGTTACAACTTTACATCTATAGCAGCTGCCGTTCGGTCCGACAAGTTGAAATTAGGTTTCTGGGGTTTCCGATGGCAAAACGGAACAATTTCGAAAGTGGTGCTCTTTCGGATATTTTGAACATTTTTCCCTACTGTCAATATTTGCATCTAAAAACGTCTTCAGTTATTGAACATGTCACAATATTGCAAATGTCTTGAGGCCATTTTAATTCTTTTCAAACATTGAGAATACGCTAAGAATAGATAGAAAGCTCTTTTCGATTTTAATTCAATAATTCTCAATCGGTCCACAAGGTAGAATTATTTAGAACGATGAAGATGTACTTTATGTACTGAAGATGCCTGTCGGGTGTTTCAAAACTTTTTTGGAATAACCGCAGGTATTACCGATATGTTTAATGGGTTCTTTCAGGTCTGCAAGCTTTGCGCATCTCAGCGGTCCTTCTACATTCCATTCGAATGCCGAAAATTGTGAATTCAGTTTGTATTTTAGGGGTTACAAATATTTCTTCCCTCGGTTTCAGTGTTCATGTGAAATTTTAGGAATTTTGGGGTTTAATGAAGCTTTCTTCATGGTCCCAACTTTTCCAAAATGAGTTAGGAAGGAGTGCTCAAAACTTCTGTAATCCAGGGATTATTTGAAATATTTCTTTTCCCTTTCATTTCCATTATATTTAAAATCATAAAGCTTCGGCTTATTTTTTCAGTTCATGTTGACTGTCCTTTCAGATTCTCTACATGAGCTTTGACATTTTTCCAACTGCTTAACAAAAAAGTGGATGACACGATTATAGTAAAAGAAACTTTTCGCACTATAATTTCGGCAACGAGTGCCATGGAAATATTATAGAGACACATTATTTGTATTTTTCGCTATCAAATATTCCACAATCTCTTGAAAATTTGGAAGTTGAGTTGATAATTCATTATTCTCGTTAATTTCGAATAAATAATCTCCCATACGAGTATATTCCTATGAAGATTTTTGTCGTTATATATTCAACAGAATTGACGCTTCCTGCAAATTTAATGATGGTTGTCCTTGAACGTTTTCAGATTTGATTGGAACTTTTCATATTGAATGGTACATCTAAACTGGAGCTGAAATCTCCTCCATCTGCGATATGGGAGTAACAGGGTACAGAGGATTTTTCAATCACATGTTATTAGGTCAACGACATAATTAGCAATGTATAATTAATGATCTTTTCCATCTGTCAAAATCATATTTCATTGGAGCAAATGCCTAAATCTTCAATAGAGATGTATTTTGAAGATCAAAAGTCTCTCAAATCCCAAAAAAGTTGAACGAAGTTACCCTTGTCTCTATTAAAAGATGGACGTTTGGTTGAAACGATTTGAAGTACCACAGGGATATGTTCTAGGTCAATTGCTATATCTCCTATATACCGTTGAAATTTCAGAACAAACAGTCGCTGAACTTGCAGATGTCACATGAGTACGACAGTCAGTCTAACTGAACAAGAGACTAATGGAATACTCCTAGAATCGTTCAATCAAGTCAATGCATGAACGAAAAGTTGGAGCATTGCTGTTAACGAAAATTAATACATGCATGTAAATTTTATTACCGAACACAGTGACCGAATGCAGAGATATTATCAAAAATCATGCCATTCCATACAAGTATCTAGCCATATAACCGACAATTCACAAAAAAGTTTTTCTCACTTCTAGTACCTACAAACAACACCTACATTTCTTTTATTGAGTTGAGATTACACATTTGACATTACAGAGTGGAAAATTAGAATTGTATTGCTCAATGTGAGCGTTATTGGACAGTGCTTTTAGTAATCGATATGAGAATTCCTTCGGAAAATAACAGCAAAGCTTGAATACCTCATGTTTTCAAAATAACGGCTCAGTGAGAATACATCTCGACATATCGTTCTCACGAATAATTTGAGCGTTCTAAATAGTATGCGAAGGTTCACATTTCAGCAAAAACAAGTATTACATCTGAGAGAATGGCTGTGAAATACTTATTCGTTGTTTTTCTACTCAGACCTGTAAATTTAAATTGAAGTAGCCCAGGTGATTCGAAAACAACTCTGCGCGTTTCAGCTTAATGAAGCCAGGATACTGATTGTGCCTAAAAACTTTCTGAATCAACCCCTAAATCAGCCAGAAATGTGAAATAAAAGAGTGATTCTCCAGGGTATTTTGCTCGCTCAATTTAATTATAGACTGAGTGCCATTGGAAATGAAACGAAGGGAATTACCTAATTCCTTATGGCGATAACCACATCGATAATGCAGTAGTTTACAACAATTATTCAACAGTTGGTAGCGTTGTTGATTTTTATGCTTCTTTATGGAAATTATTTTCGATGAACAAACAATTGATTCCGCATAATTTGCATTTTTTTGGCATGGCGTATTACCTCTTCCTCGAATTGGATTGAAGTTCCTTCACAATGAATCATGTATTGAGTACGATGTCTTTCATTTGCTTCAATCCATTCAGAATCACATGAAACATTTTTGCAGAAGATACCAACCCAACTATAATAACAGTAATCCTGATGTTGTTTGAAATCTCGAAGAAGTGTATGCACAAATATCACTATTGCAATCTATCAAAAGATTGTATATTCATGATGACTAAACAGTTTTGTGGTAATCTCTTGGAAGATGAATTTGATTATCTGAATTTTATATTTCGAACCATGGTGGAAGACATCTATTTTTCAAAACTTGGGATGTTCCCACTATTTTTATATTCATGTTTCAACATCCCGATTTGTATTGAATCATGTTGAATATTAGTGTCATTTTCATTGTTATGGTTGAAACAGTGAAGGTCAGATATCTATATAGCTTCGATGTTCGGTACTTCGATGTTCGGTTAAACCTACGCTTTAACGCCGATTCCGTACGTCCCAAGAATACGATGTGAATTGAACCCACCAAGAAGCCGAAAGCGTTGAAGGTTCATTATTCAGTTTGGCTACTGAACCTTTATAACGTCTGAAATTTAGTTTCATATTGATAATGGTGCAAGTACTTTCACATCTTAGTGCAGTCGAATTTTTTCTGTTCTGTATAAAAGACAATAAAACTGTTATACTTCAGTCTAACTCTAGACTGAAGATTAATAATAATAATGAACATAACTTCTTTATTCTCAACAGGTATATCACCCAATTAGAGGAAATAATAACAAGGAATAATATATTTAACTAAATAATAAAAATGAAAAAGATATAACAAGGAGCTCAATCTAATCTAAAAAAATAGTAACTAATAATTACATTATAGCATTCTATGAGAACTTACAAAGAACTCAATCTGAATCAATTCATTTTAGTCAATTTTCTTTGTTCACATAACGCCTTATGATAAATTCTATGGAGTCAATGTGAATGTCACAATTATTTGCAACTCTATGTAGACTCCATAAACCAAATGGGGATTGTTTTAGGGAGTTGGTCCTCGGAGTCTCTAGGTGGAATAATTCTGTATCACGAAAATTTTGCCTAGGAACACGAAATTTCAAAGCGGACAAGAGAGGACAATCAATACTATTGTGCAGTAATTTGTACACAAATTTTAGTGATCAAGTTTCTCTTCTGCTCTGCAATGAGATTTAACTAAATCGTCTCAATAATTCGTTATGATTGACTCCTCTCTGTGGATAAACTTTATCCTCCCTCCAAACTAACAATTTCAAGAACCTTCTCTGAATAGCCTCAACATGGCAAGTGTTGATGGCAAGTGTAAAAAGGATGCAAGATCATGCTGCCATTCTCCAAATTGCTACGGATTAGGCTATTAATATGTCGTATAAATCTTGAGGAATTATTAAAATATTAGCAATTACGTATAACAAATCCATATATTTTCGCAGCAGATGAAATCAGTTGGACGATATGTGGGAAAAAGGAAATCTTCTGGGCGAAGACTACACCAAGATCTCTCACCTTATCAGCACGAGAAAAAACCCGACCACCGTCGCTGTAATCACAGTCAATTCAGTCTCTTTTCCTTGTGAAAGAAACAACATTACACTTTGACACATTCAAACTCGAATAATTGTTCTCACACCAACTAAAAACATGGTCCAGCGCGAGCTGAAGTTGAACACATTTGTCCTGTGATCTGATTTCATGATATAGTTTCAAATCGTCTGTGAACATCAAATGTGGAGAGTGAATATTAACCATCAGATCATTTACGAACAGAATAAATAACAGTGGTCCAAGATTAGACCCTTGAGGTATTTCAGAGGAAACTAGTATGAACTCAGACGACTGGATAACCTCCAGCTGTACGAATTGAAGTCTGTCAACCAGGTAAGAATGAAAAAGGTTGGTAACGATATCAGAGATTCCAAATTTGTTGCGTAATTTTTGTACCAAGAGAGCATGAGCAACTTGCTTTATGGAAATCTGTGTAAATCAAATTAACTTAACCGGTGGAGTCGAGTACTTCAGAAGCGTACTGAGAACACAGCATTAGATTGCCTGAACAAGATCTCATTGACATGAATCCAAGTTGCTCAATCTTAATGCTGTTTCTGACGGCTGGATATATAGCATTACTCTGCTTATTATGAGATTAAATATATGTGTTAATGGGTCCGAAAGTGCATAAATAAAATCTTTCACAATAACACTTGGTATTTCATCAGGACCAGACGTAAGTTTATTAGAGAGTTTCTTGACGGCAATAATGATTTGATTTCGAGTTATTGAAGTGATACATATCGCGTAATTACAATCTGAATAGTTCACCTTACATGAATTGATGTTCGAAGATGAACGAAAGTTCTAAACTACAATACGGCATTCAAAGGTTTTTGATGGTTAAATATATTCCATAATGTGTATTGACCTGTTTCAATTCCTTAGAAAATATTTGCGAGTTCACTCATTTCTAATGGCATTCCGTTTTCTCCAAATTATTATGTTTATCAGCTTTATTTCCTCTGGGCAACTTGTTTCTGTCAAACGTCTGTCACTCAAGAAGATCTCCAGCATTTAGAAATGTCAACCGATCGTTTTGGTTCTACAACTTCCAAAGCCGAAATTCCCATTTATTTTTAGTGGATTTTGCGCTCACGCATAAAGATTTGAAATTGTTTCTGTTTGCTTGAAGATTGCAGAGAGCTCTTCACCGGTTTGTTTGCGAAACGTAAGATTATATCGATTCTCGATATTTTGATGGAATTTATGTAATTGATCTTCGTCTGATTTTCCAAATAACATTGAGCCCATCATGCTTCGAGAAATGATAGAAAGGTAAAGTAATCTACCTTCAAGGTGAATCCTGAAATCGCTAAAAGCAACAGGGAACTTAACTCAGAGAAAATACAGCCATAAAGTTAATAGGGCTTATTTCGTATTATTTTGAGTGGAAAATAGGCTTCATAATGAAACAGTAATACGAAAATAGGCTTATTTTTCAAATTGAATTCAATTTTTTGATGTTCCAACTTTGCCCTCATCCATAATTTTGATGAATCATTCAATTTGCGAAGAGTAAATTGAAACTGAAAGAAAACGAAGTTTTCACGGAATATTCAGCTGACATTTCCTCAGATTGTTATCTCTGGTCAACATAGCTCTATTTATTCTTCATTCCAGTGTTTAGGCATGATTAATTAAGTAAATTAGTTATTCAATTTATTATCTTATTCTGCTTCCATCGCCGTTCGTTGAGCACGATTTACGGTGTTTTTATATTATTCCTTTACGATAATACATTTCAATACTGATAGTAGGTACTTACTTTCTCACGATCTGCATTTTCCAGAAAAAAAATTGAATTTTAACGAAGTAAGTTTTTTCCTTTTTTTCATGGAGGGAAAATTCGTTGATCGTATTCTTATTTCGATAAATCAAATTTGTTCTCTTGCATTTAACTTAATCGGCTTACTGGTGCTGGTGGGTTCGATTCCCACCGTTGTTTTGTACAGTTTTGAAAGAATAACTAGCATCCATACTGCAGTATTATATCGAATCAAGTTCTGAAAATTCTAAGTATATATATTTAGCTAGAACTCTGAATTGACCACATAGTTTTTGTAAGAATTCCGGGCTTTTGTAGAAAAAATCCATGGGACACTCACGATCTGGTTTCAGAAGTAGATTCAGTTCATTCATGCGAATCAACCTTGAACATATAGTGGATTGAGCTTCTGCTCAAACGAGAAGAATAAAAGCGTTTAGTTTTCAAGGCTGATTGGTGAATGAACACTGACATGATTGTTCCAGTTTATAAGCAGGAATTGGTACTGATCTCCAAGTATACTGGGTGCATTTCAGTTCAACACGATCAAGGAATAGCGTTATCTTCTTGGGAAAGAACAGACGTTCATTATCAAGAAAATGCAGCAATGCATCTTCAATGTATGAAACACATTCGTGCCAGATTACATTACGCCACTTGAGGAGAAGTGTAACTGAACGGTTGACTTGACCACTTGTATATCTGAAGATAATGAATGTCGAACGAGGTATATTCTACTAATTCCTATCTTTGTCTTCGGGCGGCGGGTAAAAAGACAAAGGAATTCATTGACCGTTTGCTATGGGTTGATCCTGATAAATTATTCTGCAAATGGTGATGCTTATTCCATCATGAATATCACTTTGGAAGACCATTACCAGAACACGAGTTACGTGGTGTATAGCCGTCCTTATAATGCAGAAACTCACAACACATGGAAGTCAAAGGTGCTTCGAATGATTTACTGTGGAAATTGAATTCGAATACGTCTTATTATCGGATCTCGCACGAAGTGGTTTTCTCCAAATTCCAGCTTTGGAGAATCCTTTACGGGGTGTTCAATTCGATGCCATAAACACACGAATATTTTATTTCACCACGTGCGAACACGAATGATACATTATTATTCTAATAGTGAAACTTGAGAATTGAAATTGAATTTTCAAAAGTTTTCGAACTCGACTGGGATTCGAACCCAGGTCTGCTTTTGACCGCTAAGCTACTGAGGTCTCCAATTTGAGATGCAACTTTAATTCATATCTAACAACTCTTTTATTCGTCAACTAGTTATTTCGACGCTCGGATTGTCGTCTTCGATACCTGCCGGCGAAAGTGAGTGAACGCCTACCCATCCTCCCCGATGTATCAATTTATTCCCTTCAGGATTAATGATAATTATAGTACAGTACTTTATCGTGTTTATCAACCACGTGCGGACATGAACATGTGGGGGGATAGGTAGGTGTTCACTCACTTTCGGCTGCAGTTTCGAAAACGACAATCCGAGCGTCGAATAACTAGCCTGACGAATAAAAGAGTTGTTAGATATGAATTGAAGTTTCATCTCAAAATATAGACCTCGGTAGCTTAGCGGTCCAAAGCAGTGGGGCGTGAACCTGAAGACCTGAGTTCAAATCCCAGTCGAGTTCGAAAACTTTTAAAATGCAATTTCAATTCTCAAGTTTCACTATAAAAATTATATATATATATATATATATATATATATATATATATATATATATATATATATATATATATATATATCTAATTTGAGTGGTTGTTTTGGTGGTACAGGTTATTTCAAATAAAAACGATATTTCTACCTTTATGTACGTTTTGGATGTGTTTTCTCCTTCTTCAGCAATTTTAACTTTAATTTTCTCTGTATTTATTTCTGGTGTTGTTAACACTGTTGAATCGTCTTCAACACAACATCAATAGTTTCAATCCGATAATCCTCCAATATTCTTGAAATATTGGAGGATTATCGGAGGATAATATATATATATATATATATATATATATATCAATGTATATTTCAAATTGATTTATTGCCTGTTTATAAGTTTATTTTCAATGTTTTTAGCAATAACAGGCTCATTTTGATGTTGAAAAACTTTATTTATTTATATATATATATATATATATATATATATATATATATATATATATATATATATATATATATATATATTTAATTTTGTTTTTGAATATAATCGCACAACCCTTGTAGTAACGCCGCTCCTAAAGTTGAGAATCGTTGCTATAAGGTGAAAATTATTTTGTTGAGAATTATTGGTATAAGACGAGCTAGCGAAAGCTTGCTCTCTGGTCTAATTCAACGAATTTTACTGCCCTTTGAAAATTTTCTAGAAACCCTTACAGTAACAATATTTTTTCATCAAAAAGTAAATATTGAGTGGCTCAATCTACGATAAATGTTAAATGTAACTTCATCGTGCTTGGTTGAAATTATTCAATATTCTCGTCGTTGACCGAACCCTTTCAAACACAACGGGTTGTTTCAAATTGAGTTACACCAGGAAATTATTGGATTTCGCAAATCGCCTAAATTCTCCACGGTATTAGCGAAAGCTAATGGTTTCAGAGATCCCAGTAGATCTTTCGTGATACCTAAGATTCTCGTGATACCTAAACATAGAAAAAATTATTTGAGAGATGCTTCTAGCGAAAGAGAGAGCGTAGCGAAAGTTTTCAATTCTGATTCGCTATACATCAGAAATCGATCTATGCGGAGTTTCAAGAATCAAAGGAAACATGTTTGATACGTTAGCAAGTCTTTTTTTTTGTTATTCAAACCTACTTTTTGTAGTTCTGATGATTTGATTGTACTTCTGTTGTAATTTTAATTTTCTGTTTGTAACTCGTTTATTCTAAAATTGATATTTAATTCATCTCCAGCTGCTTGTAAAAATTGTAATATTGAGTTTCTGTAATTGTTATTACACACAGAATTCAACACTGATTTCACGGAAAAATCCAGGTCATTGCAAATAGGTGAATTCTTCTTTTTGGCTATCGAAATTTCCAAGAGTTCAAGCCTGTTCTGTTTTGTATAGAACGTCCAGTTTGACCTATTTCAAAACTATCACATGCACTGCAAAATATTTTATGAACGCCACTTCTCCAAAATAAGTCCTTGTTATCTACCAACAATGAACCCACATTCTTTTTGTTGGTGTTCATATTGTATTCACGTTGTTTTTATGTAATCTTCTACAAATTTTATATGCACCAACAAAAAGAATTTGGGTTCATTGTTGGTAAATAACAAGGGCAAACTTGACTTAATTTGGAGAAGTGTGGATTATGAAATATTTTGCAGTGAATGTGATAGTTTTTACATAGGTCAAACTGGACGATCTATACAAAAAAGAATGGATGAACACAGAAGATCAATACTGTTGAAGAAACCTAATACGGGTTTTTCTGAACATTGCATTAAACATAATCATTTCTTGGATCCTAGGAAGACCGAAAGAGTACACTCAGGTAGTAAGGGCAAAAGATTAGATACCCTTGAAGTCTTGGAAATTTCGATAACCAAAATGACGAATTTACCTATTTGCCTTGACCAGGTGGATTTTTCGTGAAACCAGTGTTAAATACTGAGGGTTAGGATATATAAGTGAAAGCTGTACATTTTGAAATTCAGTAGTATTGTATAGTAATAGTAATATTTATTCATGCTTTACACTTTACATATGTTTACACTCGTCAATTAAAAATATATTCAAAATATTATCCAATTTCAAAATTATAATACAGTCATCATGAAAAAAAAAATACCCACAAAGGAGAGACAATCATCCAAAGTCGCAAACAAGAAACTCTTCAACCTCATAAAAAGCTCTTTCAATCAGAAATTTCTTAATGATAGTCTTGAATTTAATAGGAGAAAGGCGTTTCATCTCCTCCGGAACTTTATTGTATAATTTCTTAGACGAATAAAAAGGTCCCTTTTGAGTTTTGGATAGCCTACAATAATCATTTCGAATCATTTCCCTGGCTCTTGTAGGATAGTCGTGGAAGTCCTTATTCTGATTGAACACACCCCTATTTTCATGCACATAAATCAGAGCCTCTAGGATATAGAGGCAGGGGAGAGTCAAAATTTTGTTTTCAATAAATGCATGTTTGCATTCTTCTCGATAATCAAGCCCAGCAACTATTCGGATAGCCCTTCTCTGAAGAGAAAAAATACGGGTGCGTGTAGAACAGTAGCCCCACGCTAACAAAGAATATCTCAAGATGGATTCAATCAGAGAAAAATATGCAGTCTTTAAGATGCTAACCGACAAACGACTCGACATCGACTTCAATAAAAAAATGTTTTTCGCTAACTTAGAGGCCAAGTGCCCGGTGTGTACATCCCAGCGAAGAGAGGTATCAAGATAGACCCCTAAGAATCTAGCATTATCAGCCAAATCAACAAGAACATTATTTTTTAGAGTGAAAAGTAATTTTACCGTCTTCTGTTCATTAGCCAAAAGCTTGTTCGATGTGAACCACTCAACCGCTCTCGACTGTGCAGCGACACCCCCCTCCAAGACAGCAGCCAAATCATTTGATGTCACAGAGATCGTTGTGTCGTCGGCAAACAGAATGGTATTAAAGTTTTTCAAATATATCGGAAGGTCATTTATGAATATCAGGAATAAAATTGGTCCTAAAACGGAACCTTGGGGTACCCCCATTGTGACAAGTTGTTTACATGACCAGTTGTCGTTATTATAAACCGTTTGATATCTATTAGAAAGATATGACGCCATAAGAGCACGACTATTTGTAGAAAAACCATAAGCATTAAGCTTATCAATGAGGATGACGTGCGCCACACAGTCGAAAGCCTTTGCAAGGTCCATAAAAAGAGAAAGGGAAAACTCCCCACTCTCAAAACATTTCAAGGTGTGTTCAATAAAACACAGAACTGCATCCAGTGTGCTCCTCCCCCTTCTGAATATACTCTTGATAATGGGTTAATCACCCGAAACATATGTAGAGTTTGTAATATATTCAGTGTTAATTGAGTAAAGTGTGAATTCAAGTGTCAATTCTCAATTTATTGTTGTTAACATAATGTTTCACCAAGAGATAAGCGAAACCTCCATGTTATTTATTTAATAAAGGCCATAATTGTTACTATTATTGGGAAATATTCTGGGAGGGTCATCCAGCGAGCTCTGTTTATGTTGCTCTTGAAAATCGTGACAGGAACCAATTAACACATCTCGGTGGAGATTTGTACTAAGATCTCCTCTTGTGATTCATCTTATCAAACTGTTCAAAACTTTTTGAAATTGGTGTCTATAATGCTATATATCCAGCCGTCAGAAATAGCATCAAGATTGAGCAACATGGTTTCATGTCAATGAGATCTTGTTCAAGCAATCTAATGCTGTTTTCACAGTACGTTTCTGAAGTACTAGACTCCACCAATCAAGTTGATGTGATCTACACAAATTTTCAAAAAGCATTTGATAAAATAGCTCATGCCCTCCTGGTACAGAATTCAGCAACAAATTTGGATTCTCTGATAGCCTCACCAACCTGTTTCATTCTTATTTGGTTGACCGACGTCAATTCGTACAGCTGGAGGGTATACAGTCGTCTGAGTTCATACCTACCTCTGGAATACCTCAAGGGTCTTATCTTGGACCACTGTTATTTATTATGTTCATAAATGATCTGATGGATAATATTCATTCTCCACATTTGATGTTCGCAGACGATTTGAAACTATATCATGAAGTTAGATCACAGGACAACTGTGTTCAACTTCAGCTCGCCCTGGACCATGTTACTAGTTGGTTTGAGGACAATTATTTGAGTTCGAATGTGTCAAAGTGTAATGTTGTTTTTTTCACAAGGCAAAGAGACCGAATTGATTGTGATTATAGCGTCGGTGGTTAGGTTCTCTCTCGTTCAGATAAGGCGAGAGATCTTGGTGTAGTCTTCGACCAGAAGCTTTCCTTTGTCCCACACATCACCCAACTCATTTCATCTGCTGCGAAAATATATCGTTATACGTAATGGCAAATATTCAAAGGACTATATAATTCCCTAATCCGTAGCAAGTTGCAGTATGGCAGCACGATCTGGCATTCCATTTACACTTGCCATCAACGCCATCTTGAGGATATTCAGAGAAGGGTCTTGAAATTCTTTGTTTGGAGGGAGGATAAAGCTTATCCGCAGAGAGGAGTCAATCATAACGAATTATTGAGTCCATTTAGTTTAATCTCATTGCAGAGCAGGAGAGAAAGTTTATCACTCAAATTTTTGTACAATTTCCTAGGCGAAATTCTAGTAATACAGAATTATTCCACCTAGAGACTCCGAGGATCAACTCCCTAATACAATCCCCCATTTGGTTTATGGGGTCTACATTCAATAGAGTTGCCAATAATTGTGACATTTATTTTGACTGCATTGAATTTATTATCAGGAGTTATGTGAACAAGGAAAATTGATTGAAATGAATTGATTTAGATTGCGTTATTACTTATATTTCATTGAATGCTATAATGTAGTTATAAGTTTTATCTTTTTTCAAATTATTGAAGTTGAATCTTTTTTCTAATTATATAGTTATGTATTCAACATTGTCACTATTTTCTGTAATTGGGTGTTATACCTGTTGAGATAAAGAACTTATTATAATTATATTATTACATATTATTTGTGGGTCTAGCTTTCTAGACGTCATATTACGTTGCAATCATTTCGTACACTGTGTTAGCATATCCGAAAATTTCATCAGATGAGTACACCAGTCGAATGATTTTTCGTGAAATTTCGTTCCGAAGTGCCTCTGCTGATGAAATTTGTAAATTTAATTGCGATCTTGAGAACAAGAAACGATCGAAGGCGTTTAACTTGAAGAAGAAAGTGTGTAATCAAATTCAGACGTCAGCAATCTGCAGGGAATATTTTATTGACCACTTCTTTTCAATTCCCAAGATGCAAAAAGGGGGAGATAAGAGACATAGAATACCGTTTATATCTAATGAATAAATTACGTTGCATATTTCAGGCGGAAGATGAAATTTTTACATACGGACTCTCCTTTAGATATGACAAAGTTATTCATTGAACATTACGCTTCATTTCGCTATGTTGTAATTTTTCGTAACAAAATTAAAATCGTTAGCCAAAAATACATTTTTGTGGTTTGATAATACCCATGTTTCTCTAAATCAGTACCTATTATCTAGAAGATACGTTTCATGGTTTCATCGAAGTCTGAAAAACGTGAATTGGGATTGTGATAAATCCTTAATTTTTGGACGAAATTACAAATACCAACTTCTACGATATTGATTTTTTCATTTATATATATATATATATATAATTTCGAAAGTTTTTAGCAATAACAGGCTTTTTTCGATATGAAAAAGTTTATTTTTGTTGACGTTTCGTTGTTATATTACAACTTTGTCAAAACTGATGAATAATTGAATTTATGAGTTACTATAGATATGAAATGTCAAACTCATTTTTTAGGAAAATCAAATTATATCAAGGCGAGGGCTAGTGTTAACCTCCAACTGGCTATTGAGTAAAAGTCCCGAATTTTTGAATTTATATTATCAATATGCAACGATTCTAAAAGATTTAGTTTGGAACCTTTATTCTCTCTATTTAATATTTCAAACTCTGAACTAAATATATGACTTTCTTCTAATAACTTATAGATATATAATTGACATTTGATATCTATAGTAACTCATAATTTCAATTATTCATTAGTTTTGACAAAGTTGTAATATAGCAACGAAACGTCAACAAAAATAAACTTTTTCATATCAAAAAAGCCTGTTATTGCTGAAAACTTTCCAAATAAAATATCCTAAACAGGCAATAAATCAATTTCAAGATATATATATATATATATATATATATATATATATATATATATATATATATATATATTTAAATTAAGAAAACAGTTTATAATTACTTATTAGCAATAAATATTTCATTATATTTATTATTTTAGTTTATTAGTATGAAACAAATACCAGTTAAAATGTTATGTTATTAATGACTTCCTTGAGCCATTATCAGATAGTTATATCAGATATGGATACCCTAAGTTCTTTTTCTACTCGTATATGTAGATGTGATCTGTATTTTGTTTTCAACGAAGCCACCGCTGATAGTCCAATTTCGCAAAGATAATATGTTGAAAGCAGTAAAAGTATTTGGAAAGCTCTTCGTTTCAATGTCGCAAAGTCGTCATCCAAACCAGCCCAAAATTCAAAAATCGATTTGATATTGAATTGTCTTTTGATTTCACTGTTTGTTGTAAAATCAGTAAAAGTTTACTCTTCAGAAGTCGAGATAGCTTGTTGAACATTGTTTCATGGACCCAGTCGTAACTTGCTAGAAATTTTTCTTCAGCAGAAAAGTTTTTTTAAAAATTTTTTGCTAGCATAATTAGATGTTCGTTTTATTTTAAATGTTCAGAATGGCCCCGGTAAATTATTCGTGTTTGCTGCAGTGGACTGGTGGAGGGATTAAAATCACAAAAAACCTGAGAGCAGATGCAGCATTACCTCTTGCTCCCACCCTAGCTCTGTCTCCTTATATTGGGTTTCAGAAACTGTTACTTGGGAAATTTGTTAGAAGAGCGCGGAACTTATTAGAGTCGGTCTGTGAAGTTCAACGTTAGTTAAAGTTTTGACCGCTATGTATTCAAAGCGCTGATCATATTTTTTTCGGTAGTGAGGGGTCACGAGATTATTTAAATTGGGTCGCAATAACAGAAAAGTGGAGAAGCGCTGCCTTATAGTTTACCTCATACACTCTGTATAAAATGATTGTTAGTATGTCGATTTGTTGAAAAATTACCATTATTGCTTCGACTCAGAAAAAAGGAAAATGTTTCAAAGAATTCATTATTGAAGCTGACACAAATTGAGCTGTTAGTGATGAATGCTTTCTATCCAGTTTTATATTATTCTTCCACTCCTATCGAATAGCGTAGGTACTTATAAAACACATCACGCACATCTGGTAATACCTAACTCACCCGAAAATGCGTCTCTTCTTCTCGTTTATTGAATTTCTCCTGAAAAAGTTACCATTTCTCATATTGTTTCATGAGAATACCGAAAGTCATTTCGTGGGATCAAACGAAAAATTACAGAGCACTAGAAAATAATATCGGGCAATCAAGCGTAGAGTGGAACGAAATTCTTCATGGCATTAACTTACGGAAAACGAAGAAATATGTAGAACTTAGAATTTTCTCATAATTTAATATAAATACGTATGACGACGTACTACTTATTATATACTTCTTGGGGTATACTTTTGTATACCCCACACATTTGCAAATTAAATGTGGCAGTTGTGAAAAATTTTATGTAGGAAGAACTTTCAGAAATTACCAAATTAGATTATCGGAACATAAACGTAGTTCTGAGAAACAGAAAACAGATTCCCATTATGCTAACCATTTATTAGAAGAAAGTCATATATTTAGTTCAGAGTTTGAAATATTAAATAGAGAGAATAAAGGTTCCAAACTAAATCTTTTAAAATCGTTGTATATTTATAATATAAATTAAAAAACTCGGGACTTTTACTCAATAGCCAGTTGAAGGTTAACACTAGCCCTCGACTTAATATGTTCAATAAGAATATTCCAGTTGGCAGATCAGTTTTATTACCTAGGTTTTAATTAATTTACATTCAATTTTATGTTTTATGTTCAAAAATTTTAACTTTCTTTCATTTGTTCTTAGAAATCTTAGTTGTATATTGGTATTTTTCCTACATTTAGTTGGAATACCTGACTTAAGAAATTGATGTTCCGTGTTTATCTCTAGGTATACGAACCTTTTGTTAAATATCAGTGTATTCTATGGTCCTCATTCCAAGTTTGTCATAGAACATACCTGGTATGTTCTGTGAAAATAGCTATAAGTATTGACTGTAAAATTACACATAGTATTGATCCAGCATTTGATAAAGAAGTATAGTAGGTAAAGAATGGGGGTGCACCGTGCCGAGTGACCTTGACCTTGAAAAGGAGGCGTGGTTGGGGTAATGGGCGGAGTCGATCTTGAATCGTTCGTGATCAGTGGGGGCGATGGTGGGGATCGACATTCGACCTTGAATTAGCATTTATTGACCCACTCATTACCCCCCACTGCTCACCACTGATTCAAGGTCGAATGTCAATCCCCACCATTACTCCTGATCACGACCGCTTCAAGGTCGACTCCGCCCATTACCCGCACCACGCCTCCTTTTCAAGGTCAAGGTCACTCGGCACGATGCACCCCCATTCTATACCTACTAAGTAGTACTTCGAAACGTCGTCATGGGTATTTATATTAAATTATGAGAAAATTCTAAATATTGTTTTATTAAATTGAATTAAATTATGGATATTAAGTTTCTCCAAGTATCGGCCTCATGAATTATCTATTTAGATCTTACTACGTTTTTAAACGTTTGTTACCGTGTGTAACAAACTTTTCAATGGTTATCGAAAAGGTGGTGATCAGTTATTTACATTGAGTTCTATTGATTACAAGTTGGCAAGATGAACTTCGTACACCTAACAATCAACAGTGTATAATAGACTGTTGACTTTTAACTTATGAAATTTCTAGACTTTTCATTGAAATACGAATTCGCAACAAATAAAATTTCAGTCTAAAAAGAGAAGCTAGCTTCGAATGAATTTTACAATGAAAAAAATATTTGAAAAATGTTTGAATCAATAAATTTTATTGTATATGCTATAAAATTTCACTCCAAATCTACAATGACAGATATAATATGTGAAAAAAGTTCACATGAAAATTAGTTTCAGAATTCAACAAAAAAAAATTTTAAAACGATTAACTATACAAATTAATTTTAGAAATCTACGTGCTTCTTGTAGTAAACTTAATGAAATTATTTTTGAATTCAATGAAGTCAAATCTAGTTTTCCGTTCCTTCTTTATGAAAAATTTGCTCTATCAGAAATTACAGTAGCCGAAATAAATCTGATACGTTTGGTTTCAAACTAAACAAACTATTTCGGTAATTATTATATGGTGTATTGTATACAATACACAGTTTAATTTCACAGTCGAAGTAATAAAACTAATTTGAAAAATTTTAACTTTCTGATGATTTTTGACGTCCCTTCACTTCAATGGATTGATGAATGTAATTCTGAACCACCTCTTGTTTATCGCTGTAGAGAGAAATGAAAGTGTTAAATTATATGCGACGTACATATTCATTTGTAGATAAAGGTCCCCACTTCCTATAAAATATATTATTCATACGTATATTCAGGCTCTCGTTTTTAAACCTTGACCAATGGAAAAATGTCAAAATAATTTTCGTGTGAGGCTTTATGAAAAAGGGCTAATAAATTTCTTACTCCGTTTATGGCAGGGTAAAAAAGCTCGTTAATTCACCACTCCGTACCAGACACTCTTCTCTTTCTGCTTGTTTGCTCTGTTCAATATTTACTGGGAGTTAATTGAATCACTTCGTATTTGCTCTTTTAACTAACGACCTAAAATGAACATTCATTTATACTCATCAAGTTCAACGCAGTAAACTAGAACCTAATTGAGATGAAATTTTTTTAGTTTATCGACACAACTGGTTGCGATATAATGAGTTTTTGCTAGCTTTGAAATACACGTGGTGTTACAAACAAGAAAACCTAAAAGGGGTTATATTTCTCAGCGTATTCTGAAAAAATTCAATTCCATAATGATTTTTGTAGAATTCCTTTGTTTCTGAAATACAGGGAGAATAAAAATTGACATTCGTTTCCGATAATTGTAAGAACAAATATTTTGTGGCTATGTTGTCACACGGCCGACTTTAAACAGGCCATGAATAGGGTGGTCCGGCGGTGTTGCCAAAATCGAGTAGGTGACCTACTCGATTCCTCGTATTCGGTTGTTCCTAAAGTTTCAAGCATAATTTCAACTCATAATTTTTTGTGTATTCCGAACAGATAGAAAATATTATAAGTATTTAGAACATATTGGATATTATATTCGGTTTTATGACGACATATTCCTGTAACAGAAGAATGTAAATCATTGGCAAGAAAACAGCGATGTTTTCGATAAAGCTCCACGGCGTAAAAAAACTTCTAAAAGTCAGTGGGACTTATTTACATACAAATTGCAGATATTGCGAAATATAACAGATATTGAAGATATCTTTTTGTGGGAAAATTGGAGTAATTCCGCAATAAATCATCCGCAGAGAGAGAAAGAGTGCATAACATGAAAGACATAATTATGGTATCAGACGGGTATCTTTTTCTTTGGAGGTTAAAATTGTATATGATCAATTGAAATTCGTAGATTATTCAGATTAAAGTAAGTGTCCCTGTTTTCTGAAAAATCTTCAACTGAATCACAACTAATTATAATCGATGCCTCATTTGAATAACATGAATTTTTCTCGATTAAATATGTGAAAAATTGATCCACACTGTCTGAAATATCTTTGTCTCTTATTAACAAATTTTCTATTTTAGATCACATAACCAATTTCTAGTCAAATGGTAAAATCCAACTCAAATCATTTGTATTACCACTTTTTTCCAATTAAAAATACTGTTACTAACATGTCTTCGTTCACTGTAATTTGGTTACTTATAGTAATTATTTCTTCACTCAAATTAAAAAGGTGACAATGAATTTTTTTGTTAACTTAACCCATTTTAATATTCCAAGATTCAGAAATATCTATTTTACTGGAGTAATGAAGAATTAAATCTTGAAAATTGGCAATTAAATCTGACATTTCAAAAATGTTATTCAAGTAATCATTGCGAGCTGAATTATTTCTCCGCCTTTCCTCTGGGCTTTTCCTAGGTGAAGGTACTTTTTTTGACAAATAGTCTGGTGAATTTAGAAAAATAGAAGAAACCGAGTGGGGGACTGATCTTGTTCTTTTTGGTATGCTTACAATCTCACCAGGTAAACAAGAAATTCTCTGATGATATTAGTTTCGGGAAAATGTAAGGCAAATGAATATTTTTTTGGAGCTCAATTATCTCGTGGTATAGATATATCGATATACTCCCTTTATTCTTCGAAAATTCATTCTTAGGAAAACTAAATGTCTTTTATATTTGCCCATCCGCCATCAGGGTGCAGCTATAATTTGATTCACTACCAGGAATCCAACAAGTTTTCGTCATCTCAAGAAAATATACCTATTAGAGGCACACTTATTCCAAGCTTGAAACTCACTTAATCACCTATGGAGCACCTATCCTCTACAATATGATTCACACAAACAATATTCGTAAGTAATCCTTAATAGTGAAAACACAACTCAAATTAGATTTCGATTCGATGATTTCGGTACACAAAAACACTTCGTTTTTATAATTGGATGTCATTGTATCCACAACCAATCATCACTAACACCTATATTACACTATACAAAATTGATGAATAGTGGATTAATACTGAAACCGTGAAATATTCAATTTCAAACTACGAAAGCCTTGAACAACATAAAATTGATTTCGTTTCACTGAAATCGGTAGGCGCATCAAACACTTTGTTTTTTTATAGTTTGATGTTGTGATATCTGCTAATTATCAATAACAACACATGTATTACACTATACAAAATTGAAAAATATAGAATTTACATTGAAAGCTCCAATTATTTAACTTGAAACTGCAAACGTTTTGAGAACGTCTCATTTGCATTTGTATACAAACTAAAGTAATGGCGGGGTGTAAAATTCCAATAGACCACCAGCGCCGATGTTGCCATTTACTCATTTCATGGCCTGTTTAGAGTCGGTCTCGTAGTACATAGTACATATGCGAATCTTGACTTTGTACTGAGGTGTTAACCTGATATAGTGATATACCCGGTGTGCCACGCAAACGAACATTAGTTTCTTGGATTACACTTGGATTTCATTTGAATACGTCTCATCAGTAGCAATTCTTTCAATTGAGTGATGTTTGGTTGATTGGTCTTTAATAGTTATCAAAGTCTATTTTTATATCTTCTGTGTTCATATATTATATTCTGATGTATGCGAATGCCGAAATGACTGACATGCATTTCATGTTGAAACTTGCTGAAGGCAATGTATTACAATCTAGTCGACTGTAAATTGTTCCATTTCCTGTTCGTAATATTTCCAAACGACAAATCTTCGGGAACATTCATCCATGCGAAAGAGACACACTGAAACAAAGTGAGGGTGAAGAGAAATCAATTACTGCAGGAACGGTAAACTTCTTGATAGAGGTGAAGTCTGGCGGTTTTGCTAGAAAAAAGGGAATATCTCGAAATTTTTATCTTTGAACTATTTGGGAAATCCTTAAGAACAACTTGTTGTAGTCATACTGAAAGGTTAGGCGTTCTGGCATGATAATCTGCTGATTTTTCCTCAGGTAATGTTTGATGTCGATGCTTCAATCTACTTGAGCTGGTGGGTTCGATTCACACCGTGCTCTAGGGCCGTTCGAAATCGTCAATAAACTGTAGGTTCAACTTTCGAACAGACACAGAGTGCTTCTAGAAGAATAACTAGTGATCACTAGATAAGATAGGTAATATTTCCAACATGAGTTCTCATACCAGGTTGAGCAGATGAAAATGCGGATGAGATTAGCGAAAATCGTTTGAACATTTGCTCTTTTAAAGTATATTGAGTCAATCAATATAAAGATATGTCATCTTGAACCTGTGAGATAATCAGTATCAATGTGAGCTTCAATTCGAAACTGGTTGTAATGTATTATTTGCAATATACACAAGAAGAATATGAAGGAAAAACATTTCAAAATTTTTTAAAAACAACGTAATGAAATAGTTGAAAACGAAATAAGAAGTAAAAATATTACTGCAGATAGATTAAAGAATATAATTAACAATAGTATACGAAATGGAGAATGACTAGACGATGACAGATGAAGTATTAGGGGGCAAACACGAAATAAGACGTGACATTGACGGCATTCTTGATATTCTTATTTTTAATTTGATAACTTATAACTCCGATAATATTGCAATACATGACGTTGATTTTTGTGCATGACTGTTGCACGTTGGAGATGTTTAGAAACGTTTGGTTGTAAAAACATTGTCAAAACTAATGAATAATTGAATTTGATGAATAACTATAGATATTAAAACGTCAAACTTATTTTTTTGAAGAAAAAAAATAAATTGGCTTTTTTGTATTTCTACATATTCATTTTTAGTAGTCTGAGGAATATTTTTATATAATTAGAATCAGCTGGCTTACCATGAGGTTTTCAGAGGTTTCCTCATAGTGAAGAAAACTAAAACTTCCGAAGCAAATGCTTAGCCGGGAATATTCCTTTGAAAACTAAAAATGAATATGTAAAAATACAAAAAAGCCAATTCGATTTTTTTCAAAAAAATAAGTTTGAAGTTTTGATATCTATAGTAATTCATAAAATTCAATTATAAATTAGTTTTGAAAATGTTGCGCTATACAACGAAACGTCAACGAAAATGAAGTTTTTGAAGTAACATTGAAAATACTCTTAAGTCATAAAAAGGCAATAAATTAATTATATATATATATATATATATATATATATATATATATATATATATATATATATAAATGTATATGTATATAAGAAAATGAACACTAGAATATTCATTCGAAAAATTCAAATTAATCAAGAGAATGTTATAGTAAAGCTAGATATGTGAACGTGTACGAAGTGATGTCTCCATTATTCTTCGAGGGATAAATTTTAGAGAAATATTGAAATCGATGCCACACCTGATGGAAGTGCGAGACATATATGTTTCGTTCTGCAAGGAACTCATCAGTCGCACTACGTCCATCGAAGTGAGGGAATGATTTCAACCCCCGAGCATCTTCTTGTGACTCCAAGTGGAAGACCGTAGAGTTATGAATACTCCACAACTCCATCTATGGGAATCAGTAGAAAACACCTCTCAGACACACCAAGCATCGAAATTTCACATATCTTCCATACCCGTAGGTATCTACTAAATTGCAATATCTATTTGACAAATATCATCGAACGATGTTTTTGAATGTCAATAGGTTGCGTTAGTAGTACGCTCGTGTTTATTCCCGTATTTCAGGGGCCTAGTTGGCGATATTTTTAAGGAAATGAAATTTTTTGTGCTTATGGCACTGAATGAAATATTTAAGATTTATTTTTAAAATATTTATTAATATCTATATTTTGAAGAGGAAAGTGTAATGGAAAAGTCTATAAATTTTAATACCAATTTCGTCGCAGTCAATTAGGCCCAAGTTTTATTTTGTCGATTTTTTCTCGTGCTTGTGTAGACCTGTCGTTGAGAATTTCGATAAAATCACTGAGATGGGCGAGTAGACCGGAATGTTGGTAGTCGTTGAAGCGTGCAGAAACCGAAGATCGATCACAAAGCAGTTTTCAACCATCTGCGTTAAACTGGATATTTGAGTGGTACATGAATTGACGTTAGAAAATATGATGGATCAGAAAAATTGCGAAATTGCTTAGCCGAGTTTTTCACCAGTCGGTACCAGACCTTCTGAAAGCAAGCTCTATAATAAATTGACATTATTTTGATTGAAGTATAACAGTTAAGATAAAATCATGACTTCCGTCAAGAGCTAATTATAATATCAAATATGAAAATTTGTGTATTGATAGATGGATTTACATTCTCCTATTCAAATATTTCAATATAAAAGAATTTTAAAATGATGAATTGTTTGGAAATTTTCGATGGAAATATGTATCGAAAAAATTATCAAGACATCGGACGCCACCAAATGTACATAAATCGCAACTGGGCGGAACCATCGATTACTCGTATCTTCTCTATTTGTCTGCATCTCTCTATCTTCCTTTGCAGTTACATTTTTTCGACTAAAATATTGTTTATACAAAACGTATCAGTTAAAGAAAAAATAAAAATAATTTCTATAAGAGGTTTTTAGTTTGTAGGTTATATTGACTTTTATTCAATGCACTCGTAAATTTCATTCAATATGATACAAAAAACTCAGTTAAATATTGCACTAAACAAATCTCAAAACTCAATGTTCCATTTTCATTTCAAGATTCACAGTTTCACTAAAATTTGATGAAATATTCTTGTGAGATTTTGAATATACTAACACTACACTAGGTTTCAAATAACGTCTAAAGCAAATAACTACTACATAATTCCGGCAGGAAATTGTGACGAATCTCATCGCAGCACCATCTCTACTAAGTATAACTGCAAAATAAAATCTTGAACCCTAACACATTCTCTTTGAATCCAACCTGAAAAATACAAAGATTATTATTTTTTCTCTTGGTCAAATTTAGTAATTTTTTCATATGAGTCAACTTCAACGGAAAAAATGTAGTTGTATAGTTTTGTTAGTGATGTAATAAATAAAAATCCAGAATACTCCTTCATTTATTTAATTTTATGACGAAAAAGACCAATAAAGAATTATTGAAATGTATATCTTAGACAATTGAGGGGTTTTGATTATATTTATATTGAATTGTTGATATTTTTGAGAATTGTTTTATTTATTTATTTAATTGTGTTGGCGTTTACTTGATGAAAATCCATTATAATTGAATATAACTCAAATTCAAACACTTGAACTTATGATTTACACTTTATTGACTACATAGCATGACGCGTTTCGTCGTTACAAACGACTTCTTCAAGATGCTTACAGAATACAGAATAAAGAATACAGAATTCTGTATGCATCTGAAGAAGTCGTTTGTAACGACGAAACGCGTCATGTTATGTAGTCAATAAAGTGTAAATCATAAGTTCAAGTGTTTGAATTTAAGTTATATTCAATTATTTTATTTCATTCATTAATTTTTGTTCTATTTGTTATATTGATATTATCATATATAACCGATAAATGCGACGAGATTATTTTTTATTTTATAATAATTTTTCAGTGATTTGCACGTTTCAAAAATATATATAAAAAACAAAGTTTTGAGAATTGAAACATAATGTTTCAATTCTTAAACATGTTATTAATTGGTTTCTATCGCATAATGGACTAATCAATTCGAATGAATATTTCTAAATCAATATACGAAAACTTACAGTATCGATTTGAATAAAGCGGAATTGTTGAGGAAGGAAGTTTATTCATTTGATAAACTCTTCTGTATTCTGAATATATCCATTTTTCACAACAAAAGCTTGCGAAGGAATTCCTCGTAAAAAGAAATTGAATATTGCTAACATGTTCTCCCACTGCACTCAACTGAGAAATGTGATAACGATCGTTAATTGAAATGGAATAAATAACAAGGCCTTCTAATTTTCCGTCTGTTTCATCTACGCTTATTACGGCGTTCCAAATTATCATGAATTATATCTTTTCTTCATATTCGTCATTGATAACGGCATTGAATGAACCACAGAAACTTTGATAAATTTCAATTAGCGTATCTATCGAATAAATTAATTATTTTCGGAATTCAAAATCGTGTAAATGACAGAAGAACGTCGAAAATTTTTGTTATTTCGCTTAACGAGTGATCACAGAGTGTCTAAATTGAATATTCAGGCAATATCTAATATACCTAACAGTGGCGAAGATACCTACATAATACTTTTGTAAAGTATACTATAACTTTCCTTCAATAATTTGTTGACAAATTATTCAAAAGAACATTATAGCAGAGCTGGCTATGTGAAACATGAACAATGACTTGTCTGCATTGTCCTTCTAGGATTAAATGTTAGAGAATATTGAAATAGATGCTCGAATATTGAAGTCAATCCTCACATACATCGATGGGTATGTGAGGATTGAAGTCGTCGCCTTTCATTTGTTGGACGTGGCGTAACTGATGAGTACTTTGTAGTACGATTAGATATCGAACATTTACAAGTGCGATACTATAGCACGAGAACTATAGAACTCTTTTTCTTGTAGTGGATTTTTTTCATGTTTTAAGTAGCCACTTCAGGATACTTTGATAAATGACAATGAGCGTTTCTACAACCGCAACCTCCTGGTACTACTTCATCAAATAAAATGAAATTGTTCGAAAACTAGAGATTTAAAATGTAGTATCTTAATTGATAAAGACGTGTGAAACTTTCAATGTTAGTTTCAATGTTTCAACGATCGACTAGGAGATTGTGAGGATGTGAGGAATGAAGTCAACGCCTTTCATTTGTTGGACATGACGTAACTGATGAGTACCTTGTAGTACGAAACAGTTAACTGTCTTGCGCTTCCAAAAAATGTAGGCATCGTTTTCAATATTCTCTAACATTTATCCCTAGAACGATAATGGAGAGATCGCATTGTTCATGTTTCACATAGTGACCTCTATAATGTTTTTTTGAATAATTATTCAAAAAATTACCGAAAGAAAGTTAGAGTTTACTTTTAATATCAAGTATTCACAAGTGCAATACTATAGCACGAGAGCTACATAATTTTTTACCTTGTAGTGGATTTCTCTTATATAAACATATACCGTAGGATTCAAAAATCGATTTCCAGACTTTGGAAAAAGACAGGGGATTTGTATAAAGTTTGGAGCTTCACATGAACTTTTTTCTAAGAAACAATGGTTTTCCAATAACGTTGATTTATTATCTTCGTGTAATCATTAATTATCATTGGGAGCTGCAGTGGCATTCAATTAGTTTTTTGAAAGACTCATATTAGAATTTTGAAATAATTACTGTCTGTCCTGTCTCTAAAGCTTACTTACTGTTCATACTGAACTCGTTACATATATATATATATATATATATATATATATATATATATATATATATATATAAAATTTATTCAAAAATTCAAAAATATATGACAGTTAATCAAATTACATAAGAAAACCTAACACAAAACACCCTTGTCACAAGTAACGAGAGTATTTATTCAAAATTTATATCTTAACCTAACCTAGATCTGGGAATATGATTTTCTCAAAAATTTTAAAACTATTTACCATTACATTGTTTGTCACCTAAACTTGAAGTTTGTGTGTGAACAAACCTCCCAGATTCAAGAAACTTATGTAATATGGTGTTGGCATCAACTGACGACTGAAGTTAACATTCAACAAAATACCCAATCCAGGTTCACAGAACAATTATCAGCATTGAGCTGAAGCAAAACTCTGATGCAGAAGGGGACAGAGACCAAGGGACCACACAAACAGACACGAAAGCTCAGCTATACACCAGTTCGTTAAAACAATTTCAAAAACTTGTCACATGTGCTGATGTAGTTTTTCACGTTAATTTTGAACTGTTGCAGAGATGTAGATTGTATAAATTCCTTAGGTAATAAATTATACAGTTTTGGACCATAGTAAAATATACTTTTTTGTGTGGAATTCTTCGTGTATGAAGGAATTTCGAAGTAGTCTGCTTGCCTAGTTTCATAGCCAGAGCATTTGTTGTTCTATCGTTTCCTCATCCATGGTATAGATTGATATATGTACAATTTCCTAACAGCTGAAACATTTGCCTCTTCGTATAAATAACATGTAGAGTCTAGACGGTTTTTTCTCAGAGCTACCCTAAGAATGCTATGTTGTGCCTTTACTAGAGGATCCAAGGCATTTTTATAGCATCTGCCCCAGACAATAATACAATATCTCAAAGTTGACTCGACAAGAGCGTTGTAAACCATGAGTAAATATTTTTTAGTCAAATCATCCCTTAATCTATAAAATTTGCAAACTATCACTCTGAGTCGCTTTGGAAGACTGTTTACATGCCTATCCCACTTCAAGTGTTGGTCCAGTTCTATAAAATATATATATATATATATATATATATATATATATATATATATATATATATATATATTCATTAGTAGATATTATAACGGCATGAAACATTCACACAAAGTGATTCAACTCTGTTTCTTCCATCTACGTTTCCAACACCTTTGTGTGTCTTCTTCAGGATAATGGAATGGATGGTAACTAATATGAACATCCAAAAAATGCGTATGAAATATTTTCTTGATAGCAAAAACAAAACATTAGACAGATTTTCCCATATAGCAGCAATAAAAACCAACAAACTGAAAGTGGTTTGAGAAACAGACAAAAAAAGAAGCTACAAACATATCCATCTTTACGAAAATTATTGGTATATTTATGTCAATTATTCGTTTCAAACTCTTTTGTTCAACATCTGACAAGAGAACAATTTTTGCTAATATATGAGACACTCACAATTTATTGAATAGAACGAATTCATCATTTTGAAATGCTGAGTATTAACCGTGAAAACCTTTCGATGATATCTCTGTTTTCATTCGATTGTAATTGTTAGCGTTATTGTTCCAGGCAAAATAAATCGAAAAAATGTTGAGTCCTAAGATGCAACGTACAATACGAGTGAATGACAATCAGTTGATAATGCTGTCAGAGCGGGCGCATTATGATCATTCGCAGGCTGGTTATTTGCACAAGAGATCAGCAGATTGCAGCAAATGGCAACTAAGATGGTTCGTCTTATATCAGGTAGGTTGTTCTGATAATAACAATAATAATAATAATAATAATAATAATGATAATAAAAATAATGTATATTTTTCATGCATGACATTACAATAATGTATAGAATACGTCAAAAATATGACTAACAATTACAATTACACAATCAATCAATTTCAGCAGAAACAAATTTTTGCCTGGAATAAAAAAAATCGAGTAACAAGACTCTGCAAACTTCCTCCTTAAATTTCGACCGGCTCAAGGACTTGATGTGGTTAGGAAGGTGCTTGAATAACTTGATGCCCACATATTTTGGAGAGGTTTTAAATTTAGATGTTCTATGAGTAAGAATGGAGATGGTGAAATTATGCCTCGTGCTGTAGCTGTAGAAACTAGAAGTTGTATCAAACTCTAGCAGTTTACTGCGAACAAACAGCAGACAATGTAAAATGTATATACATGGCATCGTTAGGATCTTGTGCTTGATGAAAATCGGCCTGCATGATTCTTGTAATCTTGCAGGCCGATTAATCTTCAGGTTGAAGATTAATCGAATACATCTTTTTTGCGTTTAAAAAATTCAGGCACTCGCTGCTGAATCTCCCCACAGGACTACATTGTACTTTAAATGGGTGAAAACCAGAGCGTAATGAGCAGTAAGCAACCCATCCAGAGGTAACGAGTTCTTGAGTCGGCTAATAGCAAAAAAAGAACTATTCAATTTTTTGCTGAAATATTCAATTATTCTTAAATTTGAATTCAATGAATGCAATGAAGAAACTTTCAATATAATTGAATGGATTATATCCAGTTCTCCATTACGCATTAAAAATTAATGATTGAATGAGACACAATCGGAAATACTGGTAATTCCTAATTGCCATATAAGTTCAGTCGTGAAGACCTATGCACACAGTTTTTTCAGTTTTGATCTCTTTTCCCACAAAATTGAAACAATACTGCAATGTACCGGTCTGAAGCGATTTTCGATTCAAGGTCAAGTTTACTTTGTAATTTTCATAGGCAGGTTGAGAACAAAAATCGTTTTGTACTCAAATTATATCTGAAACTGCAGTAATGAAAATGACAAGTCTTGAATCTGAAAAATGAAGGTGTAATTCGCAAAGCAAGGTAAACAGAAACTAGATGAGTATAGATATCGAACCCACTCACTAAAAGATAGTTATGTGCATGAATAAAAATGTTGTCCCATACGAAAATACACTAATTCACGAATACTGTGTTCGAGTAAAGAAGATCTAGTTCCTCAATCTTACGTCCATCTTCAAATCATGCCTGAAAACTTCTTGAGAACGTACAGAAAAGCAAATGAGCATATTTGCTTTTGATGGTTGACTGAATAATTGCTATAGGAACTGCTCTTTGCTTCTAATAAACTAACCAGAAGTTGAGCTAGCACAAGTTCAATTTTGAAGTTGTTCAGGACTGTAGAGAAGATCTTGTTCAGAATTTCAATTGGTCTCTTGCACTTATGACATTCCTGTTTTCAATTTCATGATGTGTTGCCTATTTATAGGAATTTTTTTCTAATTCCTCATTCAAATATGAGTAAAAGAACTTAGATGTTGCTTAGATATTGATGTTATTTTCAACAGAATGAGTAGGACATGAGCAAAGGATACGGAGAAGAAACTAGATTATTATTATATCATTATTATTTCAAACCTTACTGCTAGCTAACCAACAAAGCAGAGAACTGTTTTTCAAATAACAAGGTTATTGAGTGCCTTTTCATAATTTTCAAACTAAAAGAAATCATATGAAGTCACAAAAAATTAAATAACAGAATAATTACCTTGGAAAAACGGAGTCCAATATCGATAGATGGGTTGGAAATCTTTTATGTTCCTTAGAATTTTCGTATTATCAGATTGAAAAGCTGACGCTGTCATCCCAATGCTGTTTCTTGAATCTCCATCCATGAATCAGTTTCTGTACATATTTTCAACAAATTTCATACTGAAGAATGAGCCTCACATATATATGTGGAAGTCCACAGGACTGTTACTGGTGAGCCGATCTGAACTAAAATTGGATATTTTTACTCTTGAACAGAGGTTAAATATTCTCTCTGCTTGATAATTGATGAGGCCGATACTTGGAGAAAATTAATACCCATAATAAAACAATATTTAGAATTTTCTCATAATTTAATATAAATACTCATGACGACGTTTCGAAGTACTACTCCTTTATCAAATGCTGGATTAATACGTGAGTATTAATCCAGCATTTCGAAATCCGATGTTTCGAAACTCCGAAACATCGTCATGCGTATTTATGTTAAATTATGAGAAAATTCGAAATATTGTTTGATTATTCTCTCTGCTTCTACTGAATGATTCAATGGAAATCTCATGTCGAAAATTGATCTATACCATCTCTTAGATGGATTTCTAGGACGTAGTATCAACCCCTGCAGAGGTAGATGTGATGAACTGTGCTATAACTGAAATATTTTTGAGTTCTTGAAAGTGATGACTAAACTGATTCTGCAGTTCTCAAAGATTTGTTGAATGTTCCCTGGTATAGGGATGAGGTAAAGGGCCTTGATCATCAAGCGCTTGTTTTCAAAAGAAAAAATCTTTTTATTAGTCCTGGGGTAGTTTTTCACAAAATTCAAACTTTAACACATCCGAAATTTCTCCTTAAATATCTTCATCTTTTTCTCAAGTCTGCAAAATGGACGTATTCAGCTCTTCAAATACGTCAACAAGTAGAGAGAAATCTCGTAGCCAAACCGAATCTTCTTGTTCAGGAAAAGTTTATCTTGTTCTTCGAATTTCCATTACAGGAGAAAATGATTCTTTCGAAGGTTGCAGAATCTTGCCATGGCTACGCGAAAGAACTTCATGATGCGATAGATCACCATACAAGCATTTCAACTCTGCAGTCAAGTCTCAAAGAAAATGTCTTTTGAGTGTGAATATACACCGTTGAAGTTAAAAATCTATAGTGATCATTCCGCCATCGTGTTTAGTGTTAAATTTGCTATAAGGTTTGTAAGGCTTCAATAACAACTTATTAGGCAGTGTACTACGTTTAACTATTTTTTACTTATACACTGCTGCGTCTCTTAAAAAAATATGAGACGCCATTTATTTGGGTTGGAGACAATCGAATGAGAGTAAGCTGCACGTATATAGAGTTACCTTTTTTAGTTTAAGTAGATGTTGACGCTTTGGTGGTTGGAATAAAACTCTTCTTCCTATAGAGACTTTACAAAGAGTTAGCGGTGGTGTCTGGTGCACATCTGTTTTTTATCACTCCGCGCGATGCATAAGTTTCACTCGTTTTGTCCATTTCTAGGAAGGCAGTTCTCGACCGCACGTGAAGGGTTTTTTTGCTCAGTATTTCGAAACACTCGAATTCTCAACAGTTAGATTTTGACAAGAATTAGACTTCAACAAATCACCAATATTATTCCTCAAATTCGTACTAATTCTCAGTAAGTCTCTACTCTGAAATCTTTCGTTAAAAATTGTCAATTGGAATTTGTTTTTGGTACTTGGTTAAATTAATGTTCTCAGTGTTTGAGTCATTGGTCTGAGCTAGGTAATGTTGTTCAGTTTAGCCAACCCATGCGTTGAGTTTGAAATTTTCAGCGAGCTACCATTAGTTCGGGATCTCCGCTCTGGTGATCTCTGATCTAGTTTTCTCTAACAACGATATCAGGTTCCACGTGTTATTTCTAATATTAGCGACACAGCTCTCTGCTTATACGTTTTTTACCGTCGATTCATCCTCACAAATAATTCAGCGTTCACAGCTTTTATCTCATTATCATTTGATATACCCGAAATAACGATGAATTCGATCTGTCGTCAATTGTTTCTTGAACCGAATATCAAACGCCGCGCCGGTGCCCGTTTGACCTGCTTAAAGAGTTGATATTCAGCTCAATGAACTGTTGCTGACTTCATACAAAAATTCATAATTATTTCAACGCCCTCACTCTTAGGGGCTTCAAAGGAAAAAAGAAAGTTAGGTGGAATGATAATCAATAATGTTCGAAATGATGATAAATAACAAAAAACGGACAGGTGCAGGTAGGTGTCTCAACTTAGATGAAGCGCACTTATGTCATATTTATGAAAGGTTGATATAAAAAGCCCTGAATTGGTTCAATCATCACCAAGAAATCAATTAGAATTTGGTAGGTACTCAACTTATGAGGACCTCACTCAAATATTGAATATTATAGAACAAATTCAGGTAATTGGATAATCGATGTTTTTCGACTTTGGATGAACTGAATCAATTAATTTTTTCAATAAAAACTTATGAAGGAACAATAAAATCAAAGTCGTCTCTATAGTCTAATGAGGAGAGTGAAGATCACTCACTAAGAAGATTTGGGTTCGAATGGTTGCCATGTAGACCAAGCAACAGGGAATTCATTGTGACATTATTTATTTCAGCAAACCGACTGCGCCATTAGAAGAAAGGTATTTCATACTTTATTTTTGTTATAATTTGGACAAGCAAATACCAATACTAAATTTTTTATTGACGATTTATACCGAAAAATCGCATTTTCTTCAGATTTTCATTTACAACATTAGAAATAGTTATGCAAGTTCAATGACATTGATAGATAAATTGTAGGCGATTCAATATCGAACAAAATGAGCCGTCATTCGACCCGATGGAATAATTAGAAACGGAGAAAATTCGGATAAACTCGGAAATTTATTATTTATTTAACTAATTATTCACTTCGTAAATTTTCATCTTACCTGGCTGCGATTTGGTGAAAAAGTAGTGATCTTGCCGGTCTTCAAATTGGAAAAAAAATGGACACTGTGGCATAATAACTTTTTGCCTAATTACCGGTTTCAATAAATCAATGCGCTTAATTGAAAAATGTCTGGATGCCACACGAATTGTCCAACTTGGTTTGTTAAAACGGATTTCGAAAATATTAGCAGATTACAACAAAATGTATATCTTGAGTTTTCGAAAAAATATTTCAAAATACGTGAAAAAAGGTGCAAACATTACTATGAACGGCCAGGCTCTCGTAGAGGACGCAGTGGTGGTGGGACTTGGAGAGTAGGAGAGGCAAGAATATATAGTAATACAAGCAGGCAGCTTGCCGTGTATTATATCATACAATATATAAACCATAGAAATAATAAAAATAATCAAACATGATATAATACAAGGCGCTGATCGCTTGTATTACTATATATACTTGCCTCTCCTACTTTCCAAGTCCCCTCACCACTGCGTCCTTTTCGAGCGCTTGGCTATTCGGAATCATGTTTGCACCTTTTTTTCACGTGTTTTGCAATATTTTCTCGAAAATTCAAGACATACATTTTGTTGTACTTTGCTAATATTTTCGAAATCCGTTCTAACAAACCAAGTTGGACAATTCGTGTGAAATCCAGACATTTTGCAATTAAGCGCATTGATTCATTGGCAATTACGCAAAACCGGCAATTAAGCAAACAATTATTATGCCACAGTGTCCATTTTTTTCCCAACCTGAAGATCGCCAAGATCGCTAATTTTCCACCAAATCGAAGTTAGGTAAGATAATAATTAACGAAGTAATTAATCAGTTGAATAAACAATAAATTTCCGAGTTTATCCGAATTTTGTCCGTTTCTAATTATTCCATCGGGTCGAGTAACGGCTCATTTTGTTCGATATTGAATCGCCTATAATTTATCTGTTGATGTCAATGAGTTTGCATAATTATTATTAATGTTATAAATGAAAATATTAAAAAAATGCGATTATTCGGTATAAAAGTCGGAAAAAATTTAATATAGTTATTTACTTGATCGAATTATAACAAAAATGAAGCATGAAGTACCTTCCTTCTAATGGCACAGTCAGTTTGCTGAAATAAATAATGTCAAAAATCCCTTATCAATTGTTTCCCGTTGCTTGGCCTAATGTCTGGTAAGGCATGGACGTTTGTGTATGTAAAGTGAGTTTTACCGGTTATGAATAATTGAAATATATAAATAATGCACATAGATTACAAGTTCAAAAAGTTTAATTTGAAAAAAAATTAAAACTGGGTCGGTTATTGTATAAGAAAGTGCCACCCAAAGCCTTCAGTGTGAGGGAATTTGGTCTTAATTCGACTTCAAACATGGAACTAACTAAAAGCATCAGCCAAATGAGTACGCCACCTTTTTAAACCCTATTGAAAACTCTTTTCTATCCAAACTCCATATACGAGCACATTCATTTCAACGAGAATTCGGAAAGAAATAAAACAATCGGAGTATGCAAACCGAAAGATTCAACCCAGTTTAGATCAAAATTGGCATTTTCAATTAAAATAATATCTGTTTTAGTCGTGAAATAGATTATTCGATCACATTATGTCATTCACATTCTACAATACGGAAGTATAAAAATAAGATATTTCGATCCGTTTATTTTGAAGTTCTGCAGAAATGAAATGAAGAAAAAATACTCTATTTCACATGAAATGGAAGAGGAAAACGAAACTTCATAGTTTGTAGCATAAAAAGTTCTCGAAGTTATTCCAATTAACACATTTGCGTACGGTCATCATTCAATTAGTTTTCATTAAATTTCAATAGAGATTCAATAACGTACGTACACAAAAATATGAATTTTTCTATTAGAAATTTTAAAATCAAACTTTGAAATTACTTGAAGCGTCAAGCGTCAAATATCGCGAAGGGAAAACGGCTTCTATTTAGCTTGCAGAATATTGGAAACTACGTAATTGGAAATGAAATTCGTTTTCATTTGAATATTGCACGATTCTGAAAATTGTCGGAATTAAGTCTTGACAACTACAACACCCGGCTCAATTGGCTTCGAAAATATCTCGTTTTCTGCATTTTGAAAGTTGCGGATGCCGTTGGAATTTCTAGCCATTATTTGTTAAGTTGTTGAGTTGAAGAGAATAATGGAGATTATTCCAATAGACACTCAAAACTGGAGACAAAGGATTCAGTATGAACTATAGAATGGAAAATCAAGGAATGACAAGCAATTTCTCCTGCAAAAGTCCACATACGTGAACATGTTTTTGTTGGTTTTCCAATGATATCATTTTGAAGGGTTTATCACAAAAATTTGAGAATGCTCCAAGATATAATTATGAAATCTAGGGGTAGATAAAGTATCTAGATATAATTATAATGCTGCAATGCAAACAATTTCACAGTAAAACAATTTTTTTCAAGCTGAGAAAATATCTTATAATTTATATAAAAATATGTACTTAGTTTTTGATTTTCACTATAATTCGGTTAAACACAACAATATTGTTGCGAATTGATAATTGATGAGGCCGATACTTGGAGAAAATTAATATCCATAATACAACAATATTTAAAATTTTTTTCATAATTTAATATAAAATACGTATGACGACGTTTCGAAGTACTACTTCTTTATCAAATGCTGGATTAAAACTATGTGTAATCTTACAAAGTCAGTACTTATAGCTATTTTCACAGAACATACCAGGTATGTTCTATGACTAACTTGGAGTGGGGACCATAGAATACACTGATATTCAATAAAAGGATCGTATACCTGAAGATGAACACAGAAAATCAATTTCTTAAGTCAGGTATTCCAACTAAATGTAGGAAATATACAAATATACAACTGAGATTTCTGAGTACAAATGAAGGAAATTTAATTGTATTCATTTGAGGCCTCAATGTCTCAAACAATGAATACCAACCCGAAATAATGAACAACTTAATAAACAAAAAACTTTTCAAAAGAGCGGTTTCAGAAGTTTTTCCTCTTATTAAAGAAAAGTCAAATAGTGTTTCAACATATATGGGGACACCTAGTTTGAAATTAAAATCACTTTTAGCAAGCTATAAGATTAATATTCCTTTTCGGACCAATAATAACATTGGTAAAATAATCAAAAATAATAAATCAAAAATTAATAAAAATCAAATGTGTGGGGTTTACAGAATTAAATGTGGCAGTTGTGAAAAGTTTTATATAGGAAGAACTTTCAGAAATTTCCAAATTAGATTATCGGAACATAAACGTAGTTTTGATAAACAGAGAACAGATTCGAAATATTGAATAGAGAGAATGAAGGTTCCAAGCAAAATTTTCTAGAATCATTACAGATAAATGAATGCAAAAATTCGGGACTTTTACTCAATAGCCAGTTAGAGGTTTACATTAGCACTATGTTCAATAAGAATATTCCAGTTAGCAGATCAGATTGATTACCTAAGTTTTAGTTAATTTACATTCAATTTTATGTTTCATGTTCAAAAAAAAATATTAAATTTCCTTCATTTGTACTTAGAAATCTTAGTTGTATATTTGTATATTTTCTACATTTCGTTGGAATACCGGACTTAAGAAATTGATTATCTGTGTTCATCTTCAGGTATACGATCTTTTTGTTGAATATCAGTGTATTCTATGGTCCCCACTCCAAATTAGTCATAGCTATAAGTACTGACTTTGTAAGATTACACATAAATCCAGCATTTGATGAAGAAGTAGTACTTCGAAACGTCGTCCAATATTAAATGATCATCTGCTGATCAGATAGTGTGAAAACTACAATTTATTTACTAGATATTTTCAAAATATTGGGTTGCAATTGAAAGAACAATGGAAATTGATAAAAGATTCATTTCATATCGTTAAAAATGTTAGATAGTGGGAAATTCCTGAGGCAGAAAAAGATTATTTCAATATTATGATATGTCGATCAATCGTAGGTAGTTTCCTTGTCCGATCGAACTAAAAAGAATTTATTGACAAAACTCGGGCGAGAAACTCGTATTTTTCTTCATAGTGAAAGATTCCCAAATAAGCTCTGAAGCGTGCTACAAGAACAGCCACTTTCAGCTTGATATTATTTGGCGAAAGTGCACAAAAAAAAACAAATCACCTGAAATACCTCGATATTCTCATCGTAGTAGCTCAACATAATTGGCTCCTTTAATGTGGGAGAAATGATGTAACTGAATATGCCAGGGGAAGTTCGAATTTCACCTGAAATAAACCATTTATCTTCGAATTTCTCAATCTGTATATCCAGATTTGGGTAAGCGTGATTCCCTTCGGTGGAACGAATTCCCTAATGCTGATATATTCTGCAAATTATTGGCAAGCCGAATATATGGTGAAAATCCACTGATATCGATTTGACTTTACCAGATGGAGGGTATGAATATAGCATATAGTATTACCAAGTTCCCAATAATTATAGAGTATATTCAACATCTACATTCTCAAATACGAATTTATACTTCGTTGATATCTTTGGCACGGCATCGGGTCTTAAATATTTCCATTTGATCATCTGTCGATGAAAATAAAAACTGAATACCATAACTTTCATAGCCTTCTCATTAATATAAATCGGAGTTATTGGGATTATCGATTGGGCTTTTATATCATTTGTACAAACAATTTGATTTTGTATGTGTAGGTAAACTTAAATTAGGTACAGATTTTCAGTTTAGAGATTTCAAAGGTGTTTGGTTTTCACTGGATACATAAGAATTCTTTCCGCACACAGTGGCTCTTCAATAGGAGATACAACATCACTAGTACATTCAATACATAGATTAGGAATATAAAAGGAAATCATTAATATTAATAAGAATAATAATAATATTCATTTAGCAATTGCTTTCACAGAATCATATATATATATATATATATATATATATATATATATATATATATATATATATATATATATATATATATATATATATATATATATATTTAGGTTAAAAATATATTATTTACAATTATATATTTAAAACGAACTAAGCTAATTTACGCTTGAATATCTTTACATAATACATTTCAGCACAGTAAATTACGTGAATATAATAAATTTGTCATATGGATATAATCGATACAATAAGTTATCGGAATTTGCTCAATTTATCAGAATCTCGAAGTTGAAGGGATTTTGATAAAATAGGATCGAATCGTTATTTTTATGAATATATTTATATTCCATACCTAACTTTCAGTTACAAAACTGTGATGGATGAGAATCTATGTTGTTATTCTTTAGCTTTCTCTATATTTCGATTGTAGAGGGTTCACCAAAACACAATTTTTATTCTTGGGTATAGCCAGGTATTTTATGATGAAAACAACTTCAACTCTTTCTCATTTCTCCCTTTCGAACAAACTCACATAAATTAAATTCAAATCTGAAAATTTTATTGAATAATTTTTTCATTATATTTGTTCGGAAAAATAAAGCAATACTTCATATTACGGTTGTAAATATTACCACGACTTTGTTTAACAGTCTCTCATTTTTGATACCGTGAACACCTTTCTTCTGAAAGTAAAGTCTATCAAACGGAGACCGTGATTTTTGTCATAGAAAAAGGTGTTCTAAAACTATTTCAATCTTTGGGAACGGAAAAATGATTCTGTCATGTTCGTTTTTTCGACACATCGATGAGCTTTGAAATTTCTCAAAGCTCATTTCAACTCTTCAAATTAGGCTTTAAAAAAATTTTTTTCGTGCAATGAAATCAATATCCAATTGGTAAATGCGCAGTGCTTAGTACATGTGTTAATCACCCTCAATGCTTCGTCACCGTAGTTGTCTAATGATAAGCAATGTTGCCAGATATGAGTAATATTAATAAGAGTTAGAGAGGAAGAAGCGAAATTATTTTTAAAGAGTAGGAATAAACAAATCCATGTACAAATCTCATTCTCATTTTTTCTCAGAATCATTAACATCTTCTCTACAAAAATAAAACTTCGAAATGGAAATACTTGAACAATAATATTTTCGATGTCTACCAACTCGACAATTTTTTTTCTTCAATTCCAATTTTCTGGGCTTGTATATAAATTACCCATCTGATATATTATCAATTTCCAAAGACGTTGAAACTCATTTTACAAATGCGAGCGTCCATGTCTTACCCAGGATTCGAACCCATATCTCGCTATAGAGGTCAATACAAGTCAACAAAATTTTATTTACAAAGTATTTATATGGGTTTGTGTACTGATAATATGTATTATCTGAGACTAGCTCAATCTAATACATGTATCATTTGACATTATGTTATTCATCTATTCTAGTTTCTACCTGTAAGTTTCAATGAAAACTATAATTTGTTACAACTTACTTACTATAACCTACTTGAAATAGCTGTATTTAGTAACTTTAACAACTTTTTTTTTCAACTAACTTTAATAGCTGTAGTTTATGTTTTGTGATAATTGAATATTTACATTTTACAAGTGATTATTCTATATGTTGTTTTTATCATTATCATTATTTTATATACCTACAGAAAACTATTTGATAAAAAATTGCTTTTGGTTATTATTTTTCATTTGAAACACTTTTTATCGGAGCTGTTGATATTTTATTCAACATATCATCATTAATATCAACATCGGAAGATGTTGGTAAGGTAGATCGTGTACGAGTCTATATTCGTGCGCATTGTACTATCTTATTTTGGTGATTTCTTTCGACAATTCATTGATCCATAGCTGTGTTATATAGAACTTATTTGCAATTTCATTATCGTATTCATTAAGGGGTAGTATTTTATCATCTGTTTAAGTGTATCTGTCCATATTGGTAGTAAGTCTCAGTATTTTATTTTGAAACACTTCAAGGGGTTTGATAGTTGTGTTACCTAGGCTGCACCACACATGATTGAGGAATCCTTACTTTCCTTGCTAGCCTACGGAGACGATTATGTAATGTTTCTACTGCTCTCACTTTATTCAACTCGACCTTCTGTTGGTTCTCATAGGACTATTCAATACCCTAATCCGTAGCAAGTTGGAGTATGGCAGCATGATCTGGCATCCCATTTACACTTCCCATCAACGCCATCTTGAGGCTATTCAGAGAAGGTTCTTGAAATTCTTAAATTCTTAGTTTGGAGTGAGGATAAAGTTTATCCACAGAGAGGAGTCAATCATAACGAATTATTGAGTCGATTTAGTTCAATCTCATTGCAGAGCAGGAGAGAAACTTTATGACTCAAATTTCTGTACAAATTACTGCACAATAGTATTGATTTCCTCTCTTGTCAGCTTTGAAATTTCGTGCTCAAAGGCAAAATTCTCGTAATACATAATTCCACCTAGGGAATTCGAGGACAAACTCCCTCAATCCACCATTCGATTTATGGAGTCTACATTCAATAGAGTTACCAATAATTGTGACATTCACTTTGTCTCCATAGAATTTATTATCAGGAGTTCCTATGAGAACCAAGAAAATTGACTTAAATGAATCGATTTAGATTGAGTTCTTTGTAATATTTCATTGAATGCTACAATGGAAGTTAAAAGTTACTATTTTTTAGATTAGATTGAGCTCTTTGTTATATCTTTGCCATTTCAATTATTCAGTTATGTATTCAACATTGTTATTATTTTCTGTAATTGGGTGTGATACCTGTTGAGAATAAAGAACTCATTATTATTATTATTATTATTATTATTATTATTATTATTATTATTATTATTATTATTATTGTTATTATTATTATTATTATTATTATTATTATTGTTATTATTATTATTATTATTATTATTGTTATTATTATTATTATTATTATTATTATTATTATTATCATTATTATTATTAATCTCAAAAAAACGCGTTGTGCTCAATTTTGATTAATTTGAATGATATATTCTTGTGAATTTGTGAATTTTTTCTGTGCGTTAATTTAATAATATGAAAAAATTTTTCTTATTTAGTTAAAAGTTCTCTACATTTCTTTATGAAATTTCCATTCATTTTGAAAAATAAAGATATTGAGTTATTCTCTTTTTGCTTTCAGAATCTCTTGTTCTACTACGATTCTGAGAACTGTCACCGTCCTAGTGGAATTTTACTATTGGAAGGCTGTTATTGTGAACGACTGATTACAACTGGAAGTGCATCAAAAACTAAGGATGGTTCAGAGAGACAGGTGAGTGATCATGAAATATTTGTTTTTTAAAGAGTAGCAAACGAATGGCGGTTGGAATTTTGGTTTTTCTCATGTGAGAAAACTTGACTATGAAGATGGTATGTAAGTTTCAAGAAAATATCATTCGGCAAAGATTCCCTTGATTTTCCGAAATTTATGAAAACTCCACCTTCACAACTGAGAATTTTTCTTTGATTTGGCACAAAAAAATCCAATGAAACCCAAATTAAATACTATTTGCAAACATTTTTCAATTTATTATGCTGCAAATATTCTACAAGTTCCACTAACTGACAATTATTTGTTGTATGGAAATTGAAAGAGTGATGCATCATGTAATTGATTTTTTGAAGTTGTGAGAAAATGTTGGATACTGAATATTGTAATTCTCCAAATGTGTTCTCCGAATCCTGCAGTGTGTCTGCACCTAAAACAGACTAACGGAATTGGTATTTCTTGCAGCACTTTGTCTTCATCGATACATTCAGTCACTTGAAAATTCTGTTTAGTGTAAAATTCTCTTCAAAGTCGATCTGCCGACGGTTTTTGTCAGATCGATATTTACAGATATCAGATGTATAAGAGATCGGGAACTTAATTACATATTCTGCGATAAGGAAGAGAACAACCGCATTTTTTATATATCAAACATTATTAACATTTCATACATTATTATCCTGTCCAATATACACGTGTGGAGGTAGAAAAAGAAACGAAACATATTTGAGTGATTGTTTCAATGTATTGAATAATATTGATACGAAAACTCTGTGTTCTGTTGTGCTTTAAGAACATTTTCAGCCCTTTACTTGCAATACACCTGAAAATTGGAAAGGTGTTCGCATATCAATATATGAAACCAATAAAAAAAATACATGTAAATTGAAAACTCAGACCAATTAACATAAACAGTTAAGTGAAACTTCGTTAGATTTAGATTTATCGAAAACAACTGGATTTTTGATAGAACTTTTCTGGGAAAATCGTGAGAAAACTTCGATATTTGCGAGTACCTAAATTGAATATTATTCGATAGGAAAGAGAGGAACCGCAATTTTCATCTATTATTAACATTAAATTGTAAAAGTAAATTGAAAACTCAGACCAATTAACATAAACAGTTGAAACTTCGTCTTTAGATTTATCGAAAACAAATGGATTTTTGATAGAACTTTTCTGGGAAAATCGTGAGAATACTTCAATATTTGCGAGTACCTAAATCGAATATTATTCGATAAGGAAGAGAGGAAATGCAATTTTCATCTATTATTAATATTTCATACAATATTTTCCTGACCAATAGAGACGTGTAAAGGTAGGTAGATTACGTTGAAACAAGAAGCGGAACATCTTTGAGAGGTTGTTCAATGTATTGAATAATATTGGTACAAAAATCCTGTATTCTGTTGTGATTTAGGAAAATTATTAGGCCTTTACTTCCTTGCCTCAATCCATCTAGTAACTCCAAAGGTTTTCGCAAATCAATATATGCAACGAATCAAAAGAGTACCGAAAGTAGTAACGTGTTCATTAAAAACTCAGACCTATTAACATAGGAAGTTTAGTGAAACTTCGTCTTCGGATTTATCGAAAACAACTGAATTTTTGATTGAACTTTCCTGGCAAAGTCGAAAAAAAATTCAATATTTGCTAATACGAGATTTTCTCCTTTCTCTGTTCCAATTACCATCGATAACTTTTTTGTGTTTCAGTTGCTTATTAACGTTTAGATTCAACGCAGATAATCTTATCTAAGTACGAAATTCTCCAGACTAGAAAGCGATCTCGAATTTTGTACCATCCACCCGAAAAATTGTCCGCTTATAACTTGTCCATTAAAATGACTCATCCAATTTTCTTGGATATAAAACACTCTCATGAGTGAAAAGGTTTTCCCAGCCTCTTCACTTACCTGGCGCTTTCTACTGTAAAAGCAGAAATTGGGATTTATGCTCTCTGAAGGTTCAGCTCTGCATTACAGATTATGTCAGTAGCAAGCCATAAATCATTTCAATGTCGGCTTTGAACGCGTTATTCTTAAGAGCAACATACTCGTTAGTAGCTTTATTAAAGATATCCCCCTTGTAAGCCAGCGAACAAATCCTCTTCTGAGTCATGAAATTTAGATTTTCGGTGTCGTAGTTTATGAGTATTTCTCCAGGCGATTTAACACAGTAAGTTTGCACATTAGGTTCTGCTGCGATTAATTTTTCTGGAAATTTTGGGATTTCGTTACGTTTCTCCCCAAGAACTTTGGAGAAGATATCGTTTATTGAACATGAACATGTTCAATAAAAAAATAAATCAAATATTCGTAAATGCTGGGAGAATTTCGCGTAAAATATGATATACAATATCCATTCGAAACCAGTCAATAAAAATAATTCATATTTATCGATGTTTGTTTAACCATACTTATTCTCCAATAATTGAAAGAATAATTTCCCTTTCCAATTATTGTCATTTTTCTCGATCAAGACACGCTTAGTAAATTATGATTCTTATTGTTATTTCTATTTGAAAATTATGATTATTATTTCTCGTTCGGGATATTCCAATAGGAAACGATCAAATATATATAGCGAAAAATGAATAAAATGAAGAAAAAGAAAGTTTTTCATCTCTACGAACAGAAGACCCCTTTTCTCGGCACCGTTCATAGTACAAAAAAAGGATGACGAGGAACAGCTCTACCAACCTACTCTATGTATTACAGGGTCATAGTGGCCACAAGAGCTGCAGCATACCACCAAAATTCAAATTGACTTTGTTCAATCAGAAAAAAGTTTTTTCGAAATCCGTTACAGGAAGAACTCCTATAATTTATTGAATATGAATGGTTCTCCCTTGTATATATATATATATATATATATATATATATATATATATATATATATATTTATATAGTTTCAAGGTTAAGAAATTGTTCATACTAGTAAATACTTAGACTCTTAATCGAAATATCTCAAATAAAATCCTCAGGGAGCTGTCTACACAAATTTTGCCAACTAGAACGAACCCATCACTTTCGAGAGTGAATATTGAGTGCGTTTCGAAAAATTCATCCATCTTGTTGAATGATAATAGGATACAATTGTTTCATTATTATTATGAATCATCAGTCCATATTTGATCTATCAATGAATAGTCGATGACTTTCAAAACGCCAATAGATCCTATACCAGAATGAGGGAAATGGGGGGAATAGTTCTAACTGAAAATTCACGTGAGCTCCCTCTACCGGAGAAAAGACGTATAAACTCTTCCTAGAGTTCTAGGTTCCTACTCATGACAACAGCGAGTGTGAGGTTTTATTGGCATTTCATTCAAACACTACAAAAAACTGTCCGAAATGTGTAAGAATGGTCCCATGCCTAATCGTTCCAGATCACGCCCCGGCAGCCACAAATATAGGTAGTTTCAAGATTCACAAATCATTCATACTACTAAATACTGAGACTCTTAATGGAAATATTCCAAATATAAATCTCAGGGAGTTGTCTACACAAATGTTGTCAACGAGAACGAACCCATCACTTTCGAGAGTGAATATTAAGATCGATGAAATCACGATCAACGATGAGATCATGATATCAACGATCAACAAGTTCGATGAATTTTTCGAAACGCTCTTAATATTTATTCACTCTCGAAAGTGATAGCTTCGTTCTCGTCGACAACATTTGTGTAGACAGCTCCCAGAATTCAAGAGAGTTTTATTTGAAATATTTCGATTAAGAGTCTCAGTATTTACTATACATATAAGATTACTCCCGTTACCCAAATTGTTGGAACTAGTATACTTGAAAAAAATAACAATATCGTTTCAACACAAAATTGTGTACATTCATGATTCCTTATAAAATATGCCAGACGAAAGCAAAGCAAACTTGAACATTTCACACTATGCTTCTTCATACTCGTATATCCTCATATAAACAAGATATTATATTGAGTTATTCCTCTACGGAGACATCAATTCAAATTTAGCGAATTGTTTATGAAATTGAAGATTGATGAGGCCGATACTTGGAGAAAATTAATATCCATAATGAAACAATATTTAGAATTTTGTCATAATTTAATACAAATATGCATGACGACGTTTCGAAGTACTATTTCTTTTTCAAATGCTGAATTAATACTAGGTGTAATTTTACAAACTCAATAGCTATTCTCACAGAACATGACTATGAATAAAGACCATAGAATACAACTGATGTTTAACAGAAGAAAGAATCGTATACCTGGAAATCAAACATGAAAATCAATTTCTTAAGTCAGGTATACCAACCAAATATAGAAATAAATACAAATAATGTACAACTAAGATTTTTAAGAACGAATAAAGCGAAGCAAAAATTTTTGAACATCGAAAAACATTAAATTGAAAGAAAATTAACAAAAAACTAGGTAATCAATCTGATCTGCTACCTAGAATATACTTATTGAACATATTAAGGAGAGGGCTAGTGTTAACCTCTAATTGGCTATTGAGTAAAATTCCCAAATTTTTGAATTTATTCATATGTAACGATTCTAGAAGATTTAGCTTGGAACCTTTATTCTCTCTATTCAATATTTCAAATTCTTAAACAAATATATGACTCTCCTCTAATAAATGGCTGACATATCGGGAATCTGTTTTTCGAAACTACGTTTATATTCCGATAATCTAATTTGGAAATTTCTGAAAGTTTTTCCTATATAAAATTTTTCACAACTACTACAGTTGTGAACTTTGTTTTACATTTTACGTTTTTCGATGTTCAAAAATTTTAACTTTCCGTTATTTGTTCTTTGAAATCTTAGTTGTATATTATTTGTATATTTTCCTACATTCAGTTGGTATACCTGACATAAGAAACTGGTTTTCTGTGTTCATTTCCAGGTATACAATTCTCTCTTTTGTTAGACATCAGTTATATTGTATGGTCCTCATTCCAAGGTAGTCATAGAAGATACCTGGTATGTTCTGTGAGAATAGCTATAAGTATTGAGTTTGTAAAATTATACCTAGTATAAATTCAGCATTTGATAAAGAAGTAGTACTTCTAAACGCCGTCATGCGTATTTGCATTAAATTATGAGAAAATTCTAAAAGTTGCTCATGATTTTAGCGACGTTTGAGTCAAACGAAGAGTTTTTGCCATTTTGTAACGCCCGTCTACTGATGGAGTACACATATACATGGTCTTTCACTCTGATAGCTGAATTAATAATCTTCTCTCTCAGAGCAATGTAAACTTTGAACTAATCAAGAGTACACTGGATATTTCATGAGTCAAAGTCGACAGATGTTTCTTTTTCATTTACTCACTAGATTATACGCTTTATTCTATTTTTACCCACGAAAACTGTCCTCCAGAATTCTGAACTGAATAATTATACAATACTATCGAACTATCACAAGAGAATACTATATTAGTATGGCAATTTCAATTATAAACTAGAAAACTGGAAGCCATACTCAGTGGCGAATATAGATAATATTTTTGGAAGGGCCAAGAGCAAGGGTTTAATATGCAATTTGAGTATTAACAAACTCAATGTTTGAAGTTTTAAAGGCCGATGTCAGTGGGTAAATTACAACAAGATTATTTCGATATTGTTTACAAACGGCGAAACAAAGTGAATGCAAGTGAGGAAAAAATGCTGGTCGGCAAAATTTTATATTAAAAATTTTATGAATCTTCTTGAGATCAACAATATTCTCAGAACGAAGTCCAAGTTTATTGGTGTACTTGGAAATTTATCACTAACTTCCCGGTCACCTACCTGTGCATGGAGAGTAAAGCTAGTCCGTTAAGCCTACTTTCGGATGCGCAGTTTTTTAAGTAAGTCTTCAGTCTTCTCAGGCTGGAGAAAAATATCTCCACTGTCAACGGACACAGGAAGAACTGCTAGAAGTTTCAAGAGGATATAAATGTTACAGAAGAAGGCCCTATCACAGTCTGCGAGAGATACAACAGAAGTTTTTCGGAAATTTTCAGGCTCCTGGTCCACTCCTGGGTCCACTTTTTTTTCAACAGCATAAAATCATCCTGCACAATCTCTTTATATGACCAGTCGTCTCCGTAAAAGCTCACAGCAGCGTCCAATGAACGAAAATCACTCAGAGTACGAAACTGTAGAAATGTATTTTGAACTGTTCTCTTTGTGGGATTCAAAGGCCGTATGATTCTGAATTTTACCAACAAAACCTCTTGCCGCTCTCTGCTGACCCGATCATCTATTAGATTTTTCAGTTATGCATTTCAACAACTCACATGAGATATAAATGAAAACATAGAGATTTCTCTCCATCTATTCACATTTTTTCATTCATCAAAATTCGACATTATTCTGGACTCATCGTTTTTACATACGTTATTTTTATATTACACTGTATATTTCGGGGAATGCCTGAGCCCCTTATTTTCACCTCTGCGTCTACCCATTAACCTTTTGCAGTCAGTATTAATTGAAACGATTAGCTTTCTGCAATTGACATGCTGAACGAACATTACAAAATTTCAATATTTCTTCTCACCAAATTCATTCTCAAACTTCCATGTTTCCTAGTCTGTCTCGGAAATGCAAACCCCAATACAACTGAAAAAGTAATAACAGCACTCTTGTTGAATGCACAATGTATACCGCCCATCCGTTCTAATTTATATTTCTGCAACTACGTTGAATATTTTCCTTTTTGATTTTTCAGTTTCCTCATACCAATTAGTCGAGGCTTCTCTGTACTATCGATCCTCCCTAAATCATTTTCCGATATACAGAGGTTCTGTTAATCCCAGAACTGAATTAACTCGGCTTATTCGTTGAATTTTTCATCCTTCTCTTGTATAAATTATTCAGGAAATTGATGCGGAAACCTTTGCGAGGCTTGAATAATAAAGCCTGCGATATTTGGAATATGATATATTCCTTTTCTAGATCTTGATATTGAGATAACGATGTTAAAGCTTTGAATATAAGGTCCAGTTTTATGAATTTCATATAGTGATATGAAATCAGTTTCATTGCGAAGATATACGATAATTCTTTTTGTATGGAATTAACCATCCCTAGGAAAAAAAATTTTGGGAAAATTCTCGAAATTTTTTTGAAGTAAAAAACTGAAGTAAACTCAAAATGAAGGGATATTCAAATCTTGATTGTAATTTAACAGTTTTCGTTGTATTTACAGCATTCAGGTATCTCTTACTCTGGGGGAATATTATCCGTGATCCAATGATAGTAATTAAAATTTCAATACATATTAATTAACCCACTATGTAATCTTCAATATTCAAGCGGGTGACAAAATTTATTACGTAGCCATCTGATGACACTCTTACAGTGACGGCACTTGGGAGGAATCTCGATTTAATGGACTGGAGCTGAAAATTGATTACGTTATAGGCATTTAGCGGCGTGATACCGTAAACTAATGTTTCAATTGACTTTGACATATTTGCACTGAAAATTGCACGATTACTCTATCTATGCTTCCTTTGAATATCTGTAAGGCAGATGAGCTGGGTTCGAACCCCAGGTTACCTATGTTTTCTGTATTTGTACGAATTGACATGCATGTCGCGATTTAAACTCAACTATAACGCATAAAATCTTCCAACAACTATAACGCATAAACTCTCAGGTCTCGCCTTGGATTTGAACCGTGATATTCCATTTGGTTGTTCTTTCCTCCATGCTTCAGGATATGGTGATGGTTAAAATATAAGAAACAAATATTTACCAAGGATTCTCCGGCGACTGTCAGAAACGAAAATATGCAGCGGGTTTTGTGAATTTGAGCAAACTTTTTTCAACAATTTAGTAATGAATGAGGCTCGCTTCTCCGCTCTCAGAATTCATTCTCCATTTTCACTTCATTATTTGTGTAGTTGTAGTACCTAAGGAACAGTACGAAGTTACTGAATTCAATTTGAAAAAGGGAATGCTATTTAAATTCGAAAAACTCTGATATTTTACATATATACATTCCACAGACATGGGAACGATCAATTTCGCTTTACATTGAATATATGAAAATATTGGAGCAGTATTTATGAACCTACCCAGGAATGAAATATGGAACCAAATAATAATAATATAATAATAAGTTTATTTCCTCAAAGTGTACAAAGTGAAAGGAATTTTTTTCTATACAAAGCAAAAAAAAATAATTCTCGCAACTAAAGAGAAATAAAATTTTATAACATGCATAAAGTATAACCATAAAACCATAGCTGTCTATGGGAGAAAAATCAAAATTAATATAACCAAATTCACCAGAAAGACAGAAAAAAAGAAGAACAAACTTCAACAAACCCCAAAAAAAGAAACAAGCTCATTTTCGAACATACAGTACTATCAAGAAATCACAAGGAAAAAACAATCAGCCACAATTGATGCACTTTCTGCAAATAGAAATACCCTGATTCTTCTTTTGAAACATTGAACTGAAGGTGCGCTAAACACTCGTAAAGGCAAAAGATTGATAAATCTAGGTCCCAGAAAGGCCAGACACCTCTGTCCAATGGTCTTTCTAGACGAAGAGATTTTTATCTTCGATGACTCGACGCTTCTGGTGTCATATCCGTGAAATAATTTGTTGTGGGCTAAGAACTCCTTGTCTTTGTAGAAATATATAACCGCTTTGAGAAAATACAACCTCCTAAGATCCAATATTTGTGCTTCTTTAAATAACACCTCGCTAGGGTAAGTGCGTTCTTTTTCGAATTATATTTTTAAAATCGTCTTTTAAAGAATTTGCAATCTTCTTAGGTGTGCGTCAGAAGCTCCACCCCAGCCCAACAAGCCATAAGATAATCGCGATTCTATCAATCCGAAGTGAAAAATTTTTAGATGATGCAAATCTAACACTTTACTGAGATACTTATCTCCCCCATATCTTCCCAGAATGGAACGCAAAGGTTTTACGACTGACGAAACGTGTTGGTCCCACTTGAGATGAGAGTCCAGAGTTACGCCAAGATACTTGATCCTCAGAACTTGTTTTAAAGATATAACTTTTTCAAAGTTGGTGATAGTTGGTGTGCTATATGTAGGAAGATAATTCACATAACTTGAAACTGGCAAGTGAAAGGTCTTTTCAAAATTAATTGTCAATAATTTGTGGTTGAACCAATCAGAAATCCCGTTTAAATCTACTTCAATTGATTTTTTCAGATATTCCCAGTCATGTGATGTGTAGAAAATGACCATATCATCAGCATAACTTATAATCTCATCAGCTGTATCCAGGCTGAGTAAACCATTTATATAAACAATGAATAAAAGTGGCCCAAGTATAGTTCCCTGAGGCACTCCATAAACAACCTCTCTAGATGATCTGATGAAATCATCTAACATTTCACATTGTTTTCTTTGATTCAAAGTAAAAAGAGCAAGTGGAGTACTCCGTATACCATGATCTCGCAAGGCCCCCAATAGATGCGAGTAATCCACACTGCCGAAAGCCTTCGCAAGATAGAGGAAAACAGCCACTGCAGGCCATCCCTCATCAAGTGCCTTATACATCTTGAACACAATGTCCACTATAGCGTCATTTGTAGATTTATTGGCTTTAAAGCCATATTGTGTCTCAGATATAACATTATGTTTTTCCAGAAATTCGTCTAGTCTGACTTTTAACATCTTTTCGAAAATCTTAGTGAAACTTGTGGTAAGAGAAATCGGACGATAATTAGACATTACATTACAATTACCTTGTTTATGCAAAGAATTATTATTGCAATTGGCATAAAAAGTAGGTCTTCTAATGTGTGTGAACTTTATGAGAACGATTTAGGCAAGTTTGAGTTCTAAAAGCTTTGTTAATATGATTTCGTTTTTCATTTCATCGTCAGATCTATACAACTGGGTGCCATCACTCAAAAAAGCCAAAAAACTCAATGAATCAAACGTTTCACTGAACTAAGAACAATGTTATGAAATCAAGAACGGAATCTAAATACAGATAACAAACAAACAAATTGAGGTAGGTTGTTTTTGATATGTAGGAGAATATGATTGACCATCGGAAGTTTGTTTCTTATTTTTCGCATTCAAGATGTGCACGTCTAAATCTAATATTTTTATAAAAACTTTCCCCTAGGCCTATGGATTTAAATCTTTTCTGTTATTTACTTCTTTGACGTACTAAAATATGTGCCTTACTCTATTTATTTTCTTCAAATCATACATGAATGTTGAAATTTCGATGCACTTTGAATTGAAAACTAAAATCCGGTTGTCAATTCCTATTCTGTGCTTTGTTAGGCTAATATCACATTTCCAACCAAGATAGGTTGGTTCCGTAGGTATCTCTACGGAAACTGTCACTGATGAAAACCTCAACAACCAATGTAGCCATCAGATGCATGACAGTATATGAGCAACCACTAGTGTTGTTCAATTGTCAATTATTTTATGGGATTAATTAATTGCCATGAAATAGAGAGATCGTTCATGCATAAAGTAGACAGAACTATTAGTGAAAATCTGTTCAATCGCTTCACATGATACAGGTTATCAATTTGAATTATCGAAAGGTACCAGCTTGTTATCTATTGGACTTGTGCATTCGCAACAGCTCCACTTACTCATATATGTATCTGGCCTTACCCAGAAAGCTATATGCGGTTTGCGTTTGCTATATCCACATAGAGGTTATTTTCCACATGAACTTAAAATTTCACTCTGCAACGCCTTAGTTTTATCGGCTTTTACTTACTGTTCGCAGGTATTTTTTCCATGTTTGGATCAAAGTTCACTACACAGAATACAGAAAGTTCAAAATAGTTGTTTGCGTTTTATTTATGGGTTGAGAAAATTCGATGGAATAAGTCACGAATTGAAGAATGCGAGATGGTTGAATATGCACAATAGATTCATGTTGGCTGCTTTGGTTTTATATCACAATATAGTGAAAACTAGACAGCCACCATATCTCTATAGGAAAATTAGATTCAGGACTGATGTGAATACTTTGAATACAAGAAACAGGGGACTCATATCGCCTCCTCCACATCGGTTGGCCATCTTTGAGAGATCTTTTTCAAATTCTATCTACAGATATTATAATCAGTGTATTTCATCATCCTCCCCAGCTTTGACTACGTCTGTATTAAAAAGAAAAATTTGGGAGTATCTTTTTGAAAATCAATAACATTATCTTACATACCACGCCAACTGTATCTCCATTTGTATTTTGTTATACTTTTGAATTTCTCTCACAAAACAAGAAAACTGTACCTCAATTTGTCGATTGTTATACTTTTGAAGATCAATAACACTATTTAACACACTGGGACAACTGTACTTCAATTTGAAATTCGTTTTTTTAAATTTTTTGTACAGTAATCTGTAAACTGTTATCTGCTTATGAATGGTTATATTTAGTTTTTTATAACTGAACTGTCTATGTTCGATTCGGTTATAACTTTGATTTTTTCGGTTTTTTTTCTAATTTTTGGATATATCAATTGTTTTAAAAAAATTTTTTTTTATCAGGGTTTGTGTGGCAGAACAGATGTATCGTTGCATAACATCTGAACTCCGCCCTGAGATTATTTTTACGTTGTTTCATGATTCTTTAAGAATTGATGAATTTGTTTTATTTTTGATAAAAATTTGCTGTTATAAAATGATTGTATATCTCAATAAAGCCCTATTATTTTTATTATTATTTGATGGTAGTTTGTGGAGGGAAATTAACGATTCTATTTCTGTCTGCAGTAATTAGATTTCAAATATTTAGTTCAGAATACTAATCAAAAGACAATGGGAATATCTGATTCAATGAAGATATTGTTTCTCTTGAATAATGACTCATCCGTTGGTATCATGAAATATATTGAGCATTATAGCTAGATCAAATTTTAACGATTCATATAACTATAAAAACCTTCACGAATTAAATGAATATTTCATCGCTTTCTTCAAGGAACTCAATACATTATTCATTCAATGTGGGATGAATAGTTTTAAGTAATGAC